>SJYF01000808.1:3542669-3553493 GCA_006410515.1 Procapra przewalskii | reverse complement strand
TCTGAGGTTATTGATATTTCTCCCGGCAATCTTGATTCCAGCTTGTGCTTCTTCCAGCCCAGCATTTCTCATGATGTACTCTGCATATAAGTTCAATAAGCAGGGTGACAATATACAGCTTTGACATACTCCTTTTTCTATTTGGAACTAGTCTGTTTTTCCATGTCCAGTTCTAACTGTTGCTTCCTGACCTGCATACAGGTTTCTCAGGAGGAGAAACAGACAGGAGAAAACTCAGACAGTTTTATTTCTTCCTTCCCAATCTGTATGCCTTTTACTTCCTTTCCCTTTTTTTTTTTTTTTGGTCTTACTGAATTAACTAGGATTTACAGTATGATTTTGAAAAATATAGGTGAGAGGGACATCCCCATCTTATTCCTGATTTTAGTGGAAATTCTTCTAGTTTCTAACCATTCAGTATACCAGATGGAGGTTTTTGTAGATGTTCTTTATTAAGTTGAGGAAGTTCCTCTCTGTTCCTAGTTGCCAAGAGTTTTTATTGTGAACAAGTGTTGGATTTTGTCAAAGGCTTTTTCTCCATCTATTCATATAATAACGTGATTTTTCTTCTTTAGTCTGTTCACGAGATGGATTGCATTAACTGATTTTCAACTGAACCAACCTTGCATACCTGGTACAAACCCCACGTGGCCGTGGACTGAGAGCCTCACCAATGCTTTAAACACCCACCCCTCTCCTCCACCTTAGTTGGGCCAAGATGGTTGGAGGGACTGGAGTTATGTATTTCCCTTTTCCCACATGAGAGGCTAGAGTTAGGTATTTTCTTTCCCCAAGGTAAGATAGGTTCTGGTAAAACCCCAGTAGGTTAAGTTCTGATGAAATAATTTCTCCTGAGAGCAGGTTTTGCTAAGAACAGAATGTTCTAGCATATTTCAAAGTGGTTCCTTTTCTCCCTCCACCTGCTGGACTTCTGAGTACTTTTCTCCAGTATTCACTGGGAGGAACATTGGCACAAAAGTGCGGAGGCCCCCTTATCACTGGGCCCCCTGGAGCTCTTAACCCTCAGACTTGTCCACACTGACCTTCCAGCAGTTTTTCAGTTACGGTTCAGGTCTTTCCATTATCAGGATTCCCAGGTCTTTCAGTGGTAAAGAATCCACCTGCCAAAGAGAGAGACACAGAAGATGCAGTTTCCATTCCCGGGTTGGGAAGATCCCTGAGAGGAGGAACTGGCAACCCGCCCCAGTATGCTTGCCTGCAGAATCCCATAACAGAGGGGCCTGGCGGGCTACGGTCCATGGGGTCACGGAGTCGGCCACGGCGGAGTGCACGCGCACAGCAGGGTGGTCTCTGCCCCCGGAAGCTGTGATTCTCTGTATCCACTCATCTGTCTGGTGACTTGCCCCGTGACCTCATTTCTCTGACAGATCTAAGACAAGTTTGTTTTTTCTCTTTTCCAGTTTGTTCAGCTTTTTACTTGCTGTTATGACAGAGCAGCAACTTCTAAGCTCCTTACATGCCAGACAGGAAACTAGAAGTCCTCCACCATAATTTTTTCAGTACTGAGGAGTCTCTAAAAGGTCTTACTCTGCCCTAGAATTGAATTTCAGTTAACGTTTGTCAAGCAACCATCTATGAGTCAAATGTCTGGTAGATTCATTCACACTTGTTATCTCTCCCAACCCTCAGAACAGCGGTGACAGGTAGGTATTAAAATTGTCCCCATTTTACAGATGAGGAAGCTGATACTCGAAAAATGTAAATGACTCGGCAAGACTACATAAATAGAGAGCGATAGCACTAAAATTAAAACCAGGTCTTCTTTTAACTCCAAGGCCGGGGAGACAACTTTAGGAAACTAAAAGTCTGGAGTGATAATTTTAGAAAATTAGAAGTCTCAAGCGATTTCCGGCTCCCCCTGCTCCTCTGGGACCTTCGCGTGTGTTTGGGTTGGCATGGAGGTGGGGACACTGAGGAAGCTGAGCTCCACCCACTGAATCAAGGCTGTGGCAGAGGCTTGAGCTGCTACGGTCAATGCCATTTAGGTTTATTCTGACTTTCCAGAATACACTGGGGGACGTCCTGCCAGAATCAACAGACAACAGTCACAATCCAATTTTAAAAAGCGATTCTTCCATTTTATTCTTGACTATACAGACCATAGGTTTATAACCAGGGTCTAAGCTTCCTCAAGGATCCCAGGGGCATCAGGAAGTTCATGAATTTCTTGAAACTGTTGTTGCGCTGCATAGGTGTGAAAAAATGAATTTTTCTGAGAAGAGGGTTTATCTCTTTCATTAAGTGTTCAGAGTTCTCCAATGCAAACGAGGTTAAAAAATAATTAGTACAGGCTTTGCCCAAGAAGAGTTTCTTTTTAAACGTTCTGACTCCAGCCTAGGGAGAGAACCAGATACTGGTAAAGAATGCAGCAGTTCATATCAGGAAACAATAATCACACTAATACTTCGGTAATTACTTTTTTCCTCTGTGCTGATCAAGACATAGATCTGGCTTTGGTGAAACCAAGAAAAAAAGAAACCCCAACAATTTGTGCGGAGACCAAGAGGATGCATCTGTTTCCTGAATCAACCAGATCAAATGAGCCCTGAATCAAACATTGCCTGTGCTGAGGCTCTATTTTCTTCCAAAGAGAGATGAAGCAGTTGCTCTCAAAGCGGGAAAGAAAAAGAAAAATACAAAGAAAAAGTAAGTCTAGGCAAAATAAGAATGATAATCTCTACCTCTGGAGTAATGCCAATGAATTTCTTTCTTTCTTTGTTTTTCCCCCTTATTTTTTTTTAATATACTTTCTTGTCTGTGCTGCAAAACCTGCACCCCTTGCATAGGAAGCTGGTCTTAACCACTGGACTGCCAGGGGAGTTCCAACCAAAGGATGTTTGATACACTGCCGTCTCCAAACTAAAGTTCCCTCCTAACAGGTATTATTTCTAAAGTGCCAGTGAAGTAACTCCAGTCTCTGAAGGCTTATACAGTGAAGACTGGCTCGGTCTGCCCGGGTTTCTTTCAGCAGGTGCTACCTCGGGTCCTGCCGGTGTCGCCGGCACCCTTCTCGGTCGTCTGCGTATCTGCCATCGAGCCATGCCGCATCTATCGGTGTGCTTTCGCTGCCTCTGCACTTGGCTTTTTCTTTTCCCTCTGCCCCTGCTGTTCCCTCTGAATGGAACACCCTTCCCTCCCTCGTCCCCCTCACTATCTCCTCCTCAGCCCAAGGGACTCCTCTTCTAGGGAAGTTTTTCCCAGCCCCTTTGGAGAAACGTTTTGTCCTTGGCATCTCTGTAGTACCCTGCGGGCACCCTTATGCCAACACCCAGTGTACCACTGCACTCGAAGCCCCTTGAGGGCAGGAGCTGTGTCTTTCACCTGGGATCTCTAGGTGTGTCTGACACGTAAGCTTTTACCAAATACGCGTAAAATGAATGAGCAGTTAGTTTCCCATTTGCACCTAATAAGGGGTATTAAGTAATAGATGCTTGTGCAAATATCCTGCTGTTGAAAGTAATCAAAATAGTCTCTGTTCCCCTTGCTTCCCCCTCTCAGAACCTGGAGATTTTAGAAATACTGACCTCTCAATATCAAAAAGCTCAATTTAACACCCCCCCCCCATATCCAAGGAGCTCTAAGAAAAAAAATAATAATCTGAATTATCATAAGAAAACAGATTNNNNTAATACATTAAAACAAAAGGGAAGTTTTAGATTTTAGTCTCAAAAATATGGTTCCTTTTTCTGTGGACATGACTGTGATGTTCAGGGTTAACAGCCATCACTGACTTTTTTTTTTTTAATCTGCTGTGTGTGACACATAAATTCCTTTAACTATGTGTTTTTCCAAGAAGCTGAATCAGACCTCTTATTTAGTCATCATGATGCTCAACTCTTTAAGTTTGAGAAATGCGGTCACACAACAGAGAGACTATGTAAAGCTTTTAACTTCCTTCCTCCAAGAAAGGCAATACGGGAGGAAAGAGGAAAACAGACCAGAGATCGGTGTCTCCACTAATTACATCTGACTGAGAAGACCTGAGCCTGCTCTCTGCTCAGTGTGCTTAAGGCAAGTGAAATTAATTGAATCACATACAAGAAGACATATTTACATCTCAGGAATGCATCTTGAAGTAAATCCAAAATTTTAAAGAATAGAATAGTTTCTCTCTTTCCTGAAAGCAGGTAGTTGCATAAAATAACCAGCTGATGCTAGAATTCTCATTCTTTTTTTGTATTGAAATGGGAGAAAAGCATATGTTTTGAGATTTTAAAGGGACTTTGAAGATCAATTACTGTAAGCTCTCACTCTCACTCATTCTGATTTGACTCATTATATAACCCCCCTGTCATTATATTCCTGGGGAGCACAGGTAGAACCCTACCTAAAATAGACTTTCTTGGAAGGATTTGGTCCTCTGAATACTTGCCCCAAGGATCATCTAGTCTAAACACCATCATTTCCCTCACAAGGAAGATGATGTCTAAATATAGGCTCCCAACCAGATGTACCCAAGGCTTTATGATATACAAAGCATGTTCTCATCACTGTATCTAAATCAATAAAGAAAGATTCAGAGGCTCTCCAGAGTCACCCAACTTGTTAATTATGGAATCTGGACCAGGACTCCTGGTGCCGTGCCCTTTCTCCTTCACCATGGTATTTCCTGAAAAGTATCCAAAGTGCTGTTTTGCATGGTTCTGAGCAGGAGAGTTTGGCCATATCCAGGGATAATATGGAGTTAAAGATTTCTGATGTTTTGGGACTTCCCTGGTGATCCAGTGGCTAAGACTCCGCATCCCAGTGCAAGGGGCCCAGGTACGATACCTGGTCAGGGAACTATATTCCACACACCACAACTAAAAAGATCCTGCGTGCTGCAACAGAGATCCCAAGTGCTGCAACTACGACCCAATACAGCCAAATAAACAAATAAATATTTTTAAAAAGAATCTGATGATTTACAAGGAAATGAACAAATCCCTTCAAGGGCACACTGCAAAAAGCCCTTGCGGAAATGTGAGACATCTCCAAGCTGAGGAGGAGCTGGTGTTACGCTTCATTTTAAAGCTTTTCACAGGATTATAGGAGAGGGTGTGTTGTAAGCATCACTTTCAAACTTAATGTATGTATAAGCATCTCAGGATCGTGCAAATGCAGATTCTGATTCACAAAATCTTGGATAGGGCCTGACAAAAGACTGTCCACTGGAGGAAACTCCAGTATTCTTGCCAAGAGAATCCCATGAACAGTATGAAAAGGCAAAAAGATACAGCACCAGAAGATGAGCCTTCCAGGTCAGAAGGTGCCCAGTATGCTGCTGGGGGAGAGTGAAGGGCAATTACTAATAGCTACAGAAAGAATGAAGCAGCGGGGCCAGAGTGGAAACGACACTCAGTTGCGGATGTGTCTGGTGGTAAAAGTGAAGTCCAATGCTGTAAAGAACAAAATTACATAGGAACCTGGAATGTCAGGTCCATGAATCAAAGTAAATTGGAAGTGGTCAAGCAGGAGATGGAAAGAGTGAACGTTGATATTTTAGGAATCAATGAACTAAAATAGATGGGAATATGTGAATTTAATTCAGATACCATTTTATCTACTACTGTGGGCAAGAATCCCTTAAAAGAAATAGAGTAGCCCTGATAGTCAACAAGAGTCTGAAACGCAGTACTTGGGTGCAGTCTCAAAAATGATGGAATGATCTCTGTTCATTTCCAAAGCGAACCATTCAACATCACGATAATCCAAGTATATGCCCCTACCACTAATGCTGAAGAAGCTGAAGATGAACAGTTCTATGAAGACGTATGAGACCTTCTAGAGCTAACACCAAAAAAAGATGTCCTTTTCATCATAGGGGACTGGAATGCAAAAGTAGGAAGTCAAGAGATACCTGGAATAGTAAGCAAATTTGGCCTTGGAGTACAGAATGAAGCAGGGCAAAGGCTAATAGAGTTTTGCTAAGAGAACACACTGATAATAGCAAGTACCCTCTTCCAACAACACAAGAGAAGACTCTACACATGGACATCACCAGATGGTCAACACCAAATCAGACTGATTATATCCTTTGCAGCCAAAGATGGAGAAGCTCTATACAGTCAGCAAAAACAAGACCAGGAGCTGACTGTGGCTCAGATCATGAACTCTTTATTGCAAAATTCAGACTTAAATGGAAGAAAGTAGGGAAAACCACTAGGCCATTCAGGTGTGACCTAATCAAATCCCTTATGATTATATAGTGGAGGTGATGAATAGATTTGAGAGATTAGGTCTGCCTGAAAAACTGTGGGCTGAGGATCGTAACATTATACAGGAGGCAGTGACCAAAACCATCCCAAAGAAAAAGAAATGCAAGGAGGCAAAGTGGTTGTCTATGGAGGCCTTACAAATAGCTAAGAAAAGAAGGGAAGCAAAAGACAAGGGAGAAAAGGAAAGATATACCCATTTGAATGCAGAGTCCCATAGACTAGCAAGGAGAGATAAGAAAGCCTTCAGTGAACAATGCAAAGAGATAGAGGAAAACAATAGAACAGGAAAGACTAGAGATCTCTTCAAGAAAATTGCAGACACCAACGGAACATTTGATGCAAGGATGGGCACCTTAAAAGATGGAAACAGCAAGGACCTAACAGAAGAAGAAGAAATTAAGTAGAGGTGGCAAGAATACGCAGAACTGTACAAAAAGATCTTGGTGACCCAGAAAACCACTATGGTGTGGTCACTCACCTAGAGCGAGGCGTCCTGGAGAGTGAAGTCACCTAGGCCTTGGGCAGCATTGCCATGAACAAAGCCAGTAGATGTAATAGAAGCCCAGCTGAGCTCTTTCAAATTCTAGAAGGTGATGTTGTTGAAGCGCTGCACTCAGTATGGCAGCAAATTTGGAAAACTCAGCAATGGCCACAGGAACGGAAAATGTCAGTTTTCATTCCAGTCCCAAAGAAAGGCAATGATAGTGTTCAAACTACCGCACAATTACATTCATTTCACATGCTAGCAAAGTAATGCTCAAAATCCTTTGAGCTAGGCTTCAACAGTAAATGAACCAAGAACTTCCAGATGTACAAGCTGGATCTAGAAAAGGCAAAAGAACCAGAGGTTAAAGTGCCAACATCCATTGGATCGTAGAGAAAGTGAGGGATTTCAAAAACACATCTGCTTCCTTGACTACGCTACAGCCTTTGACTGTGTGGATCACAACAAACTGTGGAAAATTCTTAAAGAGATGGGAATACCAGACTACCTTACCTGTATGCAGGTCAAGAAGCAGCAGTTAGAACTGGACATGGAACAACAGGACTGGTTTAAAATTGGGGAAGGAATACATCAAGGCTGCATATTGTCACCCTGCTTATTTAACTTACATGCAGAGTACATCATGCAAAATGCTGGGCTGGATGAATCACAAGCTGGAATCAAGATGGCTGGGAGAAATAACAACCCCAGATACGCAGATGATACCACTCTAATGGCAGAAAGAAAAGGAGAAGTAAACAGCCTCTGGCTGAGGGTGAAAGAGGAAAGTGAAGAAGCTGGCTTAAAACTCAACATTCAAAAATCTAAGATCATGGCATCTGGTCCCATCACTTCATGGCATGTACATAGGGAAACAATGGAAACAGTAACAGACTTTATTCCTTGGGCTCCAAAATCACTGAGAACAGTGACTGCAGCCATAAAATTAAAAGACTCTGGGTCCTTGGAAGAAAAGCTGTGACAAACCTAGACAGCATATTAAAAAAGCAGAAACATCACTTTGCTGACAAAGGTTTATGTGGTCAAAGCGATGGTTTTTCCAGTAGTCATGTACCAACATGAGAGCTGGACCATAGAGAAGGCTGAGCACCAAAGAATTGATGCTTTTGAACTGTGGCTCTGGAGAAGACTTGTGAGAGTCCCTTGGACTGCAAAGAGATCCAACCAGTCCATCCTAAAGGAGATCAGTCCTGAATATTCATTGAAAGGACTGATGCTGAAGCTCCAATACTTTGGCCACCTGATGGGAAGAGCTGACTCACTGGAAAAGACCCTGATGCTGGGAAAGATGGAGGGCAACAGGAGAAGAGGGTGGCAGAGGATGTGGTGGTTACATAGCATCACTGACTCCATGAAGCTGAGTTTGAGAAAATTCCGGGAACTAGGGAAGGATAAGGGAAGCCTGGCGGGCTGCAGACCATGGGGTCGCAGAGTCAGACACCACTGAGGGGCGGAACAACAACACAGCCTTCTCCCCGAGTTTGCCAAAGCTGCTGCTCCACAGAGCACACAGCTACACATGGTGAGCAGCTGGTTGTGAGGAAGAGCTTCGTCTTGGAAGCAGAACATTTGAATCCAAGGCTCCACTATACATTTATGAGCCATGTGAATCTGGGAAAGTCACACTCTGAGACCGCTTTCGTGCCTGAAAGGTGGGGGCTATAATCATGTCTCTATGTACGTCGAGACCCATAAGGCTGCCATCTGCCATCCCTTTTCTGGGACTCTGTCCTAATGAGAGGACATTTTTGACCATCAGAGATGTTTCTCACAATACTTTCTATAACAGCAAAAAACAAGGAGAAACCTAAATAGCTAAAATTAAGGAAACATTTTAGAGTAAGGAAGAATAGATCCATTGCATTAAATATTAAGCGGCCGTCTAAAATCCTATTTAAGGAGAAGATTTAAGAATATGGAGTTGGGGCTTCCCTGGTGGCTCACTGGTAAAAAAAAAAATACTCACCTGCCAATGCAGAAGACATAAGTTCGATCCCACATCCAGAAGGATCCCACAGGCCATGGGACTAGCGCCTGTGCTCTGCATCAAGAGACGCCTCAGCAATGGGAAGCCTCAGCACTGCAGCCAGGGAAACCCTGCACTGCAGTAAAGACCCAGCACAGCCAAAAATAAAAACAAATACATAAATGTATATTTTTAATGAATATGGTTGGGGACTTCCCTAGGGTCCAGTGGTTAAGAACCCACCTTTCAAGGCACGGGACCAAGGTTCAATCCCTGGTCTGGGAACTCAGATCATACTACTAGGCCAGCCACATACAGAGCCCAGGTGCTCCGGAGCCCGCCTGCCACAGCTAGAGAAGACCCACATGCTGCAACGAAGACCCAACGCAGCCCAAAATTAAAATAGGAAAATTAGAACAAACAAACAAACAAATATATATGTATATATACTACACAAAATCTCGGCCCTGGTTGACCCACAGGGGCACTGAGAATCAAATGAGGCAACAGTTGATAATGCAGTATGTAACTATGAGGTATTATATAATTATCATCAAATAGCATTGAGAAAATCCAGGTCAGGTCTCATTCCATGCTTTGGCAGCCTGCCCTAATTCTGCAACATAATGCTTCCTAGAATGGCCAGCTTCTATCTGAACAGCCTCTCTGAGCAGGAAGACTTCATTCTGACTGTGATTAAAAATATGAACCCAAGAAGCAAAGAATATGCATTTCCTATTTCTGTTGTGACTCTTGAGAAAGAGGAAGAAGAGGATGATTTTTTAAACATTTCTGGGGCAAACTACTTAAAAGTTGAGGTGGAAAGGGCAGAAGGTTCTTTTAAGATCAAATCTGAGTTTGAATCCCAGCTTTGCCATGTATTGGTGGCGGGAGTGTGGGAGAGGACCTTAAACAAGTCAAAACCAATTTCTTTTAGCTTCAATTTCCAAGTCTTAAAACAGCTTTCATAGTATTCATCTCCTAAGGTGATCTGAGGATTAAATGAAATAATGAATGAAAAATGCCTGGTATAGTTTCTGGTACACAACAGACTCTCATTAGCCACATTGTTAATTGTGGAGAACATGCCTTGGGTGTGGATAGGACCTGTGACGTGCTTGTAACCAGTAGAACTAAAAATGTGATTAGAGTTCCAGTTGTGTACATGTTCAGTCACTCAGTCGTGAATTGCAGCACGCCAGGCCTCCCTGTCCATCACCAACTCCTTGAGTTCACTCAAACTCATGTCCGTCGAGTCAAAGATGCCATCCAGCCATCTCATCCTCTGTCGTCCTCTTCTCCTCCTGCCCCCAATTCCTCCCAACATGAGGTTTTTTCCAATGAGTCAACTCTTTGCATGAGGTGGCCAAAGTATTGGAGTTTCAGCCTCAGCATCAGTCCTTCCAATGAACACCCAGGACTGATTTCTTTTAGGATGGACTGGTTGGATCTCCTTGCAGTCCAAGGGACTCTCAAGAGTCTTTTCCAACGCCACAGTTCAAAAACATTAATTCTTCGGCACTCAGCTTTCTTCACAGTCCAACTCTCACATCCATACATGACTACTGGAAAAACCATAGCCTTGACTAGATGGACCTCTGTTGGCAAAGTAATATCTCTGCTTTTGAATATGCTATCTAGGTTGGTCATAACTTTTCTTCCAAGGATTAAGCGTCTTTTAATTTCATGGCTGCAGTCACCATCTGCAGTGATTTTGGAGCCCAGAAAATTAAAGTCAGCCACTGTTTCCACTGTTTCCCCATCTATTTCCCATGAAGTGATGGGACCGGATACCATGATGTTCGTTTTCTGAATGTTGAGCTTTAGGCCAACATTTTCACTCTCCTCTTTCACTTTCAATAAGAGGCTTTTTAGTTCCTCTTCACTGTTTGCCATAAGGGTGGTGTCATCTGCATATCTGAGGTTATTGATATTTCTCCCAGCAATCTTGATTCCAGCTTGTGCTTCTTCCAGCCCAGCGTTTCTCATGATGTACTCTGCATATAAGTTCAATAAGCAGGGTGACATACAGCCTTGACGTACTCCTTTTCCTATTTGGAACCAGTCTGTTGTTCCATGTCCAGTTCGAACTGTTGCTTCCTGACCTGCATATAGGTTTCTCAAGAGGCAGGTCA
>SJYF01000808.1:3523327-3542658 GCA_006410515.1 Procapra przewalskii | reverse complement strand
CACAGTTTATTGTGATCCACACAGTCAAAGGCTTTGGCATAGTCAATAAAGCAAAAGTAGATGTTTTTCTGGAACTCTTTTGCTTTTTCCATGATCCAGCGGATGTTGGAAATTTGATCTCTGGTTCCTCTGCCTCTTCTAAAACCATCTTGAACATCTGGAAGTTCTTGGTTCACGTATTGCTGAAACCTGGCTTGGAGAATTTTGAGCATTACTTTACTAGTGTGTGGGATGAGTGCAATTGTGCGGTAGTTTGAGCATTCTTTGGCATTGCCTTTCTTTGGGATTGGAATGAAAATGGACCTTTTCCAGTCCTGTGGCCACTGCTGAGTTTTCCAAATTTGCTGGCATTTTGAGTGCAGCACTTTCACAGCATTATCTTTCAGGATTTGAAATAGCTCAACTGGATTTCCATCACCTCCACTAGCTTTGTTCGTAGTGATGCTTTCTAAGGCCTCCTTGACTTCACATTCCAGGATGTCTGGCTCTAGGTGAGAGATCACACCATCGTGATTATCTTGGTCGTGAAGATCTTTTTTGTACAGTTTTTCCATGTATTCTTGCCACCTCTTCTTAATATCTTCTGCTTCTGTTAGGTCCATACCATTTCTGTCCTTTATCGAGCCCATGTTTACATGAAATGTTCCCTTGGTATCTGTAATTTTCTTGAACAGCTCTCTAGTCTTTCCCATTCTGTCGTTTTCCTGTGTTCTTAGATTCTATATTTGTCTATTTGGCATCCATTAGACAGCTGAAGTTGCTTACATCTCCTCTGAGATCCAGAGCTCATATTCTGAAATCACCTCCTTTAACTAACTCATACACACCAAGCCATTGTTTCCCCGACCCAGATCAACACAGGGCCAGAAGTCAGACATCTAGGAAGAGCTGCTGTGCCCCAAAGACCAGAGGAATCATTCAAACTAGCCAGTCCTAGGCTGTTTACTCTACCCCGCCTTGCCTTTCCTGCAAAAGCCCCAGTCAGGGCTGTGGTTCACCTCTTCCTGCCTCCTGGCAAAGCTCGTGCTTCCCTAGGTAGCCCTGCATGGCAAGGGCCTTTGCTCTCAGGAAATGTAAGTAATAAACTCTTTGAAAGACACTGACCTCTCCATGTCGTCGCTCAGTCATGCCAATAGATTAAAATCCCCCAGATATAACGGAGATAGTTTTATCCCTGAACACCCTAGGAAATAACGGATTCCTTTTTTGACCTAAACTAGTTTGAGATGACTTTTTGTCACTTACAATCTAAAGAATTCAAACTAACATCTACAAATTCCCATGTCTTATCCCAAACTTCAGAAACTATATCTTAAATGTGATCATTCTGTGACTCCCTGATGGTCCAGTGGCTAAGACTGTGCGTGCTCTTCATGCAAGGGGCATGGCTTCTATCTCTGGTTGGGGAACTGGGATCCACATGCTGCCTGGCACCACCAAAATGTAAAAAAAAAAAAAAATTTTAAGACTGTTCTTTCATAGTCAACTATGCACAGGCCCATGCCTCGGCTGGAGCTTGAGAATGCTTGCTTTGGGCCCAAAGGCCATAGCCAGTTCTTAAGTAGATGGAATGATCAGGTTTGGGTTTTAGAACAATCACTATGACAGGCTTCCCTGGCAGCTCAGTCGGTGAAGAATCCGCCTGCAATGCAGGAGATGCAGGTTCAGTCCTTGAGTCGGGAAGATCCCCTGGAGAAGATGTCAACCCACTCCAGTATTCTTGCCTGGGAAATCCCATGGATAGAGGATGCTGGAAAGCTGTAGTCCATGGGGTTGCCAGGAGTCAGACATGACTTAGCAAACCAACCCCTCGATGGTTTGGAAGACAGACCAGGAGGGTAAGAGAGGAGAGCGAGGCCACTTCCAGGCCCAAAGGGGCTACGCACACCTTTGTGGTGCGGATTCCCCAAACTCTTGTGCCATTCTCAGGCCACTGGGTGTAAAAGGAAAAGGAAGGGATGTGGGCATTTGCTGACGCGGGAGCTCCCTTTGTGCTGCTCGCCCTGGAGGGCGTATTTTTGGGAAGGGGTGTGTTCTGAAAGAAGGGAGGAAGTCGCCACCCCATTGGAAAGAATCTGCCACCCTGCCTTCCAGCTGAAATATCAGATAGAGTCTGTCCTCCATGGGCAGCAGGGAATGGAATGGCCAAAGGCTTTTTTCTTCTCTCTCTTTTTTTTTTTTTTTGAGGGATTGTATGAAAGAACATGATGTCTTAGGTTCACAAAGGGAAAAAAGATAAGGGAAAAGTGGCAAGTTAGAAAGTCTATTGTGTACGTTATCTCTGTTATTTTAGATTAAGTAAAAGTAAATGTGGCAGACTGGGCTCACAGTTGATGCCAGTCTGCTCCAAAATCATTGCTTTTTTTTTTCCTCTGGTTTTTGCATTTTGGCAGAGGTTTTCCCTGGGCCTCTTCTGGCGCTCAGCTCTGCGCTGCCTGGCTAAGGAAGACAATAGGAGGCCCACCGAGTCAAGCAGGAGAGTGGTGGGGGAAACAAAGATCTCCCGGAGCCCTGAACGGAGCTCCCTGTGCTGCACAGCAGCTTCCCACTGGCTTGCTGCTTTACGCGTGGTGGGCTGCCGTCTACGGGGTCGCACAGAGTCAGACACGACTGGAGTGCCTTAGCAGCAGCAGCAGCAGTGTATATATGTCAAAGCTACTCTCCCATTTCGTCCCACCCTCCCCGCCCTCGACTGTCCCACATGTCTGTTCTGTATGTCTGGGTCTCTATCCTGCCCTGCAAATAGGTTCATCTGAAGCATTTTTCTAGATTTCACATATGCTCTGTGATGACCTACAGGGGTGGGATGGGGGGTGGGAGGAGGTCCAAAAGGGAAGAGATATATGTATACAAATAGCTGATTCACTTTGTTGCACAGCACAAACTAACACAGCATTATAAAGCAATTACACTCCAACAGAAAATAACGGTAATACTTGCAGTTGGGCTGATCAGCAGCCTAAGTTGTGAATTTTTCTTCAAAAATTACAAAGGAAAAAGATCTCCCCAAACTCTTGAGACAGTTAGAAACCTTTGACATGTAGGTACTACTGTATTTAAAAACACATTCTTTTCTGGTTGGAATACAAAAAGCAGGGGTGGCCTTACAACGCCAGAGTTTCGGATGCAAAAACAATGGAGAGGCTGGGCGTATCCAGGGAGGGCAGCAAGCTGACTTCCAAGAAGCCTCATGCCTCTGGCGCGTGTGTCCCAGGCCAGCGCTGTCCTCCGCCTTGTCGCTCCGAGTCCAGAACTTGTCAGCTTTCACTTCAGCCCTTAGGGTCAGACGTACTTTAGCTAAGTTTGTAAGACTGATGGATAAAAGTAAAACGCCAATTTATTGAACAGTGCACTTTGGGGTTTTTTTGTTCAAGATTTATTTATTTACTTTTATTTTTGGTTGTGCAGGGTCTCTGTTGCTGCACACGGGCTTTCTCCAGCTGCAGACAACAGGGACTTCTCCTGTTGCAGAGCGTGGGCTCCAGGCCTGCGGGCTCAGTAGTTAGGGCTCATGAGCTATAGGTGTGTGGGCTTCAGTAGCTGATAAGTTGCTCTGCAGCATGTGGGATCTTCCCAGACCTGGGATTGAACCCACGTCCCCTGCATTGGCAGGCAGATTCTTAACCACTAGACCACCAGGGATGCCCATCAGTAGACTTTAAACAGCAGGCTCTGGCTAGCTGAGCTAAGACTCAAACACAACATAACAGAACTCTCCAAAGCATAATCATAATAGTAATAACAAAAGCTAACACTTACCCGGTACCTACTATGTGCTAGCCACTATGCAAGGTACGTTATATGAATTTTCTCGCTTAGTCTGAAACAGGTACTGTTTGTTTGACCACACCACGTGGGTTGTAGAATCTTAGTTCCTCAACCAGGGATTGAACCCGGGCAATGAAAGCACCAAGTCCTGGCCCCTGGACCACTGGGGGATTCCCTGAAATAGGTACTTTCATTATCTCCATATTCCAGAGGGGGAAATTGAGGCACGACGAGGTTAAGTAACATGCCTGAGGTCGTATGTCGACCTCCCATCTGGCCCTTGGACTGGAATTGAACGGGACAGAGAGGAGACAGAAAACTTGAATGGGAGACCCTATGAGCTCAAGCATCGCTGCTCCGAGGTGTGGCCGGCGCACTCTGCACCTCAGCTCCTCCACCCAGACCCAGCCCTGCTCCTCACCCGGATGCCCGGCGGGGCGAGAAGCCGGGGGAGAAGGCCCCGGCACACACGCGGCTATCCTCACATTCAGACCCTCTAAGCTTGGCCATCAACTAGCCTCGCCAGCGGGGGCTTTAGACGAACGGAAGCCAGGGTCAAGAGGAAGGGGAGGCAGGCTGCAGAGGCAGGCTGGTCTGCGAGTGTGAGTGAAGTGCCTCCCTGGGCTTGCTCGGGCGACTCTGGTCGGGGAGGTCAGGCCCCACTGGAGGCTGTGGCCGGGACACTTCGAGCACACGTGAACGGCTCCATTTGCGTACGCTGGCTCTAGGAGCCAGGAGACGGAGCTGGCACACGACCGTGAGAAGTTCCCAGGGGCACCCGGTGCCCATGTCAGCAGGGCCGGGCGTCCGCTTCCTGAAGGTATGAAATCCTCATCCACGCGAGCGCCCCTTCCTCAGAGACGCCCCTCCCTCCCCGTCTTCAGGTGCCCTCTTGCTGTAACAGGCACACACCACCCTCCACCTGCGTTTTTAGCACTTACCAAGGTGAAGCTGGATAAATCTGTGGCCGCCTCTCTCTGCTGGACTGTCAGTCACCTGAGGACAGAAGCCCCTATCTGCTGGCTCTTCTGCTTCACAGCACAGCGAACACTCAACCAATAACGCTTCTCCCTCTTGAGCACAGCCACGCTTCTCAAGCCATCTTTTTCCTTCACCACCCATTCACTCTTCTACCTGCTGGGGACCCTACATCATTCTGCACCTTCCACATGGCCAAATCCAGGTGACACTCTCAGTCGTGACTTACTAGATCTAACTTAAGACACTGGGTGTACTTTATCCTTCTGACTTAGTTCCTGCGAATGTAAAATGGGGTTAATAGCAGAAACCACCTCAAAGGCTGTTTTAAGGATTTGACGATGTGATGTGTGGGCTCCCGGGTTGTGTTAGTGGTTAGGAGCCCGCCTGCCAGTGCAGGAGACATCAGAGACTCTGGTTGAACCCCTGGGTGGGGAAGACCCTCTGGAGGAGGGTGTGGCAAGCCACTCCAGTATTCTTGCCTGGAGCATCCCATGGACAGGGGGGCCTGGGGGCTACACCCCATGGGGACGCACAGAGTCAGAAACGACTGGTGAGACTTGGCACAATGTACTGGATGCCTAGCACAGCACAGGCACAGAGGATGGACTCAGTGAGTAGGCCACCTGGTACCTCCTTACCCACTTGCCCAAGGAATCTGAAGGAGTTCATAACATTCAAGTTCAGGGGAAATCTTGACCTAGTGTATGGCAATAAGACGTACATACTCAGACATTCTGAAAATGGGAAAGCCTCTCTAGGATCATCTTACGTGACTACCTGTTATGAGGACTAGGTTAAATGAGTTGATATGTATAAATGCTGAGCACCGGGTCCAGTACAGAGTGAGCACCACGTTAGTATGGGCAAGTGATATTACTACAATCATCATATCCATGAGGTTATCCATTAGTTATCTCTCCTTACAAGGGCTTCTGTGGCAGTTCAGATGGCAAAGAATCTGCCTGTAATGCAGGAGACCTGGGTTTGATCCCTGGGTCAGGAAGATCCTCTGGAGAAGAGAATGGCTACCCACTCAAGTATTCTTGCCTGGAGAATTCCATGGACAGAGGAGCCTATAAGTCTACACAGTCCATGGGGTCGGAGAGAGTCAGACACGACTGAGCGACTAACAGAGGCTATGAGCAGTTCCATGTAAAAATATTACCCTGTGACTCTGTCTCCCGTCCCTAAGAGACTTCCTGTGTACAAGGTAACTGCGCCCATCTGTGCAGTTTTAGTGAAGCTGGGAATTGCCAGCATATTAAAGGGGATATGTGCCACCCTGCAGCTGAACAAGGAAACACAATCACACTGTTTATTTGAGGATTCCTAACTATGCAGGCCTCTTTTCAAAAGTTCTCTGTAGAGTTTTCAGGACAAAAATAGGTGTGAACTGTGCGCCCTTAGAAAGGAATGAGCTGGCCACAGTAGCGCTAAGATTGGTATTGTTCAGAGAATGAAATTCCTGTTCACTGATGTTGTTTTGGGTTGGGCTGACCTTATGAACTGGATTTCTTTTCAGATGGGTGTATTTTTCCTTATTGCAAATTTCCTTCAATTCATCAGCAGAAATTCTAGCTACTTTGCTGGGAGCTTGTGACCCTGGTTTGGACGGCTTCTGTACTCGCCTTTCGACAAATGTGGATTTATTTCTTTGTATTTTTTTCTAGCTTCTGCCTGGCACTTCCCGCTGCCCTCTGGGTCGCCATCCTTAGCCTTCTGTCACCACTCTCTGTTTTCGTCCCCTGTGAATCACTTCCTTTGGGTCACTTGAGTTTTTCTTCCTGCAAGAGAACCTCATCTTTTTCAACAACCAACTTAAAAAAGACATTCTCTTCCTATATCCCTGCTTTTCCATTCATTCACTGACCCGAGGCTGTAATTCATATATCGATGGTCATATTTATCCATACTATAGGCACATTCTCTTCCTATATCCCTGCTTTTCCATTCATTCACTGACCCGAGGCTGTAATTGATATATCGATGGCCATATTTATCCATACTATAGGCAATGCCATGGTGCTGAAAGGGGCGTTGACTTTTTTGACATAATCCATACCAAACTGTAGCAGTCCTAAATCCTGTCAAGGTCTGTTGCCTGAAAGAACTCGTTGTCTCTGAATTTTCCTACCCACAAATGTTTATTTTCTTATTAATCTGCAACCTATTTTCTTTCAAGAAGACTTTAAGACTGCTTATAAAAATGCAAACACTATGAAAGTGTTAGTCACTCACTCATGTTCAACTTTTTGAGAACCTATGAACTGTAGCCTACCAGGTTCCTCTGTCCACAGAATTCTCCAGGCGAGAATACTTGAGTGGGTGGCCATTCCCTTCTGCAGGGGATCTTCCTGACCCAGGGATCGAACCTGGGTCTCCTGCATTGCAGGCAAATTCTTTACTATCTGAGCCACCAGGGAAGCAAACACTTATAGGAATATCAAATAAATTTGAAATAAGAAACATGAGGGAAAGCAAAGGTATAATTAAGATGCAAGACATGGAGTCTTTGCTATCAGGGAGACAAAAGTTGGCTCAGAGCCTCCTGGTATTCAACACAAGAGAGAAAAATGATGAATTACAAAATACACAGGGTCCCTGGAGGATAAACACACCAACTGCATAGGCACAGCATAATTGTTCTAAAACTACGGAGTATCCCATGGATCATTCCAAAGGAATTTAGTGGAGAGTATCCTAATAACATCTTTCTCAATGCATAGTGAAGGATGGCCTGGATCCTCCTTACAACAGCAAAGCCCAAGGCAGAAGCTCTGACATTTCTGCCTGAGTCTACAGAACCGGGCAGCCTCCTCTGACACTGCCCGGGAGTTAAGGACGGATGGAACGACCTCCAGGAGGGCCTGAGAGAAGAGAAACGAATGCCTGGCACTGGCCCTCGGGCTTCTGGGACACTGTGAAATGCCAAAGAGGATGAGCTGGTGAGGCAGCATGTACATGAATTTGAGCAAACTTGGGGAGATAGTGGAGGACAGAAGAGCCTGGTGTGCTGCCGTCCATGGGGTTGCAAAGAGTTGGACACGACTTAGTGACTGAACAACAAAAGTGTCAAAGACTACTCAGCAGCTGAGGCTTAGATCCAATCTGCTGCTGGGGCTGTGATGGCCACAGACCCTTTTGTTTCATTAAACTCAGTCATCTGAATTCCATAGCCAGGACTTCCCTGGGTGGTCCAGTGGTTAAGAATCCATCTTCCAATGCAGGGGACACGGGCTCAGTCCCTGGCCCGGGAAGACTCCACACGCCAAGGGCAACTAGGTCTGTGCACAAGCGTTGAAGCCTGCGCACCCTAGAGCCAGGCTCTGCAATGAGAGGCCGCTGCAGTGAGAAGCCTGAGCGCTGCCAAGAGAAAGTCCGTGGGCAGAGAACCCGCACAGTCAGGAAAATAAGCAGGTAAACTTAAAAGGAAACGAAATTCAACAGCCACCCCCCACCCGAGTCTGTGGCTTTGGGGGGCCTTCTTGTTCCCACAGAAGAAGAATGGGAGAGGGGGTGGTCAGCCGTGAGAAAGGCTGGGGGCAGCCCCAGGCAGGAGTGTGGAAGAGGGCCTCGCTCACATGGGGCCAGATGAGCTTCCACAGGTTCTTGGGCCCACACTGACTTTCTTTACTGGTTTTTAGCTTTTATGAAATTCAGTTGAAGCCACTGTGCATGCTGACATTGCCTGGCAAAGATGGCAGTATTAGCCCTGAAATTTGGTTTATTCACTATCAAAGTTTGCACAGTATCTTTTTCACTAAAACCTGAGGTAGCTCTTTCCTATCAAGGCCCATTGGTTTAAATCTCATGTCCAGGAGATGGACAAATTATTTTCAGTTGGAAAAAAAAAGGTATTTTTAAAATTTATATCAATAAAACTCAGGTTTTGTGGCCATTTCTTAACTACTGTTAGTGTGAAGTTACAGCGTTTTCACTTTGAACCTCAAAGAAATCAGCATGTAATTGGCACATGACTTTCATAATTGTCCTGTAGGGTGTACGAGAACCCAAATTAATTCAAGAAAGCAAGGCTCGTACGTGTCTGTAGATTAGGAGAAGTTGGAGAAGGGGACAGGGTAGGGACAAGAATGAAAACACAGAAATAGTGACAAGTCATCATCAAAAATTGAAAATCCCTCAAAATGAAAGATGAGAATAGCTTTCTCTGAACCACGACTGAGTCTGCACAGAGTATCATCACCAGCAGGCATCCTGCATTAACCAAAAAAAGGAAAGAGAAAGCATTTTTTTCTAACTTCTTGTTAGTAGACTAATGGCTAACTTAACCTCCACGATATTAATTCAACATAATCTAGAGTTGATAGAAATGCTTCTGTACAGGCTAGGGCTTATTAGTAAATTTAATATTTTTTATGAAAAGATTTTTTTAAGTATGTGTTACCAAGCTTAGAAATTGAAAAAAAAATTTTTTTAAGACTTTCAAAACTATATGTTACTAAAAATAACACTGACCTTTGGTATTTGTCTGAGGAAGAATCTCTGGAGAGAAAAAGATTTCATCCCTTAGAGATAAATGGGGCCAGCTCATCTGCAGGCTTTGGTTTAATTAACTAAACTTTTCCAGATGGAAAGCATTCAAAGCAAGGGAATAGTTCTGAGCCCCCTGGAATTGTTTTTTAAAAAAGCCTAACAATATGTTACATGAAAAAGAAAATATGTGTCTTTTATCTTTGCCTTTAAAAGGCAAACCCGGAAGTACTCGGCAGCATGATGGTTTCGATTTGATGATTGGAAACGAAATGCTCTAATTTTATTCGATATCGAACAAACAAACACTGAGTGTTTGCTTTTCTTCTGTGCTAAACCCTGAGGAAGGAGAAATCAGACAAGACCCCTGTACTCGTGGAACCTATAATTCAGCTGTTAATAGAGGCTGCAGTCTCGGGGCCTGGCACACCGTAGGGGCTGGGTGACTTCACTGCATGAGTGAGTGACGGATAGAGACCCTTGAATAAGGAGTTGCAGTAATAAAGTTCTGAACAAATGACTGTGGTCAGAGGGGAGCGTGGGGGCCTCAAGCTGTCAGAGGCTTCACAAAGACCATTTCTTAGGTAGGAGCACAAAAGACTTCCAGACCCAGAAAACAGCATGTGTAAAGGCGAGCAGAGAAGAAAGAATGCCATGTATTTATTTAGGCAACAGCCAGTGTGCCTGGAGTTACAGAGCATGGGCATACACAGGGATACAGAACATTCCTGGAAGATAGTGAGGCCCACGAGACGGATTAGTTCTCATTGGAAAAGGATCCTGAAAGCCTAAGTTTGGACTTGATCCCTTAATAGGTGTTCTAGCAAGATGGCGAGAGACGCAGTACAGAGCACGCACAGAAGTGGGGGAAAGAAGTCACAGACACCAACGGTTAAGGGCCCTGTTTCTGCCTAGCAGCAGGATAGATCCTCTACACAGTCACACTAAATCTCATTCCATCCTTGCAACACACCAGTGCGCGCGCAATATCGTCCCCCAGTTTCCAAGGGGGAGAGTCAGGGAGGTTAAGCGACTTTTTCCAAATTACACAGCTAATACAAGATGGAGCTAGGACTTGAAACCAGGGTTCTAAAAATCTTGATGGAGAATAAAATAAATACCTTCGGACTCATACATATTAGGAAAACATATACAGTGGAAGCTTGGAGAAAGTTTAGTGAATATGAAGCAAGACAGAATGCACGGGAGACACAAGAAGAGCATGACTCTACAAGAGGATATTTACAGTAAGGGAGACACAGCACAGGAAGTGGGAAGACGATCACAGAGAAACCACAACATGTGCTTTGAAAATGCAAAGCCCCGGGGAGGAGAAAGCAAACCAGACAAGAACGCCATTCACTCTGGTATTCTGTGCTCTTTACTCCTTTTCTTTTTTCTTTTTTTAACTTTAAACAATTTGTTCTGAGAGTAACAAAGATACAGTGCATGATCTTGCAAGTCTCATGCCCTAAATCAGAAACAGATGGTGCCTAGTTTCCTAGAAACTGCAGAATTTTGAGGACAACACCCTCTACGCACTGCACCACTAATTTCAGTTCCTTCACAGATACTAATACATGACTAAATAATGTGGTTGCTGGGCATTGTATTGGAACATCTGTTTTTCTTGCTCCAGGATCTTTCTGAAGGTTTAAACTTCTCTCCATCTTCGTGGTATGCTTCTTTCTGATTTCCAGAACAATTTCATTTTTATCATTTAAATTTTGGAAAATACTGAACAAGGCAGAAAATTTAAATCCCCCTAATCCTTCCACCCAGCAGTAACTAATGACCCTGGTTAACATTTTGACAGTAGTAGTCTAAACCTCTACCCACACACGGGTGTGCACACTTTAAAAAATACAATGTTATAGTGACTGCTTTTAACCTATTTGTTCACTGAATTTATCACTAGCATTTATCCATATCACCAAACATTCATGATGACGGCTAGTATTCTGTCTTATTGCATAAATTAATTTATTTACATAGATCTCTTCTCATTCAACCAGTTCTACCTGTTGAACTATGCGTTCTCTGTACCAGAACTATTCTTGGCACTGGGTGCATTGTGGTGAGTGAAACAGGCAAAGTCCCTGCCCTCAGGAAGACTACAGTCCTATTATTGAAAAGTTTTATTATTAAAAAATACCACGGTGAGGGGATTCCTTGGTGATCCAGTGGTTAGACTCCATACTTTCACTGCAGAGGGGCTGGCTGGGTTCAATCCCTGCTCAGGGAACTAAGATCCCACAAGCCACGTGGCACAGCCAAAGCAAAATGGCATGGGGAAACCTGGCAAATGCCACCTGCTATCTGATTAACACCATCGGTAAACACTAGGTACTAGACAGCTGACCCCCCTGATATGATGTGACGAGAAAGGCAGCTCACATCCATGATCTTTCTCCCAGGAAACTTAGTCTATTCATGATTTTTCTGTTTTTAATAAAATCAAACCAACCCAAATCAAGACATTCTACAAAACAGCTGACCGGTGCTCCTCAAAACTAACAAGATCATCAAAAATCAGGAAAAATCAGAGACTCTCCCACCATCTTAGGGAACCTAGGGAGATGTGACAACTAAATGTTATGTGGTGTTCTGGACAGAATCCTGGAACAGGAAAAAGAAATAAAGTAAAAGTAGGGAAATATGGTTAAAGGATGGATTTTCATTACTCACGCATCAGTATTAGTTCATTAGCTGTGAAAAATGTACCCTAGTACACTACTGCAAGTTGTTCATAGTAAAGGAAATGGAGGAGGAGGAGTATATGGGAACTCTCTGCACTATCTTAGAGAAGGAAATGGCAACCCACTCCAGTATTCTTGTCTGGAGAATCCCATGGACAGAGGAACCTGGCGGGCTACAGTCCATGGGGCTGCAAGGAGTCGGAACATGACTCAGTGACTGAGACAACCGCAGTGCCTGTGCAGCTCTGTTAAATCTAGAACTATCCTAGAGTTAAAACTTTATTAAACAAGCAAACAAACAAACACTGTGATAGTCATTCTTGTATCTTGAAGCACACCTCTGATTCTTTCCTTAGGATAAAGCCCCCAAAGTGAAATTGCTGAGTCAAAATGAACATGTATTTTTACTTACCAGAGATTATTTTTTCCCCCAGAGATTATTCTTTTAAAGTGCTTTTTATATGTAGATGCTCTGCCAACCTCTTAGACAAGTCTTAGCCTTATGTCTTCATTTCAGCTATGTGACTGATTGGAAAAGACGCTGATGCTAGGAAAGACTGAGGGTAGGAGAAGGGGGCGACAGAGGATGGGATCGCTGGATGGCATCATTGACTTATTGTACATGAGTTTGAGAAAACTCCAGGAGATAGTGAAAGACAGGGAAGCCTGGCATGCTGCAGTCCATGGGGTCGCAAAGACTCGGACATGACTGAGCGACTGAACAACAAGACTTCTTGAAGCTGAAAGGAAACCAAAGGGATCATGAAACTCAGCTGCCCTGCTTTACTGATGAGGAAACTGGGGTCCAGAGGCCTGAAGTGACTTGCCCAAGGTCAAGTGGCAAGTGAACAGTGGGAAGCAGAACCCGTTTCCCTGTTGACTCTTATCTGTGCTGGGCTGTCCTTGGGTGTGTCCAAATGAAATTAAATTTTCTGACTCATGGTGGAATTGGAGTCAACACTCAGACCTGTGTCTCTTTCTGTAAGTAAGTGTTTGCTTCCTTTGTCTTGGACGTGGTTGCTGGAAGCTGAAAGGATTTTTAAATAAAATTAAAGAATGGACTCAGACACAACTAACAGAAATGCTTGACTAAGTCTTGGGGCATATCAGTTTTCCTTTCTGGGCCACTGCTTCCTGATCAGAAAAAATAAATTGGAATTCCAGTACCTACTTCTTAGCGTCTGACAGGTACCTTGTAGAAATTAAGCAGCTAAGTGCGGATATATCTGCAGAAGCCTAAGAAACGTCATTTAAGGAAAAGGCATTTAAATGGGAACAAAGGGCACATTCTCTGCTAAGTGGTCTGTCATGTCCCAGGAAAGTTCATTTCCTTGCCCATACAGTCTCTAGACAAGGAAAAAGTCCCAGACTTGGTATGGGTAAGGATGAAGACGGTGATGGAGAGGAAGGGAGAGAATTGTTAGACTTCTTGGCTGGAGTTCAGAAACAAATAGTTCCCGAGCCTGGCATTGTTGGGGGCCGGTGTCAGGACCAGACCAAGAGGGCAGACAAGGAACTTGACCGTTCCTGACTTGGCTCCGCACACTGTTACTCAATAGAAACTGATGCATAAGCAGGATTCTAGAGGACGCAGAAGTATAAACAGTCACTGGGTGCGGTGTGGCTGCCGGTAGAAGCTCCGCCAGGCCCAAGATTACAGCCATCCATTTCTGACTTATTTAATTTCCAGACATTCTTGCAGAATTTGGGTGATGACAAAAGCTAGTTAAAACAATACTCAAGTCTGGGATTTAGAAAAGCACTGGCCTCTGACCTCAAGCCAGAGCCTCTAATCAAAGTCCTGACCCTGACTCAAGTCAGTGAGCGTCCTCCCTTAGCGATATGGAAATGACTTATTTTATTTGCCTATAAGCATCTGTCAGCACCTGCACCAGACTGAAACTTGGCAGGCAAAATGAGGAAGGGGTCATATTTCTTCAAACTCTATTTTTATGGTTTGAACCTTTTTACTCCTTGAAGGAATAGAACAGGAGATCGAGTTAGCTCACAGGAGGAGATGAGAGAAGAAAAAATTAAACGGACGGCAATGTCTTCTGATGGTTATTAGCTGCCATCAGCGTTTTGCAGTGGAAGAGGCAAAGACACGGGTAGGTTAGTCGGCACTGCCTACAATCTTGGAGCAACAGAAGAAGGGACAGCTCTGAAGTTTTAGGGAAGGACAGAATGAGAATGGAGCATCTGAAGTGGGTGCAACTTCACAAGAATCTAGATTCAAATAAGAATCTATACTTAGAAATCTGAATCTCTAGGTTCTCAATTGTGTGCTTTTACAGGAAAAAGCAGCTCTGGGCTTCATGTACATGCAAGTAAAACTCTTTACTGGATCAGCTTTATTTATTTATTTATTTGGCTATGTTGGGTCTCAGTTGCAGCCTCTGTGATTTTCATGGCATCATGTGGCGTATTCTGTATGGCCCATGGACTTTCTAGTTGTAGCACTTGGGCTCCAGAGTGAACAGATTCCAGTAGTTGTGGCCTGCAGGCTCGGCGGCTCCACGGCATGTGAGACCTTGGTTCCCGGATCAGAGATGGAACATTGCATTGCAACGTGGGTCCCTAACCCCTTGACCACCAGGAAAGTCCCATTTACTGAAACAGCTTTGATCCTGGCCTTGAAGTTCAATATTAAACATATTTTACTGAGATGACTTAACTGTCTCTGTTTAGCCTGCCGAAATATCTGCTTCCTTACTGATGCCTCCAATTCCACCGTCCCTTTGAATTAGATGGTGAATTGATTATGCATCCCATGTCAGTCCCCGTCAACTGGTAGCAGCTGTCTGAATGACTATGTCGAAACAACAGTGAGGTTGGAAAGGCCTCCCCCAACTGATTAGCAAGATGAGCAGGAGAGAAAAGAGTGGCAATGCTCCGTGGGTTAGGGCAGTGTGCGTTGCAGGACCCATACCTCTGGGAAGGGCAATTTATTAAGCCTTTATATCATCAGCGTCTCAGGTGAATTCATATCAGATCACTTCCAGGGCTGCTTTCAATAGGCACAGCACACTTCATAAAAGCAAAAGTCAGGATAGATGGTTCAAACAAGGTTTTCCTTATTTTGCCTTTTTTTTTCCTGATTTTTGTGAATTAAATAATATATGCAAGCTCTTACAAAGATATAAAACTAACATTTAAGTAAGCATATAATGAATCACAACATACTGAAATTTATGGGAAATATTATAGGAAAGGTGAAAAAAAATCCAAGGCATACAGTCCCCAAGGATAAATCCAAAGCCCAGGAAGATCAGGTCTGGGTGGGAACTCTAGGCTTTCACAGGCCATCAGAAGGCCCCGGGGTCTGAATCAGGGTGGTTTCCTAACTGGGTAGAAAGAAATCATGAAAAGGGAAGTGAGATGTCACCGACATACTTCACTTATTCCACAGTTTTACTTTTAAAAGAAACTTCTCCTGCAGGGCTCTGCTCTGGGGGTTTCCTGGGGAGAGTTTCAAAATTCTAGACAGCATGTTGGGGCAATTATTAAGAACTTACAATGTCAGCCTGGCTTCCCCGTGAGTTAAAAAGCATAGAGTGATGTCTGCTGTGTTCCAACAAGGCCCACACATATTACGTTTCTCTATACCGGGATCAGATCAACCTTTCAAAAAAACTTCAACTATTTACAAAATTTTGGTTTGAGATCCAATAAAATTATTACATCAAATCTACTATATTACACCAAAGATAATGTATAATTATCTTATATAATGTATACTGATAATGTAAACTTCTAAGAAAGGAAAAGCTCTCGGAAAAGGTCCCCAGCCTTCTTACTCCAGTTCTCTCCATGATTTTTAAGACTTTTTGCCTGGAATGCTCTTTCTCCTTTGGGTACATATCTTTTCTATATTAATTGGCATATCTTACTATCCTTTCTCCTTTGCCTCTCTATTAAACCATTGTTGTTATTCAGTTGCTAAGTCCTGACTAGATTTTTGTGACCCCATGGACTGCAGCACGCCAGACTTCCCTGTCCTTCACTATTTCCTGGAGTGTGCTCAAACTCATGTCCATTGAGTCATTGATGCTATCTAACCATTTCATCCTCTGCCACTTTCTTCTCCTTTTGCATTCAATCTTTCACAGCATCAGGGTCTTTTCCAATGAGTTGGCTCTTTGTTATTAGGTGGCCAAAGGATTGGAGCTTCAGCATCAGTCCTTCCAATGAATATTCAGGATTGATTTCCTTTTAGGGTGGAGTGGTCGGATCTCCTTGCAGTCCAAGGGACTCTCAAGAGTCTTCTCCAGCAACACAAATTTGAAAGAATCAATTCTCTGGCGCTCAGCCTTCTCTATGGTTCAACTCTCACATTTGTACATGACTACTGGCAAAGCCATAGCTTTGACTCTACAGACCTTGGGCAGCAAAGTGACGTCTCTGCTTTTTAATATGCTGTCTAGTTAATACGATGTCTAGGTTTGTCATAGCTTTTCTTCCAAGGAGGAAGCGTCTTTTAATTTAGTGGCTGCAGTCGGGAGACTCTCAAAAGCAGAGTGTGTGAAAGTTTTATTCTGTCCACATATACTTCATGAACACTGAGGAAGTGCTGGTCACCATGCCAGGCACCAGTGATACAACAGAAAATGAGGTGGACAAGACCCCTGACTGCACAGAGCTGTACCCTAAGGGATCTAAGGCCAGCGACTAGCACATGCCTAGTGCAATCAAGACCACAAGTCTAAATAAACGAAGGATAAATGAAGCTACTGCCAGGAATTTGAAATTTAGTTCCTATGATTAATTCGGCAACACATATGTGAAAGGTCATTTTTTAAAAAAAGAGCAGAAATAGAAAATTTCAAGTCATTTGCATTGTGGTTATATCCCAAGTCATTCTGCTATCACTAACAGCTATTATTGAAAGCATGGAAGGAAATGACATTCCTAGAACCCAAGTAGATTTTGTAAAAAGTAGTCAATGTGAAATGATGCTAATATCAATCAAAGAAATGAGTACCAGGCTTCCCTGGTAGCTCATTGGTAAGGAATCTGCCTATAAATCCAGGAGACACAGGTTCGATCCCTTATCTGGGAAGAGCCCACGGGCCATAGAGCGCCTAAGCCCGTGGACCACAACTATTGAGCCTGCACTCTAGAACCTGGGAGCCGCAGCTCCTGAGCCCACGAGCCCCAGGGCCCAAGTTCCACAAGAGAAGACCCCACAAGAGAAGACCACTCACCACAGCCAGAGAAAGGCAGCAACCAACACCCGACATGGCCAAAAATGAATAGAGTTAATTTAAAAAAAGAGGAAACCAGAATTGAAAGAGACCCGTGTACCCCAATGTTCATCACAGCACTGTTTATAATAGCCAGGACATGGAAGCAACCTAGATGTCCATCAGCAGACGAATGGATAAGAAAGCTGTGGTACATATACATGATGGAGCATTACTCAGCCATTAAAAAGAATACATTTGAATCAGTTCTAATGAGGTGGATGAAACTGGAGCCAATTATAGAGAGTGAAGCAAGCCAGAAAGAAAACACCAATGCAGTGTACTAACGCATATATATGGAATTTAGAAAGATGGTAATGATAACTCTGCATGCGAGGCAGCAAAAGAGGCACAGATGTATAGAACAGACTTTTGGACTCTGTGGGAGAGGGGAAGGGTGGGATGATTTTGGATAATGGCATTGAAACATGTATATTATCATATGTGAAACGAATCGCCAGTCCAGGTTCAATGCATGATACAGGATGCTCGGGGCTGGTGCACTGGGATGATCCAGAGGAATGGGCTGGGGAGGGAGGTGGGAGGGAGTTCAGGATGGGGAACACGTGTACACCCGTGGCAGATTCATGTCAATGTATGGCAAAACCAATACAGTATTGTAAAGTAATTAGCCTCCAATTAAAATAAAGTTATATTTTAAAATATTTTTTAAATAAATTATTACCAAAAAATTAACTAAGATCCTTATAAATATAAGGCATGACTACTGACTTCTTACAATGTGCCTTGAATTCACTGTGTCTAGAACATGGACACGAAGGCCAAAAAAGGCTTTGTAGTCAGGAAGACAATATGCATTAATAGGGTTTTTTTAGAATCTTTCTTTTATTAATAAAATGTAGTAAATTAATCTTAGTGAATTTTCCCATACCTTAGTAAGCCCAAACATGCTTCCATACAAACAAGAAGTCCCCATTCCCACCACAACAAAATGAAAAGTCTGGATATTTTAATATATGAGGAACATGAAAATACAGCAGTGATTCCCCCAATTTTTTCCCCATAGAACAATGGTCCAATGAGTTGTTCCTTGTGCAGCACGCCAGGCTTCCCTGACCTTCACTACCTCCCAGAGTTTCCTCAAATTCATGTCCATTGTGTCAGTGATGCCATCCAACCATCTCATTCACTGTCGCCCTCTTCTCCCCCCGCCCTCAATCTTTCCCAAGTTCAGTGTCTTTTCCAGAGTCGGCTCTTCGCATCAGGTGGTGAAAGGATTGGAGCTTCTGCTTCAGCATCAGTCCTTCCAATGAAAAGAACACAGAGTCTGGGAAACACATCACTCATAAGGCCCTCTTGGAGTTTTACAAAGCACACCATCGTATTAATGTCTCCGGAAAGTTCTGCAGGAAAGAAATATGTTGAACTTTGTCATCATCTCCCATGCTTATTTCTCCCATGCTTATGTCATCATCTCCCATGTCTCACTGAATTCTTCTTTGAAGTAATAGCTATTCAATTAGTGTAGGAAAATCTGCTTTGAAGTTCAATTTACAATACTCCTCTACTTAGTGGTGATCTGGCAAATCAAGACATTCTCGAGGTAAAGCAAGATAATAGTGTCAAGCAATAAAACTATTTTTCCTATGAAAGTGTTTGTAAATAAAACATGCTGCACAAACAACAATCTTAGTAACACTCTGCATTTTATTTCTAAATGAAGTCATCACCTCACCACTAGATGGCAACATAATTCCATTTAAGTTACTCTGTGTGTGTGTGTGTGTGTGTGTGTGCGCGTGTGTGTGCGCGCGCACGTTTGCACGCGCACGCACGCAACAAAATTCCATTTAAGTTAGTGTGTGTGTGAAAGTTAAAGAGGAGAGTGAAAAAGTTGGCTTAAAGCTCAACATTCAGAAAACTAAGATCATGGCATCTGGTCCCATGAATTCATGGGAAATAGATGGGGAAACAGTGGAAACTGGCTGACTTTATTTTTCCGGGCTCCAAAATCACTGCAGATGGTGACTGCAGCCATGAAATTAAAAGACGCTTACTCCTTGGAAGGAAAGTTATGACCAACATAGAAAGCATATTCAAAAGCAGAGACATTACTTTGCCAACAAAGGTCCATCTAGTCAAGGCTATGGTTTTTCCAGTAGTCATGTGTGGATGTGAGAGTTGGACT
>SJYF01000808.1:3500664-3513204 GCA_006410515.1 Procapra przewalskii | reverse complement strand
GTCCCATCACTTCATGGGAAATAGATGGGGAAACAGTGGAAACAGTGTCAGACTTTGTTTTTTGGGGGCTCCAAAATCACTGCAGATGGTGACTGCAGCCATGAAATTAAAAGACGCTTACCCCTGAAAGAAAAGTTATGACCAACCTAGATAGCATATTCAAATGCAGAGGCATTTCTTTGCCGAATAAAGTCCCTCTCGTCTAGGCTATGGTTTTTCCAGTAGTCATGTATGGATGTGAGAGTTGGACTGTGAAGAAAGCTGAGCACCGAAGAATTGATGCTTTTGAACTGTGGTGTTGGAGAATGCTGGGGTCCAGCCCCGGTGGATCCAGGGAATTCGAATGATGGACGGCATTGGCAAGGAAAGACATTTATTTATTAATATAGAAATATAAGATTAGATTAGGAAGAAGTAGTGTAGTAGGAGAATTAAGTGGAGAAAGAATGCTTAATAACTTGGTTTATGGGGGAGGCCAATAAAGTTCCAGACAAGGAGCTTGCACCATCTACATGGGGCCACCGGCGCCTGCTTGAATCTCTAAGGGTGCCCTGCCTTAGGCTCCCTTTCGCGCGGGTCTTAAAAGCTGGGACAAGTAAGTAGACTTGGTGAGCCGCCTGCTCTAGATGGGGATTGAGTCTGAAATTAGAGTAAGGAGGAGAGGGAGAGAGAGAGAGAGACACGGGGGAAACTAGTCCAGTGACTAGCTCCGGGCTCTATTGTTCAGAAGGCCTTTTATACCTTTTTGATTGTAGAGATCAACAGGTAATACAAAGTTATGCAGCATTAGCAGCCCAGACTCTTATCAAAACCAGGCTTTTTTCTCTGCATACCTAGTTGTATACACAAGTCTTAGGTAATTTACATCATCTTCCAGCCAAAAGGGCCAATTAACATTTTACAGCCTTTTTCTGATAAGGGTTTGTCAACCAGAAGACTTATTTCTGTTGATCTTCCCAAAGTCTCGTGCCAGTTTCAGAAAAGCACTAAAAACATTACATTCTTACACAGCAAACATACAGCAACTTATAACAAGTAAAGGGAGCACAGTGATTTACAACAAAAGAGAAGCAATTAACTCAAAAGTTAACACCAAAACTACTAACATCAAAACTACTATATATCTTTTTCTACATCCTGATTACACTGAGTAACATCCTCCCAGGTGCCTAAAAGATAAAGAATATGGAGGTCTGGCAGCAATCCTTGAGTCAACAGTGAAAACCCGTCACCAATATGATTTTTAACTCTTTAGAAAAGGTTCTGTATCTTTAAGATGCTTTTAAGCTTTGTGCCTCTCACGGTTGGGGGGCTGTAAGCAATTCACAAGCTGTAAAAAGTCTGGGGAACCTGTTAGGCAAGCTAAAGAGCTATCAGAGGGGGTTTAACCGAAACATCCCTTTCAAATGCAGAAGACTAAAGCCCTGATTTGACTTTTTCCCAGAGAATATCAGAAGAGTGGAAAAGCAGAGTACAGAGGCCAGCAGATTCTTATTTGGGGGGGTGGGGTGATGGATGCTCAGGAAATACTAGGGGGAACCCCTGAAGCTTGATCACGTCCTTGCATATGTCAGGCTTCCTTACACATGACCTTGTCAAGGACGGGATTCCTCACACTGGCTCCTGGCAGGAGAAGACTCTTGAGAGTCCCTTGGACTGCAAGGAGATCCAACCAGTCCATTCTGAAGATAAGCCCTGGGATTTCTTTGGAAGGAATGATGGTAAAGCTGAAACTCTAGTACTTTGGCCACCTCATGCGAAGAGTTGACTCATTGGAAAAGACTCTGATGCTGGGAGGGATTGGGGGCAGGAGGAGAAGGGGATGACAGAGTATGAGATGGCTGGATGGCATCATGGACTCAATGGACATGAATTTGAGTGAACTCCAGGAGTTGGTGATGGACAAGGAGGCCTGGCGTGTTGCGATTCATGGGGTCTCAAAGAGTCGGACATGACTGAGCGACTGAACTGAACTGAACTGAAGACATGCATCAGGGCACTTGTGAAGACACTGGCATCTTCTTTGCTGCCAAAGTTGAGACCCTACACCTGTCTAGCGTCCCACCCTGGGTGGCAGGTCTGAGTAGCTTGATTGTATTTCAACCCTTTAGGAACAATACAATTTATCCTGATCTGATGATGGTCCTGAATCTTCCTGCCCACCACTCTGAATGTGTTGCTGCCTGTATGATGATATATATGAACTCTGCTGAACCCAGCAGAACTGCCTGCTGGCACCCACTTTTTCTAGCATCATCTTAAACCCTTACAGCAGCTCTTGCCTGACAGATATTCTGTTTTTATTTTAAACATATCATATCACTCCCTTCTCCTCTGCAGTTTTTGCTGAAAAACCAGCTGATAAACTTACAGGAGCTCCCTTGCATGTTATCAGCTGCTTTCCCCCTTAATATCTTCTAATTGTTGTCATTTGACTACAGTGTGTCGTGGTGTATTCTTCTGGAGGTTTATCCTGTTTGGAACTCTCTGTGTTTCCTGTGGTTGACTGTTTCCTTTCCCAGGTTAGGGAAGTTTTCAGCTATTCTCTCTTCAAATATTTTCTCAGGCCCTCTCTCTCTCTTCTGAGACCCCAATAACCTGAATCTTAGGGTGCTTACTGTTGGTTCAAAGGTTTCTTAACTGTCCTCCTTTCTTTCTTTTTTCTGCTCCACAACAGTGGTTTCCCCTACTCAGTCTTCCAGCTCACTATCTGCTCTGCTTCATTTACTCTACTATTGATTCCTTCCAGTGTTTTTCATTCCAGTTATTGTATTGTTCAGTTGTTTTGGTTGTTCTTTATACTTTCTCTTTGTTTAAAAATCCTTCTAACTTATGGATCTGTGTACCCATTTTTCTCCCTAGTTCTTGGATCACCTTTACCACTGTTAGTTTGAACTCTTTCTCCAGTAGACTGCCTATCTCCACATCACTTGGTTTTTCTGGAGTTTTATCTTGATCCTTCATCTGAAACAGATTCCCCTGCCACCTCATTTTGGGTTAACTGTGTTTCTCAACTTTGGAGAAGCAGCCTTCAGTAGGAGATGTCCTGTGGGTCCCAGCAGTGCCCTCCTCTCTCATCACCCAAGGGCCAGGGGCCAGTGGTCCCAGGGCAGTGTCCAGCTTGCATTTGCAGACTACAGGCTGCTGGATTGTAGCTTTCTTCCTTCTAGTTTCTGCCCCCTGGTGGGTGAGAGGCTGGTCTAGAAGCTTGTATAGGCTTCCTAGTGGAAAGAGCTGATGCCTGCTGATGGGTAGGTGGAGCTGGGTCCTGGCCCTCTGGTAGGCGGAATGGTGTCTAGGGTCATGTCCAGACGTGACTGTGGGATCAGGAAGTCTTTTGGCAACCTGTCTGTATGGCAACCCACTCCAGTGTTCTTGCCTGGAGAATCCCAGGGACAACGGAGCCTGGTTGGCTTCTATCTATGGAGTCGCACAGAGTCGGACACGACTGAAGCAACTTAGCAGCAGCAGCTGCTAACGGGCAGAGCCGTGTTCCTTCCTGGTTAGTTGTCTGGCCTGAGGCATCTGGCTCTGAAGCCTACAGGCTGCTGAGTGGGGCCAGGTGTTGCTGCTAAGGACCCAAGCAAGATGCCTGCCTCAAGGAGAGTTCGTGCAGAAGAATAACCCCCAAAATATCTGCCACCAGCTTTTGGACCCCAGCAGGAGCCACAGCTGCACTCCACCACCCCCAGGAGACCTTCCAAGACCATCAGGTAGGTCTGCTCCAGGCTCCTATGAAATCATTGCTTTTGTTCTCGATCTCAGTGCACATGAGATTTTGTGCAATCCCTTAAGTCTGTCTCCCCCGGCCCTGTGACGCTCCTGTGATTAAGCCCTGCTGGCCTTCAAATCCTAATGCTCTGGGGTGCTCCTCTTCCTGATGCCAGACCCTCGGGTTAGGAAGCCTAACGTGGGCCTCAGGACTCTCACTCCTGTGGGAGAGCGTCTGTAATATAATTATTTTCCAGTGGGTGGGGGCGACAAGGGGTTGATTATCTTACAGACACAACCCTCCTACCATCTTGGTGCCACTTCTTCTTTATGCCTTTAGATGTAGACGATCTGCTTTGGCAGGTTCCGGCCTTTTTTATCGATGGCTGTCCAGCAGTTAGTTGTGATTTTGGTGTGTCCATGAGAAGAGGTTAAACTCAAGGCTTTTCCACTTTGCCATTTTGAAAGAACTACTTTTTTTGAAAAAAAGAAAGAAACATGATTACATTAAATAGGCATGTGGATTGTGTGACATTCTTTTAAGTATTTTATTAATTTTTCTGTTCAGCCATTTACTATGTAACAAAATTTTTAATCTTTTTTTAGTTTTTTATATATAAAAAAATTTAAGTATACATCATAGGAGTGAGAAAATGCAGTGTATGGAAAGCATTGTGATAGACAAGTACCTAAGAAATTATCATTGTCTATTCTAAGTGGCACAAAGGTTACAGGTTGTGTGACTCTGAAGTCAATTTTGAATGAGGGAGGACATGCCAGTCCTCAGACCCTGGGAGCTCCTGGGGTGGGCTCAGTTCTGAGCCTGGAAATTAACGAGAGATGAAGCTGAAGATCCAGCCTCTCTCTGACTTTCAGACCACAGATGCTAGAGCTTTAGTGCCAGGAAAGAGCTTGAAGGTCAATGAGTACAACACCCTCTCCTAAGTAATTGAGACAGAGATCTTGGGGCACTCAAGTGACTTGAAGGGACTTCCCAAGTGACAAGAGGTGAGCTAGGACAGAGTTAGACCTTGAACCCCGGTCTTCTACTGTCCAGCTGAGGTTCTTTCCAGTACTGCATCATCAATTTTGGAATTTAGAAAAGATCCTCCCTTTGCAACTTCTTCCCTGCTGGTTCCCAGCTGGCTGCTCATCTTCAGACACGAGCTGATGTGTGAGTGAATGCCTCCTGCAGGGTTCCCAGAGGAGACACTCAGAGGCAGAGATCTGCATGCAGGACATTTGCTGGAGAGTGTTCTCAGAACCAGCACCTTGAAGGGACAGAGGGAGGCAGGACTGGACAGAAAGAGAAGCTGAAGCCTCAGATATTTCCACTCACTGCTCTGGAGTGGAGATGGTCCTTCAGGGTAGTTCCAGATCCAACCCAGGGGGTGAGACCTTCATATTCCCCACACTGACCACTCACTGGATGCAGAGGACATAACCATAGGCCAGGCAGCTCCCTTTAGCTGAGAGCAAAACTCAGTGAGCTAACATCAGGGTGTGCAGGGTTTCATTCCTTTTTGGAGACTTGAGGGAAGAATCTCTGTCTGCTTTCTGCAGCCTCTGGAGACTGACCACACTCATGGGCCCCTCTCTCCACCTTTACACGCCAGTCATTTCAAATAACTCTGACCTTTCTTTGGTCCTCTCATCTTTCCAACCTCAGCAGGGACGTGTTCTCTCTTTTTAAGGACTATGTGATTAGACAGGGCCCACCTGCATGATCCAGGTTCACCTCTCCATCTCCAGATCCTTACTGCACTCATACGTGGTATAAAGTCCTGCCATGTAAGGTCACAGGTTCCAGGGATAAGGAAGTAGACATCTGAGGCAGGGGGCATTATTCTGCCTGCCACAATATGAATTAAATTTATTTATAAGAATCCTCTATATGTTCATAGCAGCATTATTCATAATAGCCATAAAGTGCAAGTAACCCAAATGTCCAGAAACTGATGTGTGTGTATGTGTGTATATAATGTTGTTGTTCAGTCGCCAAGTCCGACTTTTCAAGACCCCATGGAGTGCAGCACACCAGGCCTCCCTGTCCCTTACCATCTCCTGGAGTTTGCCCAAGTTCTTGCCCATTGAATCAGTGATGCCATCCAATCATTTCAGCCTCTGTCACCCTCTTCTCCAGCCTTCAATCTTTCCCACCTTTAGGGTCTTTTCCAAAGAGTTGGCTCTTCACATCAGGTGACAAAAGGATTGGAGCTTCAGCTTCATTATCAGTCCTTCCAAGGAGTATTCAGGGTTGATTTCCTTTAAGATTGACTTGTTTGATCTTCTCCCTGTCCAGGGGACTCAAGAGTCTTCTCCAACACCTCAGTTCAAAAGCATCAGTTCTTCAGTGCTCCGCCTTCTTTACAGTCCAGTTCCTACATCCGTACAAGACTACTGGAAAGACCGCAGTCTTGACTATGAGACAATAACAGGCAGGAAGACCAGGGGTTTCCAAATGGGGGAAATAGCTCCAAGTGTCAGACATTTCTTATATCTCTCTTAAGCAGCAGGAAGAAGCAAACTAGTGTTAAATTTTTCCCCTTCTCTATACAAATTTTAAAAGAGGTTTTTCTTAAAATAATGTGCTGCCATAATGACACCTGGGTCTACCTGAACTTTAACTTTTCTCAAACCTTGAGCTAACCAATGCATTTTTCTTATGGAAATGTTTGTCTTAAGCTATGTTAATGTGCTGTGTATTTACCCCAGACCCTGTCTTCAAGTAGGTTCCACCTAAAGGCTCAGAACCAACTTGACAAACCAGTCTGTTATACTCATACATTGTTCTCCTAATCTATGTTAATGAAACTATATATTTGTATGGAAATCTGCCTTTCTTCAAGATTCATGTCAATCCTTTTATGACCCGGGATGACTCACCTGGTGCCAAGATTACCTCAAAATGCATCTTGTGGGTGAGGGGGCTGGTGCCATTCTGTGCATTGTGGGGCTCCCATGGTAGTTCAGAGGTTAAGAGTCTGCCTTGCAGGGCAGGGGGCACCAATTTGATCCCCAGTCTGGGAAGATCCTACATGACTCAGAACAACTAAGCCCATGTGCCACAACTACCCAGCCTGCGCTCTACAGCTGAGAACCACAACTACTGAAGCCAGTGTGCCCTGGAGCCCATGCTCTGAAACAAGAGAAACCACTGCACTGAGAAGCCCGAGCGCCACAACCAGAGAAAGCCCACACAGGAGCAAAGACTCAGCATAGCCGAAAAATAAATGAACAAAAAAATTATTTTTTAAAAAGCTGTTGTTTAAAACTGCCTTACAGGAGATTCCCTGGTGGTCCAGTGGTTAGGACTCCATGCTTTCACTACTGAGGGCCCAGGTTCAATCCCTGGTTGGGGGGCTAAAATCCTGCAAGCCTGGGAGTGTGGCCAAAAGAACAAAAGATGTCTTAGAGATAATGTGTCTTTCCTTTTATATCAAGACAGTTAGGCATGAGCAACAGGGGTAGCCTAGCCTAGCCAACAGGATGCAAACTGATCTCTAAACCCCATCCCAGACACACCCAGGAGAGCTCACAGATATGCTACAAAAATAACCACAGAGACTTTTCCAACTCCTGCATATGCACCCTGGGCACACAGTGGATACAAACCAACAACAGGGGCTTCCTCAAGTAAACTTAGGCAGCTAGGAGCCCACTAAGGGGTCACGAATATTCTATATGTACATACATCTGATTATAATAGACTGAATTATGAGAAGGTATGCACAACAGAGAAGGAAATGGCAACCCACTCCAGTATTCTTGCCTGGAGAGTCCCATGGATGGAAGAGCCTGGTGGGGGTCGCAAAGAGTAAGACACGACTGAGCGACTTCACTCACTCACTCATGCACAACAGAGCCTATAGTTATATAACTTGCAACTGTCAACTGGCCTTCAGCGTATGTTCATATCAATTCCTTTCTTGATTGGTGGTGGGTACAAGCCCTGTTTTGCACAGGGCACAACCAAGAGGAGAAGATGAAGGATAAAAGGCGGGAAGCCAAGAGGGATGGGTAGGACAATTTTTTTAGGCGTAGAAAGTATTACAGGGTAGGGGTCGTCCATGTGGGCTGGAGTTGAGCCTTTAGGGACCCACCTTTCCAAACCCTAGTTAGTAATTGAATCCCTGGGGCTTATAGTGGCAGTCCCTCAGAGTCCTTCTGGGTCCTGGTTGACACCCTTCAAGCGCATTTCTTGTTGGAAGTACCCAATGGCCAGAGTGTAAGATCAGAGGCTTTGAGTCTCTGGATCTAGAAAGAGGTCATTGACATAAACAAAAGGTCTCCCATATAACATCTCAGAAGGAGGCACTTTACATTTGGTTGTCCTTATTAGTGAGAAACGCTAAGACTGAATTCTGGGTTAAGGTGATGCCAATGGATGGAAACTGTATTTTTAACAAGCGCTTCAGAAAAGTCATCTACCTTACAGGGATACTACTACTTCACAAGGGAAGTGATGAGAATGAAATCAGAACATGATATAATTAGTAAAATCGAAAATAATGTCCCCGCCCAAGAAAGATGTCCACAACCTAACCCCTGGAACCTGTGATTATGCTACCCGATGTGGCAAAAGGACCCTTGCAGACATGATTCAGTTTACATATTTAGAGATGCAGAGATTACTTTGGATTATCTGTGTGAGCTCAACCTAACCACATGAGTCCTTAGATGCAGAGAACCTTTCTCGGAGATCAGAGACAGAGATGACATTGCTGGCTTTGAAGATGAAAGAAGGGTGTCGACAGCCAAGGAATGTGCTGATCTCTAGAAGCTGGAAAAGACAAGAAAAGAGATTCTCTTTTTTGTCTCCAGAAAGAATACAGCCCTACAGACATCATGATATTAGGCCCATGAGACCCTTGTTGGACTTCTATAGAACTGTGAGATCAGAGTATTTTTTAAGCCACTAAATCTGCAGTAATTTGTTAATCAGCAATAGAAAATTCTTACCAAACAGCACAAAACTCAAGTTTCCCCATCCCATGGGTAAAAATCACAGTTACATTTAAAAAGTGAACAAATTCTACTGACTTCTGCCCCCACCTACTCAGTCCCCGCTGAAGAGTCCCTCAAACTTCTGAGGGTTCTCAGGGGATCTCTATATTCATGAAATAATCTGCTTCTGAAATAATCCATTTCTAAACAGTACAAGTACTCTATCAACTGTTTAAAATTGCTAATAAGCAACAACGTCTTACTGTATAGCATGGGGAACTATATTCAATATCCTATGATAAACAATAACAGAAAAGAATAAGAATGAGCTTGTAATAAACGAGCTTCCCTGGTGGTTCAGCCAGTAAAGGATCCGCCTGCAATGCCAGAGACCTAGGTTCCATTCCTGGGTCAGGAAGATCCTCTGGAGAAAGGATTCCACTCCAGTATTCCTGCCTGGAGAATGCCATGGACAGAGGAGCCTGGTGGGTTACAGTCCATGGGGTCGCAAAGAGCCAGACACGACTGAGCGACTAACACTTTTTTCATATGTATAACTGAATCACTTTGCTGTGTATCAGAAATTATCACATTATAAATCAACTATACTTCAATAATTTTTTTAAAAAGGGATTAAAATACCCCCTCCCAAAAAAAAGAGATGCTGTACTGGATAGGCTCATCTCCTTTGGGGACCACCCCTGCTACTCTAGACCCCAGCTCTTGCCAGGCACTCATCCCACCCCCTTGATCACCAGATTTCTGGAAAGCCTTTAAATGGGCACAGCTGCTCTGGGGTCATACATTTGGTGGGGGAGGGAATGCTGGCTCTCTCTGTGAGAGCAGTCTCAGTGGAGCATCTGTGAACCCTCACTGCTTCATAGAATTGGTAATGAACTTGGTCTCTTTCTCATTCTAGTCCCCCATTCTGCCTCCACAGGCAGAGTTAAGTCCAGTGGGACTGGGGAGGGAGATAAACCACACCACACCCAGAATGCTCCCCTGCCACTACAGTTAGGCCCCATGGCATTAGGAGGTAACAGGTTCCTCTCCCAAAGCAAATTTGTTTCCCAAGACTCTTTTCAGTCCCCTGGCAAACAAGTTTGAAGAGTAAGAAATGAGAGGCAGTGAAAAGGTGACAGAACAGTGGACTGCAGGTGGGATGGAGGGGCTGCACTGCGAGGGTGGGTGTCTTGGTGTTACTGAAAGGAGTTTGGGGGTCCGGCTGCTCGCCACTCAAAAGACAACAAACAGCCCAAGTTGGTGAAAAGGAAAGTTTGCTTTATTTCAGATGCTGGCAACTGTGGGGGAGGGTGGCAGACATCTGTCCAAAGGCTGACTCCCCCTATCTACCCCCTCCACAAGAACAGGGTGAGAGCCTTTATAGACAGAGGGGGGCAGCGGCTATATGTAGAAACAGCACAGTCATCTCTAACAGCCATCTTCAGATTAGTTATCAGTGCTCTGACCAGCATCATCTTGACTGTTTTCAGTACAGTTAGTCTTCGGGTCCAGGGTCTCATTGTTCTCATTTCTTTGTGGCCAATTCTTGGAATTGTGGCAACTCATGTCCTGGGTATGGTCTGGTCATCACGTCGCTAACTTCTCCACCTGGTGTTTTAGTATCGCTAAGACAGCTCACAGGATATGGCTCAGAATAGTCTCTACAGCCCTTGAGAAAGAACTAAAGGCCTATGACTAAAGAACTAAAGAACTATGACTATGCTTAACGACTACATTATTATTTAGTCTCCTTTAACTGTTTTCCTTCGTTTCTGCATTTCTCAATTCTCTGATTAAACTTATTTTTTGACTAAAGTTTTCCAGTCAAAAGGCAGGCAAAGGATATAGTGGTGGGGGGCGGGGGGGCGTGGCGCATATGGTAAGGAGCATAGGGTCCTGCTCCATTTCACTAGCAGGAGTGAGCTGGAGAAACAGTGGAGAGCAGTTACAACAGAGGAATGAAGCAGAAGGCCAGTGAAGGGTTGCGGTCACTGGTAATAACAGGAAACAACAGAAGTGCTTAACAAATGTTAACTAGTAGGGGGGGAAATACCTTTTCTCCTGCAAAGGACTATTTTCCCCCAAAACTGAACATCTACTCTACCCTGTGCTGTGTTCAGTTGTCTGACTCTTGTGACCCCATCAGTTCAGCTCAGCTGTCATGTCTGAGTCTTTGCAACCTCATGGACTGCAGCACACCAGGCTTCCCTGACCATCACCAACTCCCAGAGCTTGCTCAAACTCATGTCCATTGAATCAGTCATGCCATCCAACCATCTTATCCTCTGTCATCCCCTTCTCCTCTTTTCTTCAATCTTTCCCAGCATCAGGGTCTTGTCCAGAGTCAACTCTTCTCATGAGGTGGCCAAAGTATCGGAATTTCAGCTTCAGCATCAGTCCTTCCAATGAATAGTCAGGACTCATTTCCTTTAGCATGGACTGGTTGGATCTCCTTGTATCCAAGGGACTCTCAAGAGTCTTCTCCAACACCACAGTTCAAATGCATCAATTCTTCGGCACTCAGCTTTCTTCACAGTCCAACTCTCACATCCATACACGACTACTGGAAAAACCATAGCCTTGACTAGATGGACCTTTGTTGGCAAAGTAATGTCTCTGCTTTTTAATATGCCGTCTAGGTTGGTCATAACTTTTCTTCCAAGGAGTAAGCGTCTTCTAATTTCATGGCTGCAGTCACCATCTGCAGTGATTTCGGAGCCCCCCAAATAAAGTCTGTCACTGTTTCTATTGTTTCCCCATCTATTTGCCATGAAGGGATGGGACCAGATGCCATGAGCTTCATTTTTTGAATGTTGAGTTTTAAGCCAACTTTTCCACCCTCCTCTTTCACCTTCATCAAGAGGCTCTTTAGTTTTTCTTTGCTTTCTGCCATAAGGGTTGTGTCATCTGCAAACCTGAGGTTATTGATATTTCTCCCAGAAATCTTCATTCTAGCTTGTGCTTCATTTAGCCCAGCATTTCGCATGATGTACTCTGCATGTAAGTTAAATAAGCCAGATGACAAAACAAAACCTTGACCTATTCCTTTCCCAATTTTGAACCAGTTGTTTGTTCCATGCCCAGTTCTAACTGCTGCTTCTTGACCTGAATACAGATTTCTTAGGAGGCAGGTAAGCTGGACCTTTCCCCATGGACTTAGCCCACTGTGATCCCATGGACAACCTTACCCCATTGTGATCCCATGGATAACCTTACCCCATTGTGACCCTATGGACTGCAGCAAATCAGGATCTTCTGTCCATAGAATTCTCCAGGCAAGAATACTGAAGTGGGTTGCCATGTCCTCCTCCAGGGGATCTTCCCAACCCAGGAATGGAACCCTTGCCTCCTTGCACTGCAGGTGGATTCTTCACCACTGAGCCACTGGGTAAGCCCCCTACTCTGCCCTATATACGACTAAAGCCAGAGTATCTCCCAAACACCCAAATCACAAATGGAAGAAACGGCAAATTCATTTCACCTATCCAAGTGAGCAGCATTTACGTAATTCCAGCAGGGAGCGGCACCAATGTTTACCTGAATACATTCAGTTCACTTTAGTCACTCAGTCGTGTCGTGTCCAACTTTTTGTGACCCCATGAATCACAGCATGCCAAGCCTCCCTGTCCATCACCAACTCCAGGAGTTCACTCAAACTCACGTCCATCAAGTTGGTGATGCCATCCAGCCATCTCATCCTCTATCGTCCCCTTCTCCTCATGCCCCCAATCCCTCCCAGCATCAGAGTCTTTTCCAATGAGTCAACTCTTCACATGAGGTGGCCAAAGTACTGGAGTTTCAGCCTCAGCACCAGTCCTTCCAATGAACACCCAGGACTGATCTCCTTTAGGATGAACTGGTTGGATCTCCTTGCAGTCC
>SJYF01000808.1:3473142-3497491 GCA_006410515.1 Procapra przewalskii | reverse complement strand
CGGGAGTCAAAGCTGCCTTGGTGTCCTGCCGCCGCCTCTTTCCCCCCCTTTCATTCTGCAAGGACTGTCAGTCCGTCCTCTGCTTTCACAGCGGCCTCAGCCCGTGTCATCCCCAGAGAACCACGTGTGCAGGCTGACCACTCACCCTTTGCAGGAACTGCAAATGCAGCGGCCGGAGCCGTGAAATACAGTGAGAGCGCGGGAGGCTTCTACTATGTGGAAAGTGGCAAGTTGTTCTCCGTCACCAGAAACAGATTCATTCATTGGTGAGTGCTGTGTTTGGCAAGCCCTCTGGAAGGTCAGGTCTTTCGGCGGCTGGATTTTCGTGTCTGGCCCTGAGATGTCATTCATTTACCAACAGGAAAAGAAAAAAAGACTGCTTTCTGTTTATGTCTTAATCAGTGGAGAATTAAGGAGAACCTAGAGTTCTGGAGAAGGAAATGGCAACCTACTCCAGTGTTCTTGCCCGGAGAATCCCAGGGACGGCGGAGCCTGGTGGGCTGCCGTCTATGGGGTTGCACAGAGTCGGACACGACTGAAGCGACTAAGCAACAGCAGAGTTCTAGAAGAGGTACCCTCCCAGGCAACACTAAAAGCAGAAGAAATGTAGCATAGGGGCTAAAGCCCCAAAGACCAGTTTTTAAACATGAGCCCATTCTGTGTTTGTAGTGCTTTACATTCATTCTGTGAATGAAGCTTCTTTCATTCTGTGTGTTTGAGCCTTTACTTGTTAGGCACTGCTAGGTGTCCTGGGGACAGAATGACTGAAAAAACAGTCACCGTTTTCATCATGCAAGGTGTGGCAGTGTAAGAGAAGTGGACCTACCTTTCATGGGGCAGTTTTGAGAAGGAAAAATGCATTAAGCTAATGTTCACACATAGGTATATCAATACAGATTTTTCATTCTTGCCTCAGAGGAGAAGAGTCGGGTTTTGAGAGGCTAATGGGAAGACTATTATTGGTGGGGCTGGAAGGGCCTAAAGTAAGTCACATTTAACCTGAGATTGGAAGGGTGAAAGGTTAGCCAAGCAAGGTGTTGCGGGAGAGAGCATTTGAGCAAGTGGGGGTCACTATCTCCAAAATCCATGAGGTGAAAAGAATTTGACAGGTTGGAGGAACTGACTAAAGATCTATGCTGCTTAACTGCAAATGGGCAAAATGGATAAGGACATGAGAGATGCTGAGACTAGTAGCTAGGCTGGGCTCACCATGAAGGACCTCAGGCTGCGCTTGGTCTTTGTTGTGGTGCACGGGCTTCTCGTTCCGGCGGCTGCTTGTCGCAGAGCACAGGCTCTAGAGCATGGGCTTAGTTACTGCAGAGCATGTGGAATCTTCCTAGACCAGGGATTGGACTAATGTCCCGAGAGTTGGCAAGCAGATTTTTAACCACTAGACTACCAGGGAAGCCCCAAGATATGTGAATTTTATCCTGAGTATGTTGAGCAGTCACTGAAAGTCTATAAAGGATTACTAACATGATCCAAATCACATTTTAAAATAATCATTCTGCTTTGTGTAAAGTAGATTTGGGATGGTTGGGTAAAATACAGAAGAACAGTTTGCTTTTATGATGGACCAAGTAAGACATTGAAAGGTGGTTGTTGAATCATGCAAAGACGCCGGGATTCTTGGCCCCCGGAGGAGAAGAATTCAATCCGGGGCCACAGACGAGGCTTGATTGCTCTGAGTTTTTGTGTATTAAAGTATAAAGGAGATAGAGAAAGCTTCTGGCATAGGCATCAGAAGGGGGCAGAAAGAGTACCCCCCTTATAGTCTTTAGCTGGATGTTATACAGTCACTAGCAGTCTGTTAATGAAAGAAGGGAATGTCTCAAAACTCAGAATGGCACCAGGCCCCTCACTCATAAGATGCATTTCGGGATAATCTTGGCACCAAATGGTTCATCCTGGGCCATAAAATGATTAACTTGAATCTTGAAGAAGGGCAGGTCACCATACAGATAGTTTCATTTACATAGACTGGAGGAACAATATCTGAGTATAACATACTGTTTTGTCAAGTAGGTTCTGAGCCAAGAGGCGGAACCAACTTGAAGACAGAGTTTGGGGTAAATGCATCGTATATTAACATAGCTTAAGATAAACATTTCCATAAGAAAAGGCCTTGGTTATCTCTAGGTTTGAAAATAGTTAACTTGAGGTGAAACCAGGTGTCATTATGACAACACAGTATTTTAAGAGAAACCTTTTAAATGTGTATAGAGAAGGAAAAGATATCACTAGTTTGTTTTCTTCTGCCACTTAAGGGAGATAAAAATGTCTGACACTTGCCGGCTATTTCCTCCATTTGGAGACCCCTGGCCTTCCTGCCTGTTACCCTCTCAGCATGTTGGTGACTCAGCTGTGGGAGTAGCTAGAAAAACAGAAATAGATGGATTCGAGATACACGTAGAGGATAGCTTCATTCGGACCAGGTGATAGACTGACTATGGGATAAAGGATGGTAAGGGAAAAGGAGGGAGCAAGGACAAGTTCCTGTCTTTGGGTGTGACTGAGCAGATATCCTGCAGAAGGATTGCCGTCTTCTGAGATGTAGAAGATGGGTTTTGCACAGATGTTAAGTAGTTCTTTTAGACGTGCTGTTAAAATGTCTGTGTAGTTGCTCTTGTTCTTTTAGACGTGCTGTTAAAATGTCTGTGTAGTTGCTCTTTGACAATGTCAAGTAGGCACTGAAATTTATATGCTCAGAAGAAAGACCCATGTTAGAGGTGCAAATCTCATTGATTTCAGAAATAGTTTTGAGTGTATAATATGTTCTGACACTAGTGCTAAAGAATCCACCTGCCAGTACAGGGGACACAAGAGATGTGAGTTCGATCCCTAGGTCAGGAAAATCCCCTAGAGGAGGGCATGGCAACCCACTGCAGTATTCTTGCCTGGAGAATCCCATGGACGAGGATCCTGGCAAGCTATATAGGGCTTTGGGTTGCAAAGAGTCAGACTGAAGTGACTTTGCACACACACAATGTGTTCCGGTGAACGTTTAGGGACTGGGAACGTAGCAGGGAACAGAGCAGACAGTCCTTGCTCTCAGCGGGAGCTGATCAACAACAGTAACCCAAAAAACAGTAGTTCATCAGGTGATATGTGGCATGGAGAACAGGGAAGGGAGAAGGGGGATTATTATGTTTAATATTTCACATAGGGTAGTTGGGCAAGACCCAGTGATAAGTTAACATTTGAGCAGAGGAAATAAGGGTACCCAAGGGATGAGATTTCAGGTAGAGCCTTCGAAGAAAAAGGGCAAAAATCCTGAGACAGGAGCTTGTGTGTTGTTTTCAAAGAATGGCAAAGGACCAGAAGTCTGCCTCTTGGGAGAATGAAGGATTGAGGAATAAAGTAGCCAAGGGGCAGATTAGGGCTTTGTCAGTTATTTCAAGGATGTGACTTTTACTTTGAGTGAGAGGAGGGTTTTAAGTGAAGAAGCGTTATGAATAAGTGTTTTTAAAAGATTGTCTGCTGTGTTGAGAACAGAGTGTAGTAGGAAGGGATGGGAGCAGGAAGACCGACTAGAGGTTGGTGCCACGATCCACACAAACGACAATGGTGGCTTAAAATGAGTTTCGTATTGTTAGAGGCTGTGAGGAATCTTCTAATAGTGGATATGTTTTAAAAATGGTTTTGTTAGAATTTAGTGTCGGATCAGATATAGAAAGGAAAAATTCAAGGGTGAACCCCATATTTTTGGCTTGAGCAACTGGAAGTTATAGAGATACCATCCATGAGTTGGGAAAAAAGTGCAGGTGAAGCGGATGTTTTTTCTGGTTTGCTGGGTCCAGGAATTCTGTTTCGGACAGGTGTAGTTTGAGATCCCTGATATACAAGTGCAAGTTTGAGGCAGTAGTCAGGAGGTGAGTGGAGAGTGAGCTGAAGAAGATACAGATTTAGAAATCATTGCAGTCAAAGCTGTTAAACCAAAGGTGATCGCCTGTAGCAGTGGTCTGCAAGCTTCTTGGCACCAAGGACCAGTTTCACAGAAGACAGTTTTCCCACAGACCTGGGGTGGGGGCGCTGGTTTCGGAACGATTCAGGCACATTACGTCTGCTGTGCCCTTGGTTATTGTGACATCGGCTCCACCTCAGATCGTGAGGCGTTAGATCCAGGAGGTGGAAGCCCGCTGACGGAGAGGAGATTTGGGTAGTGCAGTAGATGAGATCTGGTTAGGACACCCCCAGCAAGGTGCTGTCTGTGGTTCTGAAGCTGCCACATAGCAGAGTTGTACGTGAGCAGGAGGAAGCTTTAGAAGGGAAACACCCACGTTTATAAGACCACTGTAGTTTGATGCTATAGTAATTATATGTAGACGCCATGTTACACTATAAGGTGTGAGTGTGTGGTGTGAATTTTAATCCTAGTGGAGTTTAAGTGAACTGACTATTGTTCTAAAGGTTTCCCAGGTGGTGCTAGTGATAAAGAACCCGTCTGCCAGTGGGGGAGACGAGATAGACCTGTGTTCAACCCCTGGGTCGGGAAGATCCCCCCTGGAGCAGGGCATGGCAGCCCACTCCAGTATTCTTACCTGGAGAATCTTGTGGACAGAGGAGCCTGGAGGGCTGCAGTCCATAGGGTTGCAAAGAGTCTGAATTAACTAAAGCGACTTAACACTTTGTTCTAAACCTACTATCAAGTTTGGAAATGTCTCCATTTAACAGAGAATCATATAATAATAGTTGAATTGTATATAATACTGTGTTTTGTAGACTATACAATGTGGTTTGGAATGTCAGAATTGATTTGAGTTTGCTTATCCAGAATTTTTGAATTAGAGTTCACCTGAAAACTATTGTTATACATTTCCATGCAACAATCAGAAAGAAAAGTGTAAACTCTTTTTGTCGTTGTTTTTTTTTTACAAATGTCTCTTTTTAATAGGAAAACCTCTGGAGATACATTGGAGCTGGTGGAAGAGTCATTGGACATAAATCTGTTGAATAATGCAGTTCGCCTCAAATTCCAAAACTGTGTCCTTCTACCCGGAGGAGTTCATGTCTCTGAGACTCAGAATCATGTGGTGATCTTGATATTAACCAATCAGACCGTGCATAGATTGCTTTTACCACACCCTTCCCGGATGTATAGGAGCGTAAGTATTTCTCAAGTTACTCGGTCACAAATTTAGTATTAGAGCAGTGTCCTTTGGACTTGAAGAAAGGATGGATTCCCTGCTAGCCCTAACCAAGCACACGTTCGTGTTGTCATTGTTGGTTAGTCGCTAAGTCGTGATTGGCTCTTTTGCAGCCCTATGGAATATAGCCCGCCAGCTCCTCTGTCCATGGAATTGCCCAGGTTCCTCTATCCATGGAATTACTGGAGCGGATTGCCATTTCCACCTCCAGGGGATCTTCTCCACCCAGGGATCGACCCCACATCTCCTGAATTGCAGGCAGATTCTTTCCCGAGGAGCCGCTGGGGAAGCCTTATACTTTCCTAGTTAGTATTTAAAATGATCAAATACCTTCTAAGTTGCAGAAATAGTTTCATTAAAAAGAACAGCTTCTTTTTCCAACTCAACAATTTTTTACTTTAAAAACATTGATAGCAATTGGGAGGAACTGAGCAAAATTCGTTTATTTTGTTTTTTAACAGATTTTTCTTTTTCATTTCTCCACAGGAGTTGGTGATCGAAAGTCAGATGCAGTCAATATTCACTGACATTGGAAAAGTTGATTTTAGGGATCCTTGCAACTATCAGCTGATCCCGTCAGTGCCTGGCCTCTCCCCTGGTTCTGCCGCCTCAGCAGCCTGGCTGAGCAGTGATGGGGAGGCTCTGTTTGCTCTGCCGTCTGCCTCTGGGGGAATCTTTGTTCTTAAACTACCTCCTTATGATGTACCTGGTAAGAACGGGAATGCAATATGGATTTAATTTTAAACAGTTACTGGCATTAAGACAGACGTTAGAAGTCCAAGGCCATTACCCAGTGCAGGAACTGTTCCAGACCACCCTGAAATGGTCATTCATTCTTGCTTGCCTACTGAGCCCCTAACACTTGACAGTGTTTCCCAAGAGGGTGGGATTTCATACAGTGGCTGAGGAGCTGCAGCTTACTGGAATATAGGAAAACGGTGGCTGGAGGTGGCCTGTTCTACGGCCTTTAGTAGAGTCTATTTTCAGTTGAGGTGCTGTAACTAAAACAAGTTTAACTGGAACAAGGAAGCTCAGAGCTGCTCCCATGCTCCACGCTACCACCTTCTCTTACCTGAACTGTTGCAGTTGCTTCCTAATTATCTTCCCAGGTCTGTCCTTAGCCCTCTGCAGAAACTTCTCAGGCAGACCAAGACATTTAAAACCTACAGTGAGTCATGCCATTCCACTGCTCAAAGCCCTCAGGTCAGGGCTGTTCTACATCTCACTCCAATAAACCCGGCGTCCTTATGGCGATGCCCTGCTGCCTCTCCAGCTGCTGCTTCTCATTCTTTCTCCCCTCCTTCTCCAAACCAGCCACGTCTCTGGCAGTTCCTTGACCATACCAGGCACGTCTGCCGAAGGGCTTTGGTGGTGGTCGGTCGCTCAGTTGTGTCCGACTCTTTGCAGCCCAGTGGACTGCAGCACACCAGGCTTCCCAATCCTTCATCTTCCAGTGCTTGCTCTCACTCATTTCCATTGAGTCAGTGATGCCATCCAACCATCTTGTCCTCTGTTGTCCCCTTCTGCTTTCAATCTTTCCCAGCGTCGGGGTGTTTTCCAGTGAGTTGGCTCTTCACATCTGGTGGCCAAAGGATTGGAGCTTCAGTTTCAGCATCAGTCCTTCTGATGAATATTCAAGATTGATTTCCTTTAGGATTGACTGGTTTGATCTCCTTTGATCATCCAAGGGGCTCTCAAGAGTCTTCTCCAACACAGTTAAAAAGCTTCAATTCTTCAGTGCTCTGCCTTTACGTTCCATTCGCAAATCCATGCATGACTGCTGGAAGAACTGTAGCACTGACGATACAGACGTTTGTCAGCACAGTAATGTCTCTGCTTTTAATATGCTGTCTAGGTTGGTCATAGCTTTTCTTCCAAGGAGCAAGTGTCTTTTAACCTCATGGCTGCAGTCACTGTCCTCAGTGATTTTGGAGCCCAAGAAAATAAAGTCTGTCACTGTTTCCATTGTTTCCCCATCTGTTTGCCGTGAAGTGAAGGGACCAGATGCCATGATCTTAGTTTTTTGAATGTTGAATTTTAAGCCAGCTTTTTCACTCTCTTCTTTTACCTTCATCAAGAGGCTCTTCTTCGCTTTCTGCCATAAGGGTGGTGTCATCTGCATATTTGAGGTGGTTGATATTTCTCCCTGCAATCTTGATTCCACGGCTTTGGTGGGAGTCTGTCCCCCGCTACCATAGTGGCTCATTCTCTCAACTCCTTTAGGTCCTTAGTGGTGATCTGACCACTTTTTAAAGTTGTGACGCACGCCACCCCCTCCCCCCATTCACTGTACCCTTTCTGTGTTTTCTTTTTCTCCACTTAATGCATTGTTTACTTTGTTAACTGTCTGCTCCTCCCTTCCTCTCAATGGAATGTTACGTTCCAGGAGGACAAGACTGCTTTCACTTGTATTTTCTGCTGTATCTCTCGCATCTGGAACCGCGCCTGGCACAGGAAAGGTGCTGATTGTTGCTTTTAGAAAGAATGAAGTGCTGCTTCTGAGCAGCCACACGGGTTACCATTTGTAAATGGCAAAAATTTCCCCTCGGAATATAAAACTGCTGTTGCCATCGATCCAGTAATGATTCAGAATATTTTAGTTAGGAGATATCTATGGAAAAGGTACAGCCTAAGACTTCCTTGGTATAGAAAGCTCACCCACTATAAATCCCTCGTTCACGGTTGCATACTCTTGTCTTTGGGTTTCGCCAAGTATGGTCACGGGGTGCCTTGGGTATCACTGGCCTGCTTTCCGTCTTGCAGGGGTGGTGTCGGTCGTGGAGCTGAAACAAAGCTCAGTGATGCAGCGCCTGCTCATAGGCTGGATGCCCACAGCCATCAGGTGAGTGGTCTCTAGCCGGTGAATCAGGGCCCAAGAGTGTGAGCTTTTGCCCTGGTCAGCGGCGATTAGTGCTTCCAATCTGGCTCCAAGACAAATAAACATTATGCTGGAAAGGAGAAGGGTCTACACAACACCACACTCCATCTACCATAGTGACTGGACACGAGTCAGACAGAAAGCGTGCTGTCACTACCAGCCTGGAAACTCTTGCTCCTTCTGTTAAGAGTGTACATTGATAATTTTATTTTGTCTCTTAAATTGCAAACTCTAATGATCAGGTAATTGGCGCCAATAAAACGCTAATGCTCAGCCTTCCGTTTTCAGAGGTGACCAGGGGCCTTCAGATCGTCCCCTGAGCCTTGCCGTGCATTGTGTTGAGCACAATGCCTTCGTCTTTGCTCTGTGCCAAGATCATAAACTGCGAATGTGGTCTTACAAGGTAACATTGATAGTTACTGGAAGTTAAAATAGGATTGCGAATTGTAGAGAGATTAAAATAAGTCTTGTTTCCTCTCGTAAAGATGATCGGATCTCTTAATTCGGAAATGATGGGCCATTTCCAGATTCAGACAGTTTCATTTAACTTTATTTTTCCTACATTTCTCCCCTAAATTTTTGTATTTTTATTTTGGGAAATTAAGTCCTATAGAAATGTTGAAGTGGTACAAAGTATACTCTTCACTTCAGGACAAATGTGGTTTTAAAATACAAGCTGAGTATTCCACTGGTGGTCCAGTGTCTAAGGTTCTGTGCTCCCTATGCAGGGGGTGCATGTTTGATCCCTCGTTGGGGAATGAAGATCCCACATGCCACACAATGTGGCCAAAAACTTTTTTTTTTTTTAATAAAAACTTTAAAAAATAAAATGCAAGTTGGTAAAATCGTGTTCAACCTTTGAATACAAAACAGCTAATGATTTTATCTATCAGACCAAAGAAATGTTTTCATCTCAGCCCTTTAAAAAAAAAAAACCTGTAGGGCCCTTCCACAGATAAATTACATAGGGTGCTATATATGATGGATATGCATTCTTTAAAAAGGGAAGGAGTTTGTTTTCCATCTTGAATGTTCTTTAATACCACTTACTAAATCTTTTCTTGACAGAACCAAATGTGCCTGATGGTGGCTGACATGCTGGAGTTTGTCCCCGTAAATAAAGACCTCCGGCTCACTGCTGGGACTGGACACAAACTGCGGCTCGCTTATTCCCCTTCCATGGGGCTCTACCTGGGAGTGTACCTGCACGCACCAAAGCGAGGACAGGTATGCGGCAGCTGAGACGCGCAGCACGTGATTCTCTATGTGCTGGCGTGGAGCAGTAGCTGCAGGCTCATCGAGTCTTTCTTCAGCTCCTCACGTCAGCCTCTAGATGTATCTTGCATTGTTTCCACACCAAAATGTTTCCGCTTTTTGTGCTACTGTGTGAATTGAAAGATCTGAAAGGAAAGTTCAGGATGAAAGGGAGTAGAGAGTTTAAAGGAACGTGGGAGGAAAGTGAAGTGAAGGTCGCACAGTTGTGTACGACTCTCTGCAACCCTGTGGACTATAAGTCCATGGAATTCTCTAGGCCAGAATACTAGAGTGGGTAGCTTTTCCCTTCTCCAGGGATTGAACCCAGGCCTCCCACATTGCAGGTGGATTCTTTACCAGCTGAGCCACAAGGGAAGTCCGTGGAAGGAAAGGTTAACCAAAACTAAACAAGAAAGAGCTAGTTGGAAAGTCTGAGTGAAAAAAATAGAGTTGTGAACGGGATGTAGGTGTTATTAAGTAGTGCAGGGGAAGTTAACTTTACGAAATGATTTTGCTCATCATTCAAACATTAGCTGTGTATGTCGATGAGGTATTTATGATACAATACAGCGGTGTAAGGGTTGCCTGAGGAAGCCTTATGAAGAGCTGAGAAAAGAAGAGAAGCTAAAGGCAAAGGGAAAAGGAAAGATAGAACCATTGGAATGCAGAGTTCCAAAGAATAGCAAGGCGAGATGAGAAAGCCTTCTTCAGTGATCAATGGAAAGAAATAGAGGAAAACAATAGAATGGGAAAGATTAGAGATCTCGTCAAGAAGATTAGAGATACCAAGGGAGCATTTCATGCAAAGATGGGCACAATAAAGGACAGAAACAGTATGGACCTAAAAAAAACAAAGATATTAAGAAGAGGTGGCAAGAATACACAGAAGAACTGTACAAAAAAGATCTTCACGACCCAGATAATCATGATGGTGTGATCACTCACCTAGAGCCAGACATCCTGGAATGTGAAGTCAAGTGGGCCTTAGCATCACTACAAACAAAGCTAGTGGAGGTGATGAAATTCCAGTGGAGCTATTTCAAATCCTAAGAGATAATGCTGTGAAAGTGCTACACTCAATATGCCAGCAAATTTGGAAAACTCAGCAGTGGCCGCAGGACTGGAAAAGGTCGGTTTTCGTTCCAGTGCCTAAGAAAGGCAATGCCAAAGAATGCTCAAACTACCGCACAATTGCACTCATCTCACACGCTAGTAAAGTAATGCTGAAAATTCTCCAAGCCAGGCTTTAGCAATACATGGACCATGAAATTCCAGATGTTCAAGCTGGATTTAGAAAGGGTAGAGGAACCAGAGATCAAATTGCCAACATCTGCTGGATCATCGAAAAAGCAAGAGAGTTCCAGAAAAACATCTGCTTTATTGACTATACTAAAGCCTTTGACTGTGTGGATCACAACAAACTGTGGAAAATTCTTAAACAGATGGGAATACCAGACCACCTGACCTGCCTCCTGAGAGATCTGTGTGCAGGTCCGGAAGCAGCAGCTAGAGCTGGACACGGAGCGACAGTTCTGTGTTCATTTGAAACTGGTCCAAATGAACCAAATCGGGAAAGGAGTACGTCAAGGCTGTGTATTGTCCCCCTGCTTATTTAACTTATTTGCAGAGTACATCATGAGAAACGCTGGGCTGGAGGAAGCCCAAGCTGGAATCAGGATTGCTGGGAGAAGTGTCAATAACCTCAGATATGCAGACGACACCACCCTTACAACAGAAAGCAACAAGAACTAAGCCCTACAGCAGAGCCAAATAAATAAATAAATGGATTGTTGGATATTGTGTTTGGCACAGTGCTGGGCCCTTGATGTACATTAACAGCAGATGCCGGGACTGCGGGCTTCCTCTGGACTCACACCCTACACACACCTTCCATCTCATCCTAGTGACTTTCCAGCAAGGCCGGGTTTGTCCTCCTCCCTCCCCTGGAGCTCTGATTCCCCGTGCTGGGTGCGGATATGTCTGGGTCCCCTCCTCAGTCCTGTTGGGCTCTCGTGTCCCAGTCCATCAGCAAACTCCAGGAGACAGTGAAGGACAGCGCAGCCCAGCGTGCTGCCGTCCGAGCGTCAGGCACGACTGAACAACTAAACGAGCAGTCCCACTCCAGGGTGCCCGTTCACTGGATGCCCTCCTCACCCCCTCGGGCACTGAAACTGCGCTGGTCCACCCCCGTGCAGTGGACACCCTCCTCGCCTCCTTGGGCTCTAGTCTCCAGCGTGGGCTGTCTCCGTGTGGACCCTCCTCGCCCTGCGCGAGTTTCCACCCTGCCCCAGGCCTTCCACATAGGTGGATGCCCCCTCGCCCTGCTCATGCTCATCGCCCGAAGCCAGGCTGCTGCCCAAGACAGAGACTCTTCTTACCTCCTTGGGTTCTTTTTATGTTTTGTTTCATTTTTTACCTTTTTGGCCAAACTGCCTCCCATGCAGAATCTTAGTTCCCTGACCAGGGATCAAACTCATGCCCCCTGCATTGGAAACACAGTCTCAACCACTGGACCACAGGAGAAGTCATTTGTCCTTGGGTTCTTGATTCATGCCACCCGCTCCCTGGGCTCAGTAATCTGTTAGAATGGCCCACAGAACTCAGGGAAACATTCACAGTTACTGGTTTATTATACAGTAAATGCTGAAGATGTAGGTAGGGCAAGGTCCAGAAGGGTCTTGAGGCACTGAGGCACACCACCGCCCCGGCACATGGAAGTGTTCCCCAGCCTGGGTGCTCCCCACATCTCAGGGATACGGGTTTTTAAGGAGGCTTCATCACATAGGCATGATGGATTATTAAGCCAGTGGCCTTTCTTCCCTTTCTAGAAAATAGGGGTCTGGGCTGAAAGTTGCAAGATTCTACTCAGGCTTCCTTTTTCTGGTGAACAGTTGCCATCCTGAAGCTGTCCAGGAGTCAGCTCTTGGAGCAAAACGTGTTGCTGTCACTCAGGAAATGCACAGGGATTCAGGAGTCTGTGCCGGGAACCAGGGTCGAAGGCCAGCTACTGTAACAAAGGATGTCCCTAGCACCTCTGGCACCCCTCAGAAGACTGCAGGTGTTTTAGGAGCTCAGTGTCAGGAGCCAGAGGCCAACATGCGTGCTCATTGCTGCTTCACAGACTCTGATAGAGATTTGTTAACTCTAGATCACACTGAAAAGCATTGCCATCTTAGCAGTATTCAGGTTTCTACTTCATGAACTCGGGATGCTTTTCCATTTAATGTTTCATAGTTTTCATGATACAGGTTTTGCGGGGTTTTTTTAATCAACTTATTCTTATGTATTTTATTCCTTTTGATACTCTTGTACGTGAAGTTATTTTAATTTCATTTCCAGTTCCTCATTGCAGGTTTATAGAAATATATATAATTCACTTCTTTATATTGATTTTATATGTACTGAACTCTTTTTAGTTCTGGTAGTGTTATAGTGGAATCCTTGGGACTTCTATTTATAGGACAGCAACATCTGCAAATAGACAGTTTTATTACTTCCTTTCCAATTTTTGTGCCTTTTCTTTTTTTTGTCTTAATTTCCTTGAACAGATCCTCCAGTATAGTGTTGAATAAAAGTGACAAGAGTTGACACTCTCGTCTTATTCCCAGTTTAAGAGAGAAAGCTTTGGTTGTTCCACCATTGAGTATGATGTTAGCTGTGTTTTTTTGTGTTGAGGAAGTTCCTGTCTGTTCCTAAGCTTGTTGAATTTTTATCACGAAAGAGTATTCAGGTTGGTCCCATGGTGACATTAGGACATCAGTAATTTGACCCACTGTTGCTTTTTTGCATTATCAGTGCAAATATTAACACAGTGAAAACGGCAAGTAATGTAGAATTACTGTGAAGAGTTTTGACCTCACTGACCCCTGAAATTTGGGGACCTCTAGGTGTCTGTGGACCACATTTTGAGAACGTGCTCTAAAGATTACACTGAGATTGGATGTGTTATTCTAGGATGAGAGTCAAACTGAGCAGAGCTATTACCTTGTTTAAGCATTACGGTTCTATTAATGAAGCCTAAAATCAGATACACTTCATTTTCATTAGCCATGTAATGCTGGTGTGCCTATTCAGAGTATAATGAAGTTGAGGGTTTTGTTTTTTTTTTTTCCTTTTTCTAAACAAAAACTGCTCTTTTTTCTCCCTAACCTGCACATTTGAAGTTTGGTTTTGTTTTTTTCAGATTTGTTTATTGGTTGTGGTGGGTCTTTGTTGCTGCATAACAGCTTTCTTTTAGTTGGGGTGAGTTGGGGCCACCCTTGCTTGCGATGCGTGGGCTTCTTGTTACGATGGCATGTCTTGTTGTGGAGCACAGTCTCCATTGCTCTGAGGCCTCTAGGATCTTCCTGGACCAGGGATCGACCCGGTGTCCCTTGCATTGCAAAGCAGATTCTTAACCACTGGACCACCAAGGAAGCCCTGTTTGGTCTTTTTCATCTCTGTAGTAGTTACATCCATTCCTGTTAGTTTCATTTGTTTCCTCTTGGTTTTCTTTTGGTTCTTTGGACGCTAATTCTGTTAAGTGCATTAATTTAATCATTCTCAGCATCATGTCCTCAGTGTTATATTGTGCCACATGTATTTCTGTCTGGGCTTCCTTGGGCTCAGTGGTTAAGAATCTACCTGCAATGCAGGAGACATGGGTTTGATCCTTGGGTTTGGAAGATGCCCTGGAGGAAAAAATGGCAACCCGCTCCAGTATTCTTGCCTGGGAAATCCCATGGACAGAGGAGCCTGGTGGACTATAGTCCATGGGGTCAAAAAACAGTTGGACAGGACTTAGGCATTACACTACACAGTAATAATAATAATAGTTTCCATCTAGGACAGTAGTAAAAACCTCAGACAGAAGTGCCATAGACCTGTGATGTGGTCTGTGGAATGGTCCTGGGCCTCAAATTGTTACTGGTTTCCAATAAAATAAATACAGAAACTGAGAGAATGGAAGCATAAGTGGTTTGACGTTGCCACAGACATGCATGGTTTCTATATGTCATGAAAGTGTCAGTCTGAGGGACTTCTCTAGTGGTCCAGAGATTTAAGACTCCATGATTCCACTGCGGCATATGCAGTTTCAGTCCCCACTTGGGGGATTAAGATTCCCGCATGCCACCCAGTGGAGCCCCTGCCTGCTCCCACCCCCCCAAAAAAAGAATATTAGTCTGGAGCAGGTTAAAAAATTTTAAAAAAGCGTTCCTTTGTTCCTTTACCACAGGTGGTTTGAGAAGCGCTGCACTAGACCAGCGTTTTCCCAACTTTTTGGCTGGAAGATACAACAAATAGTTTACATGGCTATCTAGACACCCTTATGTGGTGATGGACATATAACAGAAAACAGTTGTCATGAAACATATTCACCATGGGTGATGAACTGAAGCTCTTAATCTTTTTTTTTCCTTAAATGCTGGTTGAGACCTAAGTGGACTGATGTCTCACTAGTGCTCTGAGTCATGTCGCTGGTAAAATGCAGCTGGAGGCAGGGAGGAGTGTGGCCACTGCATGTTTTCCTCATGCTTCGTACAGTCTATTTTTCTCTCAAAGGGAATCACTGTATGTATTTTTTAAAGCTTCTTGTGAACAGTTGCTCATGTTACCAGGATAGAATCATCGCTCTTATTAGTTGCTAGTGTATTTTCTTTGTCAAGAAATTATTTAAAATAATGTTCATGAAATATTATTTTTGAGTTTGAAATCTTTTTTGTTTTGGCAGTAAATATGACACATGAATTATTTTATAGGTTTTTGTTTTTAGTGAAGATCGACTCGAATTGATTTTTATCAGGTGTATGTTTTAAATTATTTTTGGTAAAAGCATTAAAAATAGGTTTCTGACCATAGAGTCCACCTCATGCCCAAGGATAGTAGCTACCATGGGGTGGGGGGGGATAGTAAATATCACGTGTTAGGGAGGATGTGGGGCATTGGAACCCTTGTGCATTCCCAGTGGGCTGTGAAATGCTCCAGCCACTATGGGGTACAGCTTGGCAACGCCTCAGTTTTCCGTATGAGCAAGTGATTCCTCTTCTGGATATATACCCAGAAGAATTCAAAGTAGGGTCTTGATATTTGTACACCCACGTTCTTAGCAACAGTATTCCCAACAGCCACAAAATGGAAGCAACCTAAGTCTCCATCGATGACTGAATGGATAAACAAGATGTGGCATTTACATAAAACAGAATTTTATCCAACTTCACAAGGAGAGGAATTCTGAGACATGCTGCAGTGGGGGAGCCTTGAGGATATTGTGCTAAGTGGGGATAGGGCCCCTAGAAGACAGGCGCCATTATGTCAAGGAGTCAAGTTCCTAGAGATAGATAGTAGGATGCTGGTTGCCAGGAGCTGGGGGCAGCGGGGGGAATGGGGGATTTAATGAATACAGGGTTTCTGTCTTGAAAAACAAAAGTTTTGGGGATTGTTTGCACAGGTATAAACGTACTTAATACTACAAGGTGTACAGTTAAAAACAGTTAAGATGGTAAGTGCTACATATATTTTACCACACATATTTTGAAAAAATTGCTTTTTGAATGCTAGTAACTCTTGCTTGCTTAGAAAAATGGCATGTTGGCTATTTAAAGTTTTAACTTAGCAACTTATGTTTTATCAGTTCTGCGTTTTCCAGTTGGTGAGTGCTGAGAATGACCGCTATAGCCTAGACCACATCTCCTCCCTGTTCACTTCTCAGGTAGGCTGAATCATGCTTTGCATATCACACAAGTGCAGGAGAGAAGTATTGGTTAACTTACCTGTTGTAATGGCATTGTAATCTTAAAGTGGAATATTTAATGAAACTTCATCCAAACAAAATTTTGATTTGGATTTCACCTGGTTCACATGGCACCATCTTTTGTTTTCATGTTTTTACCTCTCCTGCTCATACGAGTGTAACTCACCATAAAGTAGTACCTTTTCTGTCTTATTTTAACCTGTTTTTGTTTGTTTTCTCCCTACATTTCCTTCCAGGAGACACTGATTGACTTTGCCTTAACCTCTACGGATATCTGGGCCCTGTGGCACGACGCTGAGAACCAGACAGCTGTGAAATACATCAACTTTGAACAGTGCGGTCCCTTTCCTCTGTCCCCCTACCTTGCCCCAGGCAAAGTCACACTTAGAGAAGGGAGCTCATTGTATAGGCCAAAAGTCAAATGTGTGCATTTCAAGGACTCAGCCCTGGGTTTGCCTGCTTTTTAACGTACCTTCTGTTTCATTTTGCGTTCTTACCTTACGGTTTTAGGACAGAAAAAGGATTCTTAGAGTTGGAATGACACACAGAAATGTGCATCTATACCATCTGTATTGGGAGAGACAGCGCATATCCAAAATACTTCTTTTTTTGTTTGTTTTTCAAACAAGCTCTGGCTGGTTTTCTTAAAGAAAAGCTGTACGTGGCTGACGTTTTACCAGTCTGTTCTGGCACAACCTGGATCAGCTGCACCCGTGACAGCCGGTGTGCGTGCTCTAGTATTTCCACATGCGTTGCCAGTTCCGTGTTAATACCCCTACAGCAATGGAGGCCTGGCCTAACACTGTACTTCAGAGCTCCCCGAGGCTGGGTACTTAGCAAGGATGGTCAGTTTCGCTTTGCCTTGTCTGATCGTTGGCAGCATTTGCTCGTACCCCAGCACCCACTTTCCACTTTTCATGACGGGTTGGAGCCTAGAGTTGAGCAACTCCAGCGACTTTTTCATGTTCACCGTCTTCCTGCCTTAAGTGCGGGATGCCCCCAGCCAAGGGCAGCCTCCAAGAAGGCTGGGGAGTGAGAAAGGTCCCGAATACTTGTAATCTGCACATTTCCTTTGTTTTTAAGCCCAGTCCGTTTCTGATACCCACAGCTTCCAAAAGTCACTGCAGCCCCTTTGAGGTCTCAGTGTCCTCACCCTAAGGTAAAAAGTAGATTCTACAACAACAGTGCTTCTCAAACTTTGTTTTTTAATCAGGAAACCCTTTTGTTTACATAATATTCATTTTAAGATTTTTAACAGTTACAAAACACATTTAAGAACCAGTTTTGAATCCGACACTTGTGTAATTCCTGAAACGTGTGAAGGATTCCCTGGATCATGTTTTGATGCTCCTGGAACCTCAGTTGCCCCTTGTACAGCATGGATTTTGAACTGGGGTCCACTTAACACACTGATTTTTTCCCTAGTAGTCACGCTAGTACTGTGGGCTCTACAGTTGCCTGAATAAGCTGTACCTGGGTTTTTGAGGGTCAGCACCTGTAAACCCCCCATGTTGTTCAAGAGTCAACTATAAAGTAATTGTACCCAAGGTGTCCCTCATGAAACCCATATTCTAGAGTAGAATTCTTGGAGTGATTGCCCCCAGCTTGACCCTGAACCACACCTCAGAAAACAGAGAGTACTCCTTATAGATGGCATCCAGGCAAAGTGGGTTAAAAAAGCGAAGAATCCAGTGTTGGGTGAGTTTGAAACCTGGTTCCCCAGCTTATTAGCTGTGAGATACCCTAAACCTCACTTTCAACATCTTAAAATGAGGGCAGTGTATCCTTCAAAGAATTATTGTAAGGTATAATGAAGTGTGGGATTCTCTGGTAGCTCAGCTGATGAAGAATTCGCCTTCAATGCAGGAGACCCCAGTTTGAGTCCTGAGCCAGGAAGGTCCCCTGAGTAAGGGATAGGCTCCCCACTGCAGTATTCTTGGACTTCCCTGGTGGCTCAGATGGTAAAGAATCCACCTGCAATGCAGGAGACCTGGGTTTAATCCCTGGAGAAGGGAAAGGCTACCCTCTCCAGTGTCCTGGCCTAAAGAATCCCCATGGAGAGAGGAGCCTGGCAGGCTGCAGTCCATGGGGTCACAGAGTTGGGCACGACTGAGCAGCTGAGCACATACATGAAGTAATGTAGAATTAGGCCTGCAGAAGGCGTAGCGTATGGTAAATGTAGAATGAAAGTTGACTATTATTTGTAGATGTTGTGTTTAGAGTTTTAGTTCAGGAAGATGCCTATCAAAAGAAGTAAGAGCACTTCTATAATCCAGACTCTGCTATGAATGTGTTTCTTTTTTTGGAAACCATTTTCGGTAGATTGATTGAGGCTTCCGGGCGGTCCAGCGGTTAGGGCTCCATGCTGCCACTGCAGCGTGCCTGGGTTCACTCCCTGGTCAGGGAGGCCCCACATGCTGCCCGGCGCAGCCAGAAAAAAGGTCACATTGGTCAAGCAGTAGCTGCAGAGGCCAGCGATGGGACCCCTCCTGCCCAGATAGTGCTAACTGCATAAGCTTCATTTTTGTTCATCGTCTTTACATAGACCGATGGGCTTTTTTCTCTCTGTAGTAATGTTGCAGGTCAGTGGAGTCCAGTTTTTATGCAGCCTCTGCCAGAGGAAGAAATCGTCATCAGAGATGATCAAGACCCCAGAGTAAGTGACGCTGAAGTTTCATATAAAGAGATGATTTACCCTGATCATCAGTTTGAAAAGAACCGGTTGTATTAGAAGAACTCTCAAAGCTGCAGATGAAAGGAACCCACCTCAAACTGCCTTAAGCTGAACGTGTTGGCTTGTGCTGCTGAGAAGTTCAGTTAACCTGGTTTCAGCCAGGGCTGGAATAATGCCTTTAGGGCTTCATTTCTCCTTTGTCTCTATTCTGCTTCCCTCCTTTTTGGGTTTATTGTTGAAAACAAGCTTGCGCTTGTTCAGAAAAGAGAGTGCTTCTGTTCTAGCTTGTGGAGTTGACCCTGGCCTGGCATGGTCACTTGATCAGAAGGATAGAATATTCTGGCTTGGCGTGGGAAACATGTCCAGCCTGGACCTTCTTATTGTGGAGGGTGAAGTTCAGTTGGGTGTGGGTATAGGAGGAGTGATTCTTCAGAGAAAGGTAAGGGGTTTATTAGTAAAAAAAAAAAGGTAGATGGATTCTGGGCAGGCACAGACCATGGGTGTCCACTATAGTAACCGTGTGAATAGATGCATGAAAACTAGAAACAAAATAAATTCTGGTAGAGGTGCATGCTATGAAGAACACAACCTTAAAAGGCAAGCAGTAGAGAACAAAACAGGCTAGGCTCCCTGGTTTTCAGGGACATCCTCAAGGTAAACGGAAGAAAAACTTGATTCTTTGCTATTAAAATGAGCTTAAAGATTATGGGCTCCAGGTCTAAGACATTAACTCTTTGTAGGATTGGGAAACCCATTTTGAGTATCTGAAATTGAATATTGCTAAATTTTTAATCCCAAGAGTTTATTGGCATTTAACTTTCGTCTAGAATTCAAAAATCATATGCTGATTTTTAAAAATTCTTGTTTTTCTCCATTTTGGTCATTTTATAAATGTCCCTCAGAACCCCAGTGGAAGGAAGGAAGGAAACTTGAATAAAGGTCAACCAAATCTGCTGCTTATTTGCTACTTATGAAATTTGATCAAAATAATTAGACAATGTGAGACTTTCCATGTTGTTCTCCGTACTTCATTTCCCCACTTGTTAGAGCTTATTGCAGTTTCGATTGTTTGTTTTTTATATATATAACGCCTATTCTTATTGATTCCTTTCCTTTTCATATGTGAACCATGAATGAGGCCTTTTGTGGATGGTGAAACTAGCTTAGTTTAATTGTTCTCTTATTGGTGTTTATAACTAATAACCTAGATAAGAACTCTTCACTTTTAAGATTGGCGTTTGATAAGCTGACCCACTGAAGTGCTCCGTGAGGAGCACAGCATTCTCAGTGTAGTACATCCAGTTGGTTCAGAATGCTAGAGGCTTCACTCTCAGAGTGAAAATATATGACTGCTCCACCACTCTGCTCTACGCAGAGGGCAGAATTTCTACGTTCACGTAATAGAAATGAGGCTTTGGTTTTAATGTGTTGGATTCTTCATTCAAATTTTTCCAAATTTTATCTTTTTTAGAATGATGCTAATTCTTGCTTCAATGTTCTAACAGGAGATGTATTTGCAGAGTCTTTTTACACCAGGGCGATTCATTAATGCAGCTTTATGTAAAGCTTTACAGGTCAGTGAAAAAATATTTCATGTTGATCTAAACTCTCCTATTGCTATCATTATATAGTTAATGATTACTATTAATTTTTGTTGTTTTGCATGTACTAACCCCAACATAGTTTTGCAATTGTGTATACAGATGTTTATAAATGCTGTTGTAATTTTTTTTAATGTTCTTTCCATAAGAATACCAAGAGTCCCAATGTGGAGAGAGGATTAAGGGCACTTTCCCACTGACTAGTGAAGCGTGATGCTAGTAAAGGAGAAGCTTCCACCTACACTGTTGTAAAAGCATACCTTACTACACTGCATATACTCTCTATACTAGAAAGAAATTTTAAATGTTTCCTTGGATAGGTTTGCTGGTACGGTTTTTACCCTTTTGTTTGTATAGCAAAGGTCTGACTTGGTTCAGGTTCAAGAAAACTCTAAAAAAAAAAATCTAAGCTTCAAAGTTATAGGGTATAAGAGATGCAAGTCACTTAGACTTCGTTAAATTGCCACTTAGCTTCATGAATTTGAAATAATCACTCATAGAATTAAAAAATCCCTTAGAATCTCCTGATCTGACCTCCCACATAAAGCAGAAATACCTTCTGAGGCTTCTCTGACAGACAGCTAGTCAGCTTCTAGTTGTCTCTGCCCCAGGGNNNTATCTCAGCTCCTCCTGTGTGACTTACTGCTCAGAACTGTGCCATCTGCAAGTTTATCCCAGGGTATTCCCTGGCAGTCCTGTGGTTAGGACTCGGCACCTTCACTCTTGGGGCCCAGGTTCAATCCCTGTTTGGGGAACTAAAATCCCACAAGCCACGTGGTACAGCCAAAGAAAAGTTCATCCTAGTATTAGATCAGATTTAATCCTGCATCATTTAGGTGGCATCTTTCTTTGGGAGCTTCATAGAACATGGCTCTTTTCTATAAAGCAACTCTTCAGGTATTTTAAGAATTTTCCGTGTTATCTTTCTCCAGGCTCAATACACCTGGTCCCTTAACTTTCTCCCAGGTGATGTGGTTTCCAGATCCTTGACTTTTCTTCTGGGTACATTCTTGAATATCTGGCTGTTCTGTGTTTTCTTCTTTCTCTCTAATAATAAACTCCAGGATGACACAGTCACTTACTTCTAAGGCATTCTTTCTTTCATCTCATCAGCCCTTCTTGTTAACAGTAGTCAAATGTACAGTTTCTCATGGTGTCTCTTGCAGACTGAGATCCTGAATAATCAGTAAGGCCCTGATCGCAAGCTTTACTTTAGGAGAATCTTTCCCAGTGGAGGGACCCACCTCCACCACTGCCCTCCTCGCCTTTGCGCCTGTCAGGATGTCTGTATTTGGCTTCATCTTACATCTTTCCTTCCTGAGCAGTAGATGTTATGTTTCATTTTATAATTCTTACAGGCTCATGAGTTTTTATAGTTTATCCTGGACTATAGCAACTATTTCATCTTGCTGTGATCTCACAGTTAGAAGTTATTTGCACAATGTTAAGAGTAAATGTGTTATTTCAGGCATGTCCAGTGTCTGTTGTATTGTCATTATTGCCTCAGCGTCTCCTGGAGTATTTTTCAGTTAGTTTTTAGTGTTACGTGGTACTCTAAAGTGTCTCTTTGTTTCTCTCTTCAGATTTTCTGTCGAGGAACTGAGAGGAATTTAGACCTTTCCTGGACGGAACTAAAGAAGGAAGTTACTTTAGCTGTTGAAAGTGAGGTGAGGTTTGATTAAAGAAAGACAATTTCTTTCATCTCACTGTGGGGCAGATTGGTACCAAGAAATTGTTCAAATTGTTCTTTGAACCTTGTTGCTAAGAAATATAAATTTCTAAACCTTTTCATTAAAGAATTAGATGTGTATTTACAGTCTATGGCATATATACTTCCCTATAGTTTAAGGAATATTCACTTCCCCATAGTTTAATAAAGTGATATTAAACATTTATGTTTGGTGGAAGAAAATACCTGAAATGGTATCAAGAGTTTCTCTTTTCTTTTTTTTTCTTTGCCAGCTCCAAGGAAGTGTAACAGAGTATGAATTTTCCCAGGAAGAGTTCCGAAATTTACAGCAGGAATTCTGGTGCAAGTTCTATGCCTGCTGTCTTCAGTATCAAGAAGCCCTTTCTCATCCTCTTGCCCTGCATTTGAATCCACACACAAACATGGTGTGCCTGTTGAAGAAAGTAAGAGAGCGGAAACACATAGGACTCCTCTAGGCTGTTCAGTGGGTCTTTCAGAATGCAGTGTCTATTGTATACTGTAGTTAGCTTTTAGGACTTCGGTGGGTTTTCCCTTGGGGGGGGCAGGGAGATCATCCTCAGAATTGCAGTTAATTTGTGTTTGAATAGTCTTCTGCACTATTTGCCCTTTTCTGCATCTTGTTCACCTTTTACATTGAAGTGATTCCTGATTTGAAAGTTAAGAGATAGCACGAAGCACTTCTGAATCCCCTTCACCAGACTCGCCCTTCATCAACTTTCATTTGCGTTCTTCTTGAGCCACTTGAGAGCTAGTTGTTGTGTGCCCCTTGACCCTGACACACTTTAGCGTGGATCTAAGCACAGCAGCATTCTTTCATAGCTGCAGCACAATTTACAGATCGGGCAGTTTGATATTGGTTTATATTCAGATTTTCCTAGTTGTGCTTTGAATGTTTCTTCCTTGATCTGGGATCCAACTGAACGTTCTGCATATAGTGAGTTGTCACGTTTCTTTCCTTAATCTCCAGCTGTTGTCGGCCTTTCTCTGTCTTCCGTGACACTGGCCTTTTAAACTGTTTGTTTATTTGGCCGCACCTGGTCTCGGGTGCATCCTGGGGGGTCTTTCCCTGCCGCGTGCGCACTCCCTAGTTGTGGTGAGACGGCTTGGCTGCTCCGGGCCACGGGGGATCCTAGTTCCCCGACCAGGAACCAAGCCCTCGCGCCCTGCGTCGCGAGGCGGACTCTTCAGGGAGGTCCTGACGTTGACCCTCTTTGAAGGCTGCACCTGTTACTTGGTAGAGTGTCCTTCAGTTTGGATTTGTCTGGGGTCTCCTCATGATAAGATTCAGGCCTCAACTATTTTATACCCTTAAACACTCACTGAGAAAAATAATGTAACTGGAAGATTTGTGTTTGCAGGGGTGCCTGTCTTTCCTTGTGCCTTCCTCCTTAGTGGATCATTTGTATCTCCTCCCTGATGAGAATCTTTTGACAGAGGATGAGACAACCATATCTGATGGTAAGAGTGATTATGATGTCCACATTCAAGCTCCTTTCTCCTTAAGCCCTATGCTTTCATTCAAACAGATACAAAAACATCGATGGCCACTGTGACCTTTCCTGGTCAGTGTACCTCACTGTGCATTTAAAAAAAAAAAAAAACACTGAGGAGGCCTAAGCTTCTCCAAGACTTCAGATAGCTTTCTGTCATATATTATTATTTTTTCAGTGTAATATTAACTAGCAGCTCTTCATTGACCTGAGACGTGAATGTCACCTTTCTCTTACTTACAGACGTGGATGTTGCTCGGGATGTCATGTGTCTTATAAAATGCCTCCGGCTGATTGGAGAGTCAGTAACTATGGATATGTCAGTAATGATGGAAATGAGCTGTTACAACCTACAGTCTCCAGAAAAGGCTGCAGAACAGATTCTGGAAGATTTGATCACTATTGATGTGTAAGGAGAATTTAGGGTAAAGTCCATTTCCTAATGGAAATTTAGCAATTCTTAGTGTCCATATCAGGTTTGAATGTAATTCAGATATGTACAACAAAGTAGTGGCTTAAAGTGAGTTGTCATGATTCTAAGTAGCTGTTTTCAGCTTTTAAACAGAAAATCTAACACATGAATTCAAACCTGGAAACAAGACTCATGAATTAATACTCTAGCTATTAACTATGATGTGAAGTTGCTCAGTCGTGTCCGACTCTTTGTGACCCCATGGACTGTAGCCTGCCAAGCTCCTCTGTCCATGGGATTTTCCAGGCAAGAGTACTGGAGTGGGTTGCCATTTCCTTTTCCAGGGTATCTTCCCAACCTAAGGATCGAACCCGGGTCTCCCACATTGTAGGCAGATGGTTTTACCATCTGAGCCACCAGGGAACTGAGCTGTAAATTCTAAAATGTAAATG
>SJYF01000808.1:3455063-3473112 GCA_006410515.1 Procapra przewalskii | reverse complement strand
TGTCTGTCATTTCTGGAAAAAAATGAAGGGAAATTTGCTACATGGCATGAAAGTAACTTGTATACTAGAGTGATTACTTCACTCCTGTGTGGCATGGCTGGTTTTCCTGTTTCATAGAGCACTTACCTACAGGGGCATAAAGAGTCTATCATATCATTCTCAGAAGTGATAGTTTTCTAACTTCCTTATAGAGACAATGTGATGGAGGATATTTGTAGTAAACTGCAGGAGATTAGGAACCCAATCCATGCCATCGGACTTCTAATACGAGAAATGGATTATGAAACAGAAGTAGAAATGGAAAAGGGATTCAATCCAGGTAAATGACAAAGCAACAAATATACCTTTTGATTTAGAGAAAACAGTAATACAGTTAAATTTTTTTTAATTATTTATTTTTTAATTTACAGCTCAGCCTTTGAATATTCGAATGAATCTTTCTCAGCTCTACGGTAGTAGCACATCAGGGCATATTGTGTGCAGAAGTGTGTGTAAAATTGCCAGCACGCGCTTCCTCATCTGCCGAGACCTTTTGATTTTACAGCAGCTACTAATGAGGCTAGGAGATGCTGTAAGTACTACTTGAGGGAAAGCTTGTCAAATCTGAAACCTGGTCTTGCCCTGCAGACACGTGGCGGAGCATCAGCTCCGAGAGCACAGAGACATTTGTTCACCGCTCTGTCCCACGTGCTTGGCCCTTCGCAGGTCCTCTGTGAATGTATGCTGATTTAAGAATGAGTGAGCCTAAATTGCAGATTAAAAATGTATATGGGGGGAAAAAGAATGTATATGAAGCAGGTTGTTTTCCTCTTAACCTCTGTGTATAGCATGGTGGGATAATTTTCTAGGATGGCTCTCCCAAAATGTAGTGGTATTAGTACAGCTCTGGCTGTGATCACAGGGTACCATTCAGGATGGAGGAGAGAGGAAGAAAGAGAAAAAGAACTTCTCTCTTTCTCCAGTGCAGGATTTGCCCTAAGCCGTTTTGAAATCGCAGAGTTGGTTTTGGGGTCCTCCCAGCTCTGCGCTGTGTCTCCCTGTCCACCCTCGCCTTTTAGCCACCAGCCTGGTGTTGCCAGGCAGCTGTCCTTGTGTCTCCCCCTCCTCCCCGCCTTGAACGTTTCACATTCCAAAGTTAACCTTTCTGCCCACCATCAGAAGGCCCATTTATCTCACTCACCTGAGCCTGACAAGGAAGCAATCTGATTAAACTAATTCATATTAATGTATAAATAAATTGAAAGCCCTTTGGAGCTCCCGGGGGTGTTTATACTTTTTAAATCAGAATTCATTAACTCAAGTACATGGCTAATGGCAGAATTTCAGGTAATAGATAAGGAGAAAACATTCTGGAAGATGGTTGGTTTAGGGCCACCAAGAGAAGCAGGACCCTTTCCTGCAACTTGTCTGTTTGCCTCACAGCTCATGGAATCTTAGTTATTTGACCAGGGATTGAACCCAGGCTTTGGCAGTGAAAGCCCAAGTCCCAGCCACTGCACCACCATGAAATTGCCTTTGTGGTTTTGTTTTTTGAGCTTGTATTGTATTTTAATATTTATGTATTTGGCTGCATCCAGTCATAGCAGTTACCTTTGGGGTCTGTTCCTGACCAGGGATTGAACCTGTGCCCCTAAAGGAGAAGCGTGGAGTCTGAACCACCAGACCAGTAGAAGTCCCAAAGCGACACACGTTTTTAAGGCTACTGATATTCTTGTCAAGTTTTCCTCTAGTGCTCGTATTTATTTTTACCCAAAACCAGAAGATTGAGAAGTGTCTTAGATTTCCCTCTTCCTCTTCTTGAGTCCTGAACTTGGTGAAAGTTAGGCAGTCTGCTACCGTTTTCTTTTTCGCCGTCAGCTCCTGTGGCCTGGTGAGCTGTTTTTGTTATTTTGTGCTGTAAGTGGGTAGATCCTTTGCTGCCTGCTACCCCAAACGAAATAGGCGTGTCACTTTTACATATGCCCTTTGTAGCTGTGTTTGTTATTTCACTTCCACCTGAACCTAAGGGCTATCCTTACTAAATGCTATTTCCTGTCTCACCCACCCACCCATGACATACAGGTAATCTTGGGAGCTGGCCAGCTCTTTCAAGCCCAGCAAGACCTACTGCATCGAACGGCTCCACTGCTCTTATCTTATTACCTCATTAAGTGGGGAAGTCAGTGCTTGGCAACTGATGTTCCAGTTGACACCTTGTGAGTTTCCGTGTTCTGATTATTTTAAAAATAAATTGGGAGCTTAATGATTCTTTTCCGTTGTCTGATAGAAAAGCAAATTAAACATTATGCTGCAGCATGATATGCCTTTAAAATTCAGAGCTTTCAAATAACTCCATTTTCTAAAGGTTAAAGGCAAGTTACAAGAGTGAAAATAATATAAAAAGAATGAAAGCAATAAATATGTATTATTATATGTGTGTATGAATCATGTAAAGACAAACCCTGTGGAATGCAAAAGAAGAAGATGAGGTCAGTTTGCTGTGTGACTCGGAGCTCAGCCTGGTGCTCTGTGACAACCTGGGGGTGTGGGTTGGAGAGAGAAGCAGGAGGGAGGGGACATTTGTACGCCTGTGGTTGATTCATGTTGACCTGTGGCAGAAACCAGCATGATATTGTAAAGCAATTATCCTTCAGTTAAAAATAAATAATTTTTTTTTAAGTTGAGGTCACAGAGAAAGTTAGGCCACATATAAAAATATGCTAATTATCAAGAGTAGACCGAAATTCGTTATAACCAAAGTAAGAAAGAAAATTTAACGTGTACCTAACAGACTGACACTTCAGTTAGATAAGCCACTTTGTTTTCTGGCCAGGGAAGGCTTTCCATGGCATGGAGGCCCAAGAAGTTTCTGCCCTGGCTTCTCCTTGAAGGATCGCTGGGTGATATGATGGGAAACAATCTAAGCCACAGCTCATTTTCCAGATATTTTTGTGCTTTCAGTGGCGCATTCGTGTGTAATTTATTAGGGAAGTTGGCAGTGCTTTAATCGGCTAACTTGTTGAAGTAATGTTAGCATAGGGAAATTTATTGAGCTTTTTGGGTTTTTTCCCCCCTTTCTTCACAGGGAGTCTAATCTTCAACATTTATCAGTACTGGAACTAACTGACTCTGGTGCTTTAACGGCAAATAAGTTTGGTAAGGATTGGACTGTGCGTGCATTTGATTTTAAGTTTGGCATTTATTGCATGTTCATTAAGGTGGTCTTTTGCCACCTTTGCTTTAGAAAAGGTGCCTTGGCTGTGCTTTCAGTTCGAGAGGATGTGAGCAAGCTGTGTCCTGAGACCTCTCTGGTTGTGACAAGTAGTATCAGATCAGACAGAAATGAAGGGTGTTGCCTGTATATATGCACACGTGTGTGCCCAGTCATGTCCGACTCTCTGACCCCCAGGCTCCTCTGTCCATGGGATTTCCCAGGCAAGAATATTAGGGTAGGTTGTCATTCCCTTCTCCAGGGGATCTTCCCAACCCAGGGACTGAATCCATCTTTCTGGTATTGGCAGGCGGATTCTCTACCACTGAGCCACCTGGGAAGCTAGATACACACACACACCCACACACCCACATATACATGTGTATAACTGCTTTTCCAATGTATACTGATGCTCCAGTGATCAATCATTTTTTTAATTTACTAAGTTCATATAGCTTTTGTAATCTTGTCTTCATCAGCAAATATTCAAGAGGAGTCCTCTCTCATGCTTGAGAACCATTCTGGAGAACTTATTCTGTGTTTTGGTATAAAATTTAGACTCTTAGGACTGTGCTTATTGGAAACCCTTCGAGAGGAATGGCATGACTGTCATGTCGATTCAGTGGCTTTCTTATTGCGCTTTTGTAGTTCTTCGTAGTTTGCAGATCAGTCTTATTGATATTGCCACTGATTATGCCAGTGATGTTTTTGAATAAGTGTTCTTTGTGGCGGGCGTGAAGTGAATCGGTAGGCTGTCTCAACTGAAAATTGATGCTACTGTCACAAATTGGTGACTGTTGAAACTTTTTGTTTTTAAGTATCTAGCCCTCAGACAATTGTGGAGTTATTCTTCCAAGAAGTTGCAAGAAAACACATTATATCTCATCTGTTCTCTCAACCAAAGGCACCTCTAAGCCAAACTGGATTGAACTGGCCAGAGATGATCACTGCAGTTACCAATTATTTATTGCAGCTCTTGTATCCTTTCATTTAAAAGCTAATTGAGAGGTTTTTTTTTTCTATCCAAATAGTCTAAGAATCAGGAATATTCTGCCTATGTAATAAAAAATTTTAATGAGGTTGGATGTTTACCCCCTCCCCCATCCCAATAAGAAATGATAGTTATTTTCAGGTATCCTTTTTTTTTTTAATTTGTTTTTTTGCTCAGGGGGTGAGCCACATTTTATTGGTGTACACACAGTTAATACCTAGATTGCTTTTAAAACATACATTTATCAAATATTTATTGAATGGTTTTGTGTGCCAAGCCCTGTGTTATGTGAGGTACTGAGTATCCATGGGCACAGTATGCTTGGGCAGTATACTAGCTAAAATTAGAAGTGAGCACCAAGAGGAGATACAAGCTTTAGCTCTTTGTTGGCTGCATTCTAATGCAGGTGACTAGGCTCCTAGAATACAGCCTTTCCACTGTGTTTAATATTAAAGTTATATAGTTATGTAGGAAGAACATGTGTTGTACCACCTTCTGTTTACCTTCTTTTTAAAAATTAAGCCATTTCATGGAGTTTGAGTGCTCAGCGTGTTTATTTAAGCTTTACCAAAACAGTGAATAATCCCCTTAACCAACGACTAGATGGCCTAGCAATCCTGGATGTCTCTTTCTAGAATGTCTGATGGGACATTGTCAGTATGTACAGCTGCAGGTGAGTGCCGTTGAACGTTTCAGGACAGTGACTCTTGTAAAGAAGGGGATTTCTAGAACTTTCTTCTTTGTAAATGTTTCCTGCATTTTAATTGGGCTGATAAGACCCACAGTACTTTACACTGGATCACACAGAAACACACACCAGAGAGATTGCCTTTACTTCATTCTTGGCAGTATCATTCCTAACACAGTGTTTTATACAGTACTTTTTTGTTAATTCTCTCTATTGGGGTCTCTTTATAGAAAGAAAATGTATCATTGTCTTCATATAAATCCTTCACTGAAATCTAGTCAGTTGAGCCAGTGAATACCAAAAGTTGGACGATTGCCAAGATGGAAAGTGTGTTTGTTTTCCTGTGATAGTGTGATTAGAGTCCCTTTTGCTTTCTTAGCGTGTCTAATAATTTATTAATAATTTACAAATGGATTAACAGGATTTGGTTTTAACCTCCAGATGCTTTCTGAAAATACAGCTTTTGTGTTGAATGACCACTATCTTCTCTCCCTCTGAAGAACGTGGAAATGAATATCACCTTAAGGGATATTTATCCTCTAATAGAAGCCATCTTTTTTGCCTTTAAGGATTATATTCAGTTGCTGCATCCCTGGTGTCAAGTCAACGTTGGTTCCTGCCGATTTATGCTGGGACGGTGTTACCTGGTGACAGGAGAGGGACAGAAGGTAAACTGCATCTGAAAAAGGCAAACTTGAGAGCAAGGAGGACACTCGGTTTCCATCTCAGGGACGGGATTGGAGGCATAGACTCCTCCAGATAAGGGTAAAGAAGACTGACCGTGCCAGCAAGGGGCATGGTCTCCCCATGGGGACCGTTTAGCTTCATGTACTTTACAGATTGTTTAGGACACAGGAAAATATGAAGAAGAATACTATAAAACCCTCCTGCCCCTGTGCAGTGCTTTTAGGGATACATTTTTGTGACTAAAGTATGTCTCAGATACATTGTTTTTATAGCATGTTTTTTTATGCTGGTTTTTTTTTCCTATTATGGTAGTTTACATTTCTGATTTTTTTCCCTAACATCCTGTTAGGTAAACTTTCAGACATAAAAGTCCAAAGACTTTCATACTAAATCCCCCACTCAGATTCTACAAAATTAACATGGTGCTATAGTTGCTGTATCACAGATATCCATCAAATATCTTCTTAAAGTTTACTTTATAATTAGCAACATTTAAGTTAAAAAGTTAGATAAAATATTAAATAATGCATCAGAGAAAATTTAGATACGACAAACAGTAAATGCAGTCATTTACTTATTTAGTAATTACTTACTTAAATAATTTTCTTTTTTTCGGCTTTTCTTGGTACAAGAACTCTTGGCTCATAGTATCTGGAAGTGGGACAATCTATTATAAGTCATTTTATATTCTTCGATTCCTCCAGGCTCTGGAATGTTTCTGCCAGGCAGCATCTGAAGTGGGCAAAGAGGAATTCTTAGATCGCTTGATCCGTTCAGAGGATGGAGAGATTGTGTCCACCCCCCGGCTGCAGTATTATGATAAGGTTCTGGCATGGTTTGCTCCCTCTTACACCACACTGGGTAAACATGTAACGGGCAGGGAGGCAGATACATGAGAGTTGGGGCTAGCATACACACTCAACATACAAAACAGGCAGACGAGGACCCGCCCTGCAGCCCGAGGAGCTGCACTCTGTGCCCTTCGGCCTCGCCTCTGCCGGGCTCTGCAGCTGGCGCAGGCTCTCTCCAGCTGCATCGAGCAGTGGCTCCTCCACGGGCGGTGCTCGGGCTTCTCACCGCAGCGGCTTTGCCTGCTGCAGAGCCCAGGCCGGAGGGGCGCAGGCCCAGTGGTTGTGCCTCGGTGGCTTAGTTGCATGCGGGATCTTCCCGGGCCAGGGATCGAACCTGTCTTCTGCACTGGCAGGTGGACTCTCAAACACTGGCTCCCCAGGGAAGCCAAAACATGAGATAAAGTAAACTATATTCCAGTTTGAAGTGCTCTTATATTTCTCCCTAGGTTTTGCGTCTGCTGGATGTCGTAGGTTTGCCTGAACTGGTTATTCAGTTGGCCACGTCAGCAATAACTGAAGCAGGTGATGACTGGAAAAGTCAGGTGAGGACTAACTGCATTCTGTTTATTACCCTGGAGCTTTGTCATGGGTATGGTGCTTTAATTTCTGTTCTTTTTTTCCCCTATATTTGATACTTAGGCCACTTTAAGGACATGCATTTTCAAACATCATTTGGATTTAGGTCACAATAGCCAAGCCTATGAAGCCTTAACCCAAATTCCTGATTCCAGCAGGTAATCAAACCCACAGTCTTACTTAGAGGAGGCATTTTACCAGCCCTGTGTAATGCACAAGGAGAATGGACGCGTGTATCCCTTTCTTTCCTTCCAGGCAGTTGGACTGTCTGCGGCAGCTGGTGGTAGTTCTTTGTGAGCGTTCCCAACTGCAGGATCTCGTGGAGTTTCCCTATGTGAACCTGCATAACGAGGTCATCGTATTTATCCACCGACGGCTGGATGTGGTTCTGGTGGTTGTCATGATGGCCAACATTGATATCTGACCGCTTCCCCTCCTTTAGGTGGTGGGAATAATTGAATCACGGGCAAGAGCTGTGGACCTTATGACTCACAATTACTATGAGCTTCTGTATGCCTTTCACATCTATCGCCACAATTACCGGAAGGGTGAGCACTTGAGCATGTGGTCTTTGTGGGAGGCAGCCTAATCAGTTGTTTCATGCTTTACAGAAAAGTACTAGCTGTTTGACTTGTATAATTTTTACCTTATTTTTACCAGTGGACAAGTGTTCTCTACAAGCATTTGGGGAACTTATGTTTAAGTTCAAGATTTGCTTCACGTCTTTGTAGATTACCTGTTAATCTTAAAGATAGACACTTCTCTGCCAGAATTCCCTGGCAGTCCAGTGGTTATTAGGACTCCATGCTTTTACTGCAAAGGTCCCAGGTTCAGTCCTTGATCAGAGAACTAAGATCCCCATAAGCTGGTCGGTGCAGCCAAAAAAGAAAAAGATATTTCTCCCATTTTAGAACGTTCTTGAAGCATTTCCATTGAGATGGTGTTCTTTGTGTAGCTTTCATCTAATTTCAAAAGAAATCGTATTTCACCAAAGGTACCTTGAATTTTCGTGGCTGGTTTTTAAGTTACTGTACAATTTTGCCTTTGGCCTTTCCTTTTGTTGTTGATTTACTGATTCATTTATGTATTTTTGACTGTGCTGAGCCCTCCGATTTTCTGCAGTTACGGTGAGCAGCGGATGCGCTGCCTGCAGTGTTTGGGCCTCCGGACTCCAGAGCACAGGCTCAGTAGCTGTGGCGCAGAGGCTTCAAATTGCTCCATGGCCTGTGGGATCTTCCCAGACCAGGGGCCGAACCTGTGTCTCCTTCACTGGCAGGCAGGTTCTCTAGCAGTGAGCCACGAGGGAAGCCTTTGGCCTTTCTCTTCTCTTACTTGTGGTGATCCTTTAGAGAGTAAGTTGTGGACATCGTGACTCAATGCATAGACATTTCAGATGCATTTCAAGGACATTTTCTTATATAACCGCAAATTGAGAAAATAACTGATTTTTGTGAACTAAATGTAGATGCAGTGCTCTTACCCAACGTGCTCTTGATGCTTAAATATTGCCAAACACGGCTAGTACGTTTCCCTCATACTGTCCTCACCCCCGATCTGGGATCGTGTCTTGGATTTAATTGCCCTGTCGGTTTAGTCTCCTTTGATCTGGAGCATTCTATCGGCCCTGCTTTGCCTTTGATGACACTGATATGTTTGAAGAGGACGGGCCAGTCAGTTTTGTAGAATGTTTCTGAATTTGGATTTATTTGATGACAATGAGATCTTTATCAGGTCAGCTAAAATTAAAGGATTACATGGCTGTTTTAAGATCATATTTTACAAGCTCATCATTGGTTACCCTTTGGAACCACTAACATTTTTATACTATTTTCACTCTGGAATTTTTTAAAATCTCTTATTGATTTTCACTGGAAAGAATAGATGGAAATAGTTCATAGGCCTGTTCTTAATACTCCTAATGGTAACATGTGTTTGCGTGTTCTTTGACTAATACAAGAAAGGCAGGATCGACGACTCAAGGCCTCTCATTGCTTTCACAGTGGCAGCATCCATTACATCCACCTGATCAAGACCAGTTTAGCTGGGTTAATGTTCAGATCTTTCTGGAGCAAGGCTGTTTTTCTGACAAAAACATCTTACATATTCCAGGAACTCAAAAGTATTTGTTGGGATGAAAAAGAGTTTGATTTGGTTTGAAAACTGAAAGAGAATCTTTAAATCTGTTTAGTTTCTGGAGTCCCATGCTGTTTCAAAACAATGATGAGAGTATGATCTTGGGGGTCTTCTGTGGCAATCCAGTGGTTAAGACTCCGGGCTTCCAACACAGGGATGCATGTTCAATCCCTGGTCTGGGAGCAAAGATCCCACATGCCATGTGACTCTGCCAGAACCAAAAAAAAGAGTTTATGACCTTGAACAGACACTCAGAATCTGAGTGATGATAGGTGACCACAGAATTGAAACTAGTTCTCCAAGTTAGTGTTCTGTGCTACCCTGGGTATGTAGTATCTAAACTTGAAAAATAACATTTTAGATGTTTACAGAAGTTTTTTTTTTTTTTCCTGCATTTCTTGGAGATTGTAAAGTACATGTAATATAAGCTACTATCATAACCATTTTACGTGTTTAGTAGTGCTAAGCACCTTCACATGACCATGTAGCCAGTCTCCAGAATTCTTTTCACCTTGCCAAACGGAAACTTTAAACACCAATTTCTCATTCCCTCCTTCCCCATCTCCTGGCAACCACCATTCCACTCTCTGTCAACAGATTTGGCTACCAGAATCCTCTAGCATTTGACTTTTTATGACTGGTGTATTTATTTCATTTAGCATAATGTCTTCAGGTTCATCCATCTTGTAGCATCCATCAGAATTTATGATACTCTATTTTATGGATGTATTGATAACAATTTTGATGGAACCTTGGATGTTTCCATCTTTTGTTTGTTATGAATAACACTGCAATGAACAGGGATATACAAATAATTCTTTAAGACTCTGCTTTCAGTTGTTTTTTTTGGAGGGGAGGGGGTGGTTTATACACCCAAAAGTAGAATTGGTGAATTATAAAGGAATTCTGATTTTTTGAAGACTGTTTTCCTTAGTGGCTATACCAATTTATATTCCCTCCAGCATGACACAAGGGTTCCAGTTTTTCCACATTCTTAGCATCATGTGATTTTTTGTTGTTTTAAGTTAAACTTGATTTTTTTTTAAATTTTAACATTTGGTAAGTGTGACAGATTTTCTCTATGTTTCTAAAGAGACACATTTTTGAAATCCTCATATCTGTCATTGCCTCATAGCTGGCACAGTGATGTTTGAGTATGGGATGCGTCTTGGCAGAGAGGTTCGAACTATCCGGGGCCTTGAGAAGCAAGGCAACTGCTATCTGGCTGCTGTTAACTGCTTACGACTCATTCGCCCAGAGTACGCGTGGATTGCTCAGCCAGCGTCTGGTGCAGTGGTATGGAGGCTTTGTGCCCTGGAAGCTGGGGGTCATTTAACTTATTCTGTTTGGTCTTTTGAAAATACTTCATTTTGCTTCATTTCATGTAAAACTTCCACTGGGATATTTGTGAACTTAATCTATTTTTGCAGTGATTCATTTGTTTTACGTTACTACCCCCTTTGGTTTCCAAGTTCAGAATTACTGTAGGAATAAGTATTGTTGTTTAGTTGCTAAGTCATGTCAGACTCTTTGCGATCCCATGGACTGTGGAATGCCAGGCTCCTCTGTGCTTTACTATCTCCTGGAGCTTGTTCAAACTCATGTCCGTCAAGTCGGTGATGCCATCCAACCATCTCATCCTCTGTCGTCTCCTTCTCCTCCCACCTTCAGTCTTTCTCAGCATCAGGGTCTTTGCAGTGAGTCAGCTCTCCGCATCAGGGGGCCAGAGTATTGGAGCTTCAACTTCAGCATCAGTCCTTCCAATGAATATTCAGGGTTGATTTCCTTTAGGATTGTCTGGTTGGATCTCCTTGTAGTCCAAGGGACTCTCAAGAGTCTTCTCCAACACCACAGTTCAAAATCATCAGTTCTCTGAATAAATATTACAGAGTGGTTTTGGAATTAGACAGCCTAACTTCAGGCAAATTACTATATCTTTTACTGTCCAGTTATCCTCTTACATAAAATAGGAATAATGATGATAATATCTACCTTACAGGATTATTTGAGTATTAAATGAGATAACCCGTGTAAGATTGCATAGAATAGTGACAGTGCCTGGCCTGCAGAAAGTGCTCAGTAAATGCTAGCTGTTTTTATTTGATTCATGTTTGTTAATTTAATGTATTGTTACTGTTTTAAAGGAGGTGAACCTTGAGTTTTTCTTATCATGCTGATGGGGGGTACTCCCAGTTACTTGCATAGTTCCTGTTTTCCAGGGTTATGAGTGAAGAATGTAATTTTGTAAACCAAAGAAGGTCGGGTGGTTTATATGAACATCAAATCAGTGTCTTTGGACTCAGTACAATTTTAGCTAAGTGAGCTGAGTTTCTTTGTCTAGAAGTTCCAGTAACTTTGTGAGAAGAGCTGTGCTAGTTGAAATAGACATAATTCACGCTGAGAAAATTTAAGCATGAAGGCCCTACCCACAGAAGGCTCAGTCGTGTCCGACTCTCTGCGACCCCGTGGGCTGTAGCGTCCCAAGCTCCTCTGTCCATGGGGTTTTCCAGGCAATAGTACTGGAGTGGATGCCATTTCCTTCTCCAGGGGATCTTTCCGAACCAGGGATCAAACCCGGGTCTCTCATATTGTAGACAGACGCTTAACCGTCTGAGCCACCCGGGAAGTCCCTGGATCATAGTTAATGATGTTAAAATAAAATACTGAATTTTCACAGTTAAATCTCTTGCTTTATCTTTTCAGTATGATCGCCCTGGAGCATCCCCTAAAAGGAATCATGATGGAGAATGCACAGCTGCCCCAAGTGAGTCAGGGATCTCAGGCTGACTTTCGCTGAATGGCCCTTAATTGTTACACTAGTTGTATTTATATTTACTTGTTTTTTATATAGTACTTATTACAGTATTAACAATCATATTATAGTATATTGTATATGTATGGTAGTTACTTTGTTAAAATATGGTAAAATTTCTTATCAGTATTCTGTCTGGTTGCCCTTTGAAAACTTTGTATGCCTGTGTGTGAAATGAAAATCCTTAAAAAAGGGTGTGTGTATGTTTGTTGCTTGTTGTGTTCAAGTCAGCTTAGTATACTTTTTTAAATTAGGTTCCTTTAGTGTCTCTATAGAGGCATGATTTCCCTTCTCTTTTTTTCCTTTTTTTCGTGATGGTGCCTCGAGGCAAGCAGTCTCTGAGTTTTCCAACCAGGGGTTGAGCCCCCATCCCCTGCAGTGGGAGCGCAGAGTCCTGGACCATGGTTTCCTTCCTTAAAGAGCCCGGGCTGTAGAGTCGGACACACTTGGTTTTAATTCTGCCTCTCACTTTGGGCATGTCCCTTACTGATAAAGATGACAGTATTCACAGTTGTGAGAGTTAATTCCTTGCAAGCGCCTCCCTGAAGCTGTTGTTATTAGAGTGCTTTGACTTGACTCGGCTCCAGAGTGAAGCAGGTCGTTTGCTTTATTGAACCCCTTGTTTTCACCCTATCTTCTTAAAATTAGACGGACAGTGACTTAGCGTTTAGTCTGACGGGTTGCGTTTCTCTAACAGGCGCTTCCTTTGTGCTCTGGGAATTGATAGTGTTTTCCTTTGGCTTATAGTGAACAGACAGATTGAAATCCTGGAACTGGAAGATCTGGAGAAGGAGTGCTCCTTGGCCCGCATTCGCCTCACCCTGGCGCAGCACGACCCCTCGACGGCCGCTGTCGCAGGTGGGCATTCAGCACCGACAGCGCGTTTCAGGCCCGGGCAGCAGGTGTAGTGCGCCGCGTGGGTGTGGAGCATGTCGTTATTCTGAGCACTCACCAAGGACGCGGTCTTTGGGTTCACTTCACTGGCATGTCCCAGTGGTTGCACTAAATAGCTCTTTTCCACTTCCGCAGGAAGTTCATCCGCAGAGGAGATGGTCACTCTCTTGGTTCAGGCTGGCCTTTTTGACACTGCCATATCACTGTGTCAGACTTTCAAGCTTCCCTTAACGCCAGTCTTTGAAGGACTTGCTTTCAAGTATGTATAAAATTGCTTTTCTATAGTCTTAACTTTCTTACATAGTCTAATTTCCTAGTCTTAAATTTCTAAAATATTCTTTATTTTCTATTTATTTCACTGTTGCTTAGTATGAAGCAGTGATCACACAAGCCAGTATCTTATAAGCCAACTTTAAAGAAGTCTTTGTGTCGTCTGGATTTTTTTTTGGTAGTTGACTGTGAGGTTTTTGTGTGGGTTTTGTGTGAGGTTAATCTTGGTTTATAGCGTCTTTCAAGAAATCAAATCTGGCATTGCCAAGCCCGCATGCCCGCATGACAGTAGGTAACCTGTGTGTCCACTTAGATGAGACGTGTGTTCTCTTCAGTCCTTTAGGGCACCTCTTGGCCCACACATTGTTTAAAAGTGCTTCTTACTGATGTTACGTCATACCTAAATATTGGTCAAGTTGTCTGTGACTTAGAAATAAACTTTCAGAATTGTTCATCATCAGTTGTCTCTTGTAAGTAAATGATCTCTTGTAAGCAAATGATCTCTTAACACTTCTTAATGGCCTTACCGGTCATCCAGTTATGTGACTGTGAGGAGAGGGAAAGCCGATAGCCCAGCAGGGAATTCAGTAATAGATTGGAGCTAAAGTTGCCATCTTATCTCCAGGTTTAGTAGCAACATAATGTGCACTTCAGCAAATTGATTTACGGTGTGGAACCGTTCTCCTTTCAGGTGCATCAAATTGCAGTTTGGAGGCGAGGCAGCGCAGGCAGAAGCCTGGGCCTGGCTAGCAGCCAACCAGCTTTCGTCAGTCATCACCACTAAGGAGTCTAGGTACAGCCCTCGACTCCACCCAGCCCGCAGGGGCGCACCCTCCACATCCCTCCCAGTGCACCCAAGAAGCGGCCGCCTGAGTGTGCTCCAGTGTCTTCAGAATCCTGCGCTAACGACCCTCAGTGCACTTCCCTTCCCTGAATCGCATTTATGATTTGTATTATGCAGCTTAGCACTTCAGAATTATAGCGTTTCACGATTATGAAGTTTCCGCCCCTAAATTCACACCAGAATTACTATCAAGATACAGACTGCAAAACATCACCCTAATCTTCTAAATCAGAACTTCTACATGATTCTAATGCTTGGTCAAGTTTGGAAACAGGGGTCTGAGCCAATTTCATTGTTTTAGAAATCTGGAACAAATAAGTAAATTGTTGAGTTCATATGTGGTTGTTGGGAAATACAGAAATCCAAGCCATCTATTTTCTAATGCCACCTCTAAGTCACATTGGCCCTAATAATGTTCGTTATCGTTTAGCTGTGTTGCCGGTTCATTATGTCTAAGGACTGTTTTCCTTGTAAATGCATGTTTTGAATGGTACTGTAATTACCTATTAAGAATCTGGAACTCATAAGTCCTCTCTTTTCATCAAGTGCTACAGATGAAGCCTGGCGGCTATTATCAGCTTACCTGGAAAGGTACAAAGTCCAGAATAACTTGTATCACCACTGTGTGATCAACAAGCTCTTATCTCATGGAGTTCCTCTGCCTAACTGGCTAATAAACAGTTACAAGGTAAGTGGTACCTTACCTTCTAGAGAGTAGGAACCTGGTCTTTATCGTCCAGAATAACTATGAGATGATTAAAAAGAAAAAGAGATGATTTATGGAAATATACTGACAGATACTTATAGCTTCTTAATCTTAACTAAAAACTTTGAAAACAGTTTGCTTCAGTCCCAATGAAGTACTGGGTGTGAGATTTAAAGTTATCTGGGTTGGTGACTAAGTTAATATGTGCTGGTGTGCCCAGTGAACAATGAGTATCTATTTTAGAACAAAGATTTACTATTCATTACTCAAGGAATCACAGCAGTGGGTGAAATTGTTTTCAAATACTGCAACAGTGTTTCTTTCAGGTTTTGTCAAAATTGGGTTCTTGGGCCACCTGCATTAAATTATTTGGATGGTAAGCTTCTTTGAAACATTTGATTCTTGGGTTCTATCCAAGACTTCCAGAATCAAATTGCCTGGAGTTAAGATCCAGGATACGCATTTTTAACAGGGTCCTAATTTGATTTGATGCATGCCTAAATTGAGGACTACTGTTTCTGAAATATATTGGGAAGAATAGGAAAAAAAGAATACAAAGGTTAAAGTTAAGAAAGTTAATCTGTTTTCTAAAGTTAGAAAGGAGAGAAGGCAGCTGAGTTGTTAATGGTTAAGATGGTGATCAAATCAGAATGTAGAAAGCATAATTGGGGTAATTAGGAGAACCTTCCTAACTGAGGCTGTATTCATTTCTCTCTCACTCTGGGTTTAATACAAATATAATTCAACATTGAAAGTTGGTGATTCTTCATGTATTTCTTAGAATTAGTGTGACTGTGTTGTCTCTGGTACTCAGCGTTTCTGGGAAGCTTTGTTGACTTTCACCACTGTCAAAACAAAAGTAGGAAAGAATGAAAATGTGTCTTAGATCAAAGAACAGGCAAAGAAGGCCACTTAGCAGAAAGGGCCTCGCAAGGTGCCCGGAGGTAACTAGGCTCTTGGGAATCCAGCCCTCATCCCAAAATAAGCAAACCATGGTGTTTGTCTGTTCATAAAGAAAAGCATCAGTGCCAGGGAATCGGACCCTCAACATCCTTTGGGCAGTGCCCGGGTTAGATGGAAACCGCCACATGTTTTCGGCCACTGACTTTTTACAGAAAGTTGATGCAGCTGAGTTGCTCCGTCTGTACTTAAACTATGACCTTTTGGAAGAAGCTGTGGAGTTGGTTTCAGAATATGTGGATGCTGTACTGGGAAAAGGACATCAGTACTTTGGAATTGAGGTGGGCTTGTCTCCACGTTCCCTTTAGCTCTGTATTATCACGCTTGATTCTTCAAAGGTTTTCCCAGATAACTTGAATTGAAATTTCAGACTGGAAACAGTATCATTCATTAACAATTTAGAGAAAAGTTTTGTTGAGTGTGTTTATCCTTGATTGGCCTTAGGCCTGCTTTAAGATAAAAGATGCTGCTGCTGCTGCTAAGTCGCTTCAGTCGTATCCGACCCTGTGCAACCTCATAGACAGCCGCCCACCAGGCTTCCCTGTCCCTGGGATTCTCCAGGCAAGAACACTGGAGTGGATTGCCATTTCCTTTCCCTAATGCATGAGAGTGAAAAGTGAAAGTGAAGTCGCTCAGTCGTATCCGACTCTTGGCGACCCCAGGGACTGCAGCCCACCAGGCTCCTCCATCCATGGGGTTTTCCAGGCCAGAGCACTGGAGTGGGGTGCCATTGCCTTCTCCAGATAAAAGATGACATGAATTTGAAAATATGCATTTGATATAACTAAGAAAAGCACTCGTTCCCCAGGTGAAGAGTTGGGGAGGAGGGTTCCAGTCAGGTGCCTATGTGCACGCATGTGTGTGTGCATGGAGGCACTTGCATGCTCACACACACAATTCCTTGCTGTGGGAAAAAAAAAAAATGTTTCATGTTATTGAATCCTGTGGAAGTAACTGCCCAGAAGAAAGGGTCCACTTTTCAGGTTTTCTTCAAACGATCCATATGTTTCCTTTCAGTTCCCATTGTCCGCCACGGCTCCAATGGTGTGGCTCCCATACTCCTCCATTGATCAGCTTCTCCAGGCTCTGGGAGAGAACACTGCCAACAGTCACAACATCGCGGTGAGAGACCCTCTCCTGAGGCACCTTAGATTCCCTAAGTCCTTGCGCGAGCAGTTGCAAAGCCTGCTCTTCTGGTTCTCAGGGATTAAGAGAGGGGCCGAAGCCATGCATCACCCCTCACGTGCTGCCCAGTCCCTCTAGGAAAAAGTGAAAGTGAAGTCGCTCAGTCGTGTCTGACTCTTTGCGACCCCATGGACTGTAGCCTTCCAGGCTCCTCCATCCATGGGATTTTCCAGGCAAGAATACTGGAGCGGGTTGCCATTTCCTTCTCCAGGGGATCTTCCCAACTCAGGGATCGAACCTGGGTCTCCCAAATTGCAGGCAGACTCTCCACCATCTGAGCCACCAGGGAATTCTACCCCTTTACGAAATGATTAGTTAAAGCACATGTAAGTTTTCTGGTCCTGGGACAAGAGCTAATAAAGCTTTTATTAAGAATACTGGTATGATTTGCATAGTTAGAAATTCATTAAGGAAACAAGTTTGGAGTATTGTTTGTAATAGGAAAGTCCAGTTCTAGCAGTGGAGCCACAGAGCAGATCCTGTACTGAATGCTGATTGAGGCACAGTGGCTGACAGCTTTATCAGGGGACACCTGGTTGGTGACATTAAAGTGATAACTTTAGTCTTTTTCAGTCCTTGACCTATTCGCGAACAATTCCCTTCTTTTCTCCTACAGCTGTCCCAGAAAATACTTGACAAATTGGAGGACTACCAGCAAAAAGTTGATAAGGCAACACGGGATTTGTTGTATCGTCGGAACTTGTGACCTGGACGGCTGCCCAGGCTTGTAGCCGCTTGGCGCCTCTTCAGGCTTGAGACTTGGCCCTACAGGAAACCTGCGCTCTGGGCCGGGCTTTACACTATAAATGACGTGCACAGCAGTCCGGTCTGCATCCTGCACAAGAGAGAAAAGCAGACGGAGACGAGTCGCAGGACCTGTGCTTGCTGGTGGCGCTAGCACACAGACTTCTGGGTTTCAACCTTGGTCTCAGACAGCTGCTTTTTTATATGATTCACAAGCTTTTTTAGAGTTTATATTTTTTTAAACTACTGAAGACATTCTTTATCTGCAAAGTAAACCCCACCTTCACTCTCCGAAATAGCTGAGGGATGTTGGTTTGTTGTAGCTGACCACCAAAAGCAGTCAGTGCAAATCCTTCCATTCTTCCCTATGGCTTTTTGTATTTCAATGAAATTATTTTGGTCCAGAATTGACATGTATTTTCTGTATTGCAGACAGAGGCTAATGATTTTGCATACTCTTTTCATTATTTATTGTGGATTTTTTTTTAATGATCTTCAATAAAGTAGTAAATAATTTT
>SJYF01000808.1:3421024-3441572 GCA_006410515.1 Procapra przewalskii | reverse complement strand
TCCTCCCTCACCGTCTGCTCTCGGTCTTGAATAACTTCACGGCATAGATGGGGACGGTGCGTTTCCTCGTCCTAGCCTCGGTGACCGTGGAACCTGCCGTTTCCTACACGTCGTGCGCTTTTCCTTTCGTTTTTGTTGAAATTGAGAGAGAGGCTGTCGAAGTGACCGTACTTCGGTTGCGCCGGCTCAAGTGTAGGCCCTCCTAGTTGGCAGGTCTCCGCAGCATTCCTGGAGAGGTGGGGCTCGTGGGTTCCCAGTCACTTGTGTTCATCCCCAGAATGGTACTGGGATTAAGATGAACCAGCCAGAATCACTTTAGGAGCCCTATGCCGGAAAATCCCCGACCTTTTCAGGTGCTAAAAAAATGATAATTAAGATCATTTTGGGGAAAAAATGCTCTCGTTATGCTTATAGTAAAAGCCGTATGGTTAAGATGGAGAGAATTTAACATGTGCGTGTATGTTTTTTAACTTTGGGTTATTTCAGATAATTTTTAGGTATGGTGTTCACATTCTTAATGTTAACGCCACTAGGCAGAGTGGAGATTCTAGCCGTGTTTGTTTCTCGCCTCTCAATTATTTGGGTCAGTGATGGGTTTATAGCCACTTTGTTTTGAAATTGATGAAATCTAGACTTGAGAGGTCAAGTCAGAGATTGTTTCGTCACCTGTGTAGTTTTTTTCTCTGTTCGGTCATCTGGCTGTTTGCTGTTGTTCCCTGTTTTAGATCCAGATGAACAGGAGGTGGTGGTGGAGGTTCCCAGAGTTGTTCAGAATCCTCCCAAACCAGTCATGACCACCAGGCCCACTGCTGTTAAAGCAACAGGTACAGTTGTGTGTGTGTATGTGTGTTTTTTAATTCATTGTCTACCATATCTTTCTTTAGGATCAAATTGTGTTTGTATATGGTGTTTTGATGAATGTTTCAGCAAATTTATACTCCCATTAAATGGAAAATTAACATTTTTGTGAGGGGTTGTAGTTGTACGTATACGCTTTAACCAGTGTAAAATTTGTTGTTCTTGTCTCTCTCTACCCAAATTAATTTCTGCTACTTTTTCTACTAATGCTATTTTTAAATTTATTTTTTATTGAAGGATAATTGTATTACAGTTTTCTGCTGTTTTCTGTCAAAGCTCAACATGAATCAGCCATAGGTACACATATATTCCCTCCCTTTTGAACCTCCCTCCCATCTGCCTCCCCATCCCACCCCTCTAGGTTGATACAGAGCTCCTGTTTGAGTCTCCTGAGCCATACAGCACATTCCCATTGGCTATCTATTGTACATATGGTAAAGTAAGTTTCCATGTTACTCTTTCCATACATCTTACCCTCTCCTCCCCTCTCTCCCCAACCATGTCCATAAGTCTATTCTGTATGTCTTTTTCTCCACTGTTGCCCTGTAAATTCTTCAGTTCCATTTTTCTAGATTCTTTATATATGTGTTAGAATACTGTATTTATCTTTCTTTTTCTGACTCACTTCACTCTGTATAATAGGTTCTAGGTTAATCCACCTCATTAGAACCCACTCAAATGCGTCTCTTTTTATGGCTGAGCAACATTCCATTGTGCATATATACCACAACTTCTTTATTCTACTAGTGCTGTTGTGTAACTTGTTTTCTGGCTTCCCCAGTATCTTGGCATTCTTTAGGGAATGCTAACAATGTCTTTTTGTCTTTTTCTTTAAGAAACTGCTGATTGGTACCTAGCAAATGTTGCACAGCTGAAAATTGCTCTTAATATTTTTTAAGCATGAAAGAATATTTGCAGCAGTGGTTTTATAGGCAGACCTGGGTTCAAATTGCCGCTCTGGCATTCATACTAAGACCTCATGACATCATCCATCTATAAAACAGATCTTTCAGCCATAAGTTTTGATGATTAAATTGAATAACATATATAAATTTCTAACCTGCAAGTGCTGAAAATGTTTGTTTTCTCTACTCTTTATGTATCTTGAGAGATTAAAGTGTTTTCATATTAAATATTCTATCATTGGTAATAACTTTGATCTTCTGAATTTGAGGGAGTCTTTGTACTATGTACCTGAAGTGACAGATGCTTGTTCCCCCCCATACCCCATTTACCACTTAAGAAAACTGAATTAGAAAAGGTAACCTGGAAATGGGGATGGCAACCCACTCCAGTATTCTTGCCTGGAGAATCCTGTGGATGGAGGAGCCTGGTGGGCTACTGTCCACGGGGTCGCAAAGAGTTAGACACGGCTGAGTGACTAACACACACACAGGAAAGGTAAAACACGTTAAAGAAATTTCAGAACTAGGAAATAGCGTTATGTTTTCAAGAGTTTGGAAGAGATTTTATGTATATAGTATGAAAAACTCTGAATTGAATAGAAAAAGACTAGATGGAGCCTTGAATAGACCTATTGTCTATAAGATCCTCTCTGAGCCTGGGTATTTAACCCTGCTGGGGAATTTTGTAATCCAAATTCCCCTCAGCTCACCTGGCTGGAACCTTTTACCAAAGTATATAGAACTAAAGCCAACGTTTATTATTGTCTCTAAACTAAGAAGGGTTTCTGTGTAAAAATACGTATTTCCTATCCTCCGCTTTCCCCCAGAAACCCATCAGTGCTGAATTCTAAGGTGCAGATTTCTTTTGTACAGAAATGGCTTGTGTAGTTCTTGCCCTTACCTGTTGTTCAGGAACTGTGGAAAATTGACTGGTATCTACTATGGCGCCTCTCCCCCAACCACCAAATGAGATATATTTAGAAACCGGAAAGGGGAGATACTGTCTAATAAATATCCACTTTAAAATATTCCTAATCAGTTTAAAATAATATTTTGGGAATTGGTAGTGTAACACCTTAGCTATATACTAAAAAATAATGAAGGCATGATTTATGTGACTAAAGGATTGAATGTGAACTTCTGTATATAAATGAAGCAATTTATGTTCACACCTAGGTGAATCTATGAATTTGTTTATGGGATTATAACAAAGAAAAGTAGATTTTACCTCCTGATAAATCTTCTCAGTTTCTACGACACTGGAAAATTTAGTCCTGTTATTAAATGAAAAGTCAAGTTAGACTTAGCTAGTTCATGTGCCCATTGTGATAAAATATATAGAGTATATATGCTCACTTAATCGTAACATTAGAGTAATAAACATCGATCAACTAATAAACAGTTTCCGGTTTTTTGAGAGGGTAATCGCATTGTGGCATTACAGAGGCCATACTTAATATTTTCAGTTTTAGCTGTGATTTTGTTTTCTTTGTTCTGGTCATAGCATCTTATGTTCTGTTTTAATTCATTACTTGTTTGAGGGGAAATTATTGAAAAGAGCTTTGTTTCCCACTTTGAATATCTCGTTTCATTTACTAAACTCTAGTTGGTTTACTTGTTTGAGATAGACACCTAAATCAACAGATTCTAAAATCAGGATATATATTACGTGTTATTTTGACAGAGGGAGTATGTAGTTGAATAATTGAGCACATATTTTGAAAAGGATGTCAAATTGCTATGCAGGTTGATTTTATTTGTTCTAAGTGCATAATTATTTTGTACCTCTCTTGGTTAGCTGCAGATTTCTTGAGGTTCTGTAAGTAAACTAGATGGCTAAAGAATCGTATTTTCTGTTGGATACTTCCTAGGACTTTGGCATTGTTAGAAATGTTGTTTTACCTTTCTGTTCCCAGGAGGTCTGTGCTTGCTTGGTGCATACGCTGACAGTGATGATGAAGAGAATGATATTTCAGAAAAACCAGCACAGTCTAAGGAAGCAAATGGAAACCAGTCAACCGATATTGACAGTACATTGGCCAACTTCCTAGCGGTTAGAGAAGTGCTTTTGTGTTTGGGTTTTTAGTTACTGAAGTCACTTTGGGATTTGAATTTCAAGTGGTTAGCCCACTTGTCAGTCTGTATCTCCCGCTCCACGTTTCTTCCTTAGTCCCTCCCCATCACTCTTAGTTTCTCCTTTTGTGCCAGTTGTAAGGACAAAAATGGGGAAGAGTAGAGTTTTGACTTGAGAAGCAAAGACTCAACCCTGTACAGTGGAGGGTTGGTTGGTTTGTTTTCATTATTGCTGTTTTTTGGGTTTCACCTCAGTAATGCTTGTTATTTTCACCCTGAAGGAAATTGATGCAATAACAGCTCCTCAGCCTGCTGCTCCGGGAGCAGCTTCTGCTCCACCCCCAACTCCACCCCGGCCAGAGCCAAAGGAATCGGCGCCTGCCCTTTCTTCCACTACTCCTAATGGGACGGACTCAACCCAGACCACAGGGTGGCAATATGATACTCAGTGTTCACTGGCAGGAGGTAAGCTTGAGTCTTTGAGTTTTAAAGAAACCTAAAATGTGGTTCTTAAAGTTGTCTAGGCATTGCAGTTCCCAAAGGTGAAAGCCTGTATAACCTTAGCCCCAGACTTTAGAATTCTGGCTTTTTAAATACAGTACTTGGAAAATAACTAACTGCTCGGTTATATTTTTATCAGAAGATGATTGTTTGCCTTTTAACCAGTGGGAGATTATGCTCAGTAAATAATAAAAGCCATTATTTTTAAAAGTCTTTTGCGGTTTGCAATATATCTTTCAGCTATCAAACTGCTTTTTAAAACATGTTTGCAAAGACAGCTCAGGAGGGAGGAGTTGCCCCCCCAGGGGACGTTGAACAGTGTCTGGAGAGGGTTTGATTGTCACAGTGGAGGGGGAGGGGGGGCACTGCTGCATCCCGTGGGTAGTGGCTAGGATGCTGCTGATACTGCTCAAGACTCTCCCCCACAGCACAGAACTGTCTTGCCTGGTGACAGAGCCAAGGTTGAGAAACCCTGGGTTAGATGGTTATGACTTCAGATATAAGGTCAGAACTGTGCAGAAATATGTGCTTCTTAAAATTTGTTTCATTTTCTTCTAGTTGGAATTGAGATGGGAGATTGGCAGGAGGTCTGGGATGAGAACACAGGATGCTATTATTATTGGAACACACAAACAAATGAAGTGACTTGGGAATTACCCCAGTATCTTGCCACTCAGGTACAAGGATTACAGCATTACCAGCCCAGGTAAGAACAGACTTGAAAAAGAAACTAACCTGGAAGGAAATCAGAGTCTTATCTTTTGCTGATATTTGCCTTCTGTTGCTTTTGCTAAGTACATGTGTCTTTTAGTTGTGTAACAGGTGCTGAAGCTAGTTTCGTGGTAAACACCGACATGTATGCTAAGGAGAAAAATGCTACTGTTTCTAGTAGTAAAAGTGGGCCCCTCATAGCCAAGCGGGAAGTTAAAAAGGTCAGTGTCACAGCTTACCTCTTCTGCTTATTTTAGATCTAAAGAGCTTGAATGCTACTTTATCACAAGTATATTATGTTTCTGTTAATATTTTGCAAGATAGATGTAAAATAGGATACATTTTGTTTCTTGACATTTTACTTAATCTGTTTCTGGTTATTGTGTGGCATTTATAGCAGTTCCCTAGTTCAGTGGTTCTTCTGGAGCTTTGGGGTGCCATAGAGGTCCCTTGGGTCATCGTGAAGGGAATGGGGGCAGCTAAGCAAGCAGGGAAGAGGGAAGGGTTTCAGGGATTTGGTGATTCCACTTCAGTTTTTTTTTTTTTTTTAACTTTAATACAAAGATTAGCTACCTTTAAAATGACTGATAGTGAAACAAGCATTTTTATAGCCTCATCAATAAGAAAAGTAAGTTGTACTCTATTGAGAGAGTGTGTGTGGGTGAATTTTAATTTATCTTGAATTTTTAAATGATGGGAGGTATATCCAAAAAATGCTTTTATAAAATAACCTGTACAACTCTAAGAGGGACGTAGAGTAAATATCCCAATGGAGGAAGTAGACACTTGAAATATAATTAGACATTTCATTTTTGAAATATTTCACTTACCTCTCAATCACCTTCACAGCATATTTATGAAGTTATCTCATCATACAGAAGAGGAAGGTGAAGATTTATCCACTTATGTTGTTGAAATGACAAAATTAGGATTTTATTTTAATCTGCCTCTGTTTCTTACTAGTTCTTTGACATACAGAGGAGAAAGGATATGTTTGGGTTCCACCCAGAACAATAATACTGCCTTCCTAAAGTAACATTTTTCCATTGCACGTGTAAGGAAAATGGTGCAAACATGTACTAATCTGATGGGAGTCAGTGGTTTTGAAGAATATCCAGTGACTGAAAATTCTGGTCATTTTTACCTGAACAGTTAAACTGTATATTCAGGTGAAATTTCTTTGAAAGTTAAGCAAGATTATTTTATTCTTCATAGGAGGTAAATGAAGGAATTCAGGCTCTCTCAAATAGTGAGGAGGAGAAGAAAGGGGTGGCAGCATCACTGCTTGCTCCTCTGCTGCCTGAGGGAATAAAAGAGGAAGAAGAGAGATGGAGAAGGAAAGTAATTTGTAAAGAAGCAGAGCCAGTTTCAGAAGAGAAGGAAACAAGCACAGCAGAAGAGGCAGCGGCAGTGAAGCCACAGGACGTGCTGCTGGACAGTGGGGACGACCCCACGCAGGAGGATCTTTGCAGTGTTGTGCAGTCGGGAGAAAGTGAAGAGGAAGAAGAGCAAGATACCCTTGAGCTGGAGCTGGTTTTGGAAAGGAAAAAAGTAAGTTTTTGTTAAATGTATTTTCTTCCTTCAGAACTGTCGTACTCTGGGGTCATTGTGCTCCATTTACGCCATTGGCAGGAGAGGGGGCCTGTTTTTCTTATCCTTTCATGTAGATATGTTTAAGCCTGTGTAATAAAAACCTAAACTCTGGAGTTGATCTACTGATACCCTTAGTGTGAAGCAGAGTCTCAACAGGTGTTGTAACAGTAATACAACTTCGAAGCTTTCCCCTTTTGAAAAATTTTAAGCTTTGGAGAGCAGCTGGGCTTCCCAGGTGGCCCAGTGGTAAAGAATCTGCCTGCCAGTTCAGGAGACTCGGGTTTGATCCCTGGGTTGGGAGGATCGCCTGAAGTAGGACATGGCAGCCCACTCCAGCATTGCCTGGAAAATGCTGTGGACAGAGGAGCAGAAGGATGTGGAGTTTAATGGTCAGTCCTGATGGGGAGAGATTAAGAAATACTTCTTGACCTCAGCATACTTAAATTCCAAAATTACATGGCTGTCATTCTTGCTACTCACAAATAAGTGCTGGTGAACAGTCGATGACCCTGTTTTCGTGTTTGTTGTAGGCAGAATTGCGGGCCTTGGAGGAAGGAGATGGTAGTGTGTCAGGGTCTAGTCCGTGTTCTGACGTCAGCCAGCCAGCATCGCAGGATGGAATGCGCAGACTTATGTCTAAAAGAGGAAAATGGAAGATGTTTGTTCGCGCAACCAGTCCAGAGTCTACCAGCCGGAGTTCTAGCAAAACTGGACGAGAGACTCCAGAAAATGGAGAAACTGGTAATTGGTGCTTTAATTAAACTTGAGAGTTGAGAGATTTAGAGGAGCAGTCCTCCTTGCCCCGTTTTTGCTCCCTCTGAGCAAATAGAGCCGTATCACACTTCTACCCTTTCAGGGAAGTATGGGGAAGGAATCTTCTGCCTTTTCCTGCTCCACCTCTAATGGAGCAGTAGGAATTCAGGAGGCTGGAATCCATTGGGTTGTGCAGTCGCTGCTGATTGGAGATAAGTTCTCTCTCAAAAACAAAAGAAAAATAAGATTGGGTCCTTCCTTCCCTTTTGTTTTAATCACTTGCTACAGTTATCTTGTAATCTGCATGAAGACCATGGGTTCTCATTTCTCTATTTCTAGTTGGTAAGCAAAGCAGGCAAGGACCACCTCTGGCAGTCCCAGCCTCATCTTCTCTCTGTGTGTACAAGTCGCCCAATCTTTTTTTTTTCTTGACTGCTTCAGGTTCTTGTTGTGTCATGAGGGATCTTTCATTGTGGCGCGTGGGCTGTCTAGCTGCAGCCTGAGGGCTTGGTCGCTCTGGGCCATGTGAGATCCCAGTTCCCTAACCAGGGATTGAACCTGCACCCCCCCACCCCCCAAGCCGCTTCATTGCAAGGCAGATTCTCAGCCACTGGACCACTGGGGATGTCCCCAAGTTGGCCAGTCTTTGGTTGGATGTGTAGACAGTTTGGTATTATCATGAGGATCCCAGTTATCTTCAGGGTAATATAGAAGAGAACCTGCTGCATTCTTGAGTCTGTTACCAGAACTGACTAGTTTTGATCACCAAAGTCATAGTTGAGTGTACCAAGCAGAGAATACCTTATAGGTTATGATTTTAAAATAATAAGTAAACAGAAATACAGATAATAAATGCAAACATCCTTGTTTGAATTTTTCTTTCCAGTGAACAATACAGAAGAGTATGAAGTAGAATTCTAAGGGCCCCCTCTCCTTCCCTGTCTTTTCACTATTCTCATTCCCTACTCTGAGGTCCACTTTCTGTATTTTTTGTCTACATATATTCTAGACTTTGTGTTTTATTTTTTATGTGTGTTTGTGAAGTGGGCATATGTAAATTTTAACATAGGTGAGATTAACCATATAAACTGTTAAACGACATGAAGATTGTGTTTTACTACTGATGGTTATAGATGTCTTCATTTAACTCTTCCCTCATTGATCACCATTTGTATCCTCGTTCCACTGTTAAAAGTAATACTGCATTTATATTATCCCAAATGGCACCCCACTCCAGTACTCTTGCCTGGAAAATCCCATGGACAGAGGAGCCTGGTAGGTTGTAGTCCATGGGGTCGCTAAGAGTCGGACACAACTGAGTGACTTCCCTTTCACTTTTCACTTTCCTGCATTGGAGAAGGAAATGGCAACCCACTCCAGTGTTCTTGCCTGGAGAATCCCAGGGACGGCGGAGCCTGGTGGGCTGCCGTCTGGGGTCGCACAGAGTTGGACACGACTGAAGTGACTTAGCAGCAGTAGCAGCAAAAAAGTACAAGCTATTCAAGTGCCCATCTAAAGAATAGTGGATAAATTGTGATGTATTTTTTGAAATTGAATACAGAATAGCAGTGAAAAGTGAATGGTCCATTGTTATATGCATCAACATGAATTATCACCAGAAACAATAATGTTGAATTTTAAAAGCCAGGGAAGAATGCATATGTTAGAATTCCATTTATGTGAATTGGAAAATAAGCAAAACTCCTGTGCTTCAGGATCTATCCATGATGAAAGTACAGGCACTTAGTAACATCACCAGGGTGTGTCTGGTGTGAGCATGATGGGAGAGAGGCACAGGGAGCTTCAAGGTGTTACTAATGGTCTTTTGTTAAGCTGGGTTGTAGTTACTGGAGTGCTCATGTTCTTTATATGTTATACTCGTTAGTTATGATACTTCACAATTAAAATCAAGCTTAGCAAACACCTTGGGACATCTGTCTTTATGCAGGTTTTAGTGTAATATAGACTTCTAGTGGTTAAGGGGTATGTGCATTTTAATTTGATAAATCCTGCCTAATTGCCCTCCAAAGTAATATCTTAGAGCTCTAGCAGTTCTTTGAAATTGTTAAATTCTTAAACCTGTCATTAAATGTAAAATGTCTGGTATATAAATAAACTAGAAACTAGTCAATGGGAGAGTAGAAAGATTTAGTTTTAGACAATTTGAAAATGCAGAGGGAATCAAAAAGAACAAGGCCATTGTATGATAAGGTTTAGTACTTAATACTAAATTTCAGACTTTTTATGAAAGCTGTTGAGAGTGGTGTTAAAGTCACATTTCTTCTTTAGATCAAAGATTAACTGAAGTTAAGAAAGAATACTCAAATTTGTTCTTTTTCTTTTTATCCAGGATCCTCATGAGAGTGATTTATACTGGATATATGGATTAGTTTGATAAGCAGGTGTTAAATATAACAAAGGCTTCATATCTTTTATGAACTTTTAGTCTATTTAAATATGTGATAAACCTGTTCTCTTGTGGAGATTCTCACTACCAAGAGATAGCACTAACCAGAGGAATAAGTAGGTCCAACAAAGGCTGTCTACAGGTGTTAGCCAAGAAGGGAGTTATTTGGTTTAACTCCCAGTTTAATATGATGCTCTGATTATGAAAGCCTTTTTATCAAAACCCCCTTGATAAAAAATCCTCATATATTCCAGGTTTGATATCTAGCTTTCATAAGTAATTGAAGCCATGTGTTTTGGAAGAGATCAGAAAAGGAGCTTCCCAGGTGGTCCAGTGGTTAGGACTCTGCACTTGCGCTGCAGGGGACCACAGGTTTGATCCTTGTTCAGAAAACTAACATCCCAAAGCCACTAGGTGTGACCAAAAAAAAGATCAGAAAAGATTAATAGATGGAGAAAGGAAAAGCAGAAACTTTTGGGTAATATGATAAAACAAGTAAATCCTATATGTAGATACATTTTAAGAAATGTGATTATAAAGCAGTCTCCCCAACTTCTTTGGCACCAGGGACCGTTTTGTGGAAGACAATTTTTCCTTGGACCCAGTTGTGGGCGGGGAGGACAAGGGATGGTTTCAGGGTGATTCAAGCAAGTTATGTTTATTCTGTACTTTTATTTCTATTACTTTTAACATCAGCTCCATCTCAGATCATCAGGCATTAGACCCTCAAGATAGGGGACCCCTGTTATAAAGGAATAATTTTTTTTTTTGCTTTGTAAAGACAGTAGGTTGGTAAGTCATTAGAGCTTCCTTAACACGTGAGGAAAATAGGCAAAGGAGAGCACTAATAACCTTCAGATAACTCTGTCTAGGGATAAGAACATATATTTGGGGCTCTAATTAGTACTGGTCTGTTTGATTTTTTTTTTTTTAACATTTTTTTGAAATGTAGTTGATTTACAGTTTGGTGTCAGCCTCTCCTATCCAGGAAAGTGACTCAGTTATATACATACAGACATTCTGGGTTTTTTTCCTTAGTATTTTCCATTATGGTTTATCACAGGATATGGGTATAATCCCCTGCACTGTAGAGTAAGACCTTTTTGTTTATGGTCCTTTTGATTTAATTTCGCATATTTTCTCTTGCAGCAGTTGGTGCTGAAAATTCAGAAAAAATGGATGAAAACTCAGATAAAGAGATGGAAGCAGAAGAATCTCCAGAAAAGTTAAAAGTACAGACAGTACCTAAAGTAGAAGAAGAACAGGACTTGAAAGTATGTACATTACTTAATGCAACTTGACAAATAATATTTTTAAATTGGCCAGCCATTTTAAATATGCTGACTACTTTTTTTCTAGAAAGTAGTAAACATTCTTCTGGGTAGTAGTGAAAAAGTAATCTTTGCTGTCTTTAAATATAAATCATTTGGTTGAGTGAAAAAGTTATATTTAAGGCTGAAATAAGGAGACTGACTTGATGTAGGGAAATCTAAAAATAAATTCTAAATGCTTACCTACTTTTAGGTAAGTCTCCATTGGAAAGCAGTAGCTTATCAAGTACAGACCTCTCTCTCTAGTTTGGAAGCATTAAAGGAAACTAAAGTCACAAATTTAAATAACAGATTTAACTTGCATGAACTATTGGGTTGGCCAAAAAGTTCATTCAGATTTTTCTATAACAGCTTATGGAAAAACCAGAAAAAACTTTGTGTCCAACCCAATATTTGCCCTTACACAAAAGGCATGCTTGGTTCCATTTTCATTTCTGTTGCTAATATCATGACAAGAATTGGACCAAGTAAGTGTTGTGTGGCTCTTTAAGCGTGGTCTTTTAGAAAAACCACTTCGCTTGTTGTTTTGATTTTAAAAAGTCTATCCCGTCAGCAGCTAGTACAACTGTGCGGGTGGAATTGGGAGAATCCATTTTGTTTAGTGTATGGCTGGCATAAGCAATTAGTGATGGATGAGTGGTGATTTGGACAATATTGAGGAGTCACGTCATTTAGGATCTCTTTTCAAATTTCATATTGTTTTAGAGTAGATATTGCATCCAGTTTCTTTAGACCTTGCGTCATTATTTATTTTTTCTTCACATAATTTTTATGTGAATTATTTTGCTATAAGTTAGGATTTTATCTTCTACATAACTAGTTGCAGTATATGAGACAGGCCTTATAGGCAGATCCATTTTTCTAGTGTCTGTAATGAAAAATGAAAGACTTTACTTAATATATTCTGACTCTTAATTTTTCTTTTTTTTCTTTCCTGCATTACAGTTTCAGATTGGAGAACTGGCAAATACCCTGACAAGTAAATTTGAGTTTTTAGGCATTAATAGACAGTCCATCTCCAACTTTCATGTGCTGCTTTTACAAACTGAGGTAATTAAGCCATTTTTAATATAAACAGTCAGTGTTTGAACAAAATGCTTTTTGTGTGAGGAATCTGTCTTATTTATGTTTCAATCCTAAATGTGAATTCGCTCAGTCTTGTCCAACTCTTTGCAACCCTGTGGACTGTAGCCCGCCAGGCTCCTCTGTCCATGGGATTCTCCAGGCAAGAATACTGGAGTGGGTTGCCATTTCCTTCTCCATAATATAAACAGTCAATGTTTGAATGAAATGCTTTTTATGTGAGGAATCTGTCTTATTTATGTTTCAGTCCTAAATTTAAATTACTAATCTTGATATATATTTGAACAACCAACACAGGAAACAAAACTGTGTCTTGGCCAAAGCAAAACATAATCATAGAAATAAATCACTGAGAGTTTATGTGTAAGGATGATACTTGACTCCCTTCAATAGGCATATATTTTAAATTTTTTTTGTAAGAAACTAAAATTCTGTTCATAATGATAAGATCCCCATAATATTGAACGTACTTTTTAAAAAAGTATTATAGCATTATAGTTTCTTTTTATTTGGTCTCCCTGAGGCCTATGGGATTTTAGTTCTCTGTCCAGGGATGAAACCCAGGCCCTCGGCAGTGTAAAGGAGGAGTCATACTGCTGAATGGCCAGGGAATTCCCAGATACTTATTTAAAAAGAGAAGTTCTGAATCCTGTGAGTAACCTGTGTAGTTTACAGTAAGTAGCAGAGTAGGATTAGGTAAGGAATTCCTGTAGGAATGCTGGGGTCCTGCCCTGGCTTGGATCCAGGGTATCCGAAGTGTGACTGTGTCTCCAATTGATTTAGAGAGAGATAAAGAATGTTGTAGATGAGAAAATAGAGGAGAGAAAGAGGCTGATAATACTTGGTTTACAAAGAAAGCAAAACTCCAAGCCAAGGAGTTTGCCCTGTTCACGGAGACCACAGGTGCCCTCCCGGTCTCCCGAGGGAGTGAAGACGCAGAACGTCTTCCTTTTCAGGTCTTAGAAACCTGGGCAAATAAGTGAACGCAGGGAGCCCCTATGCTCCAAGGGATCAGCCTGAAAAAGAGAACAAGAGAGAGAAAAAAAGAGACATGGGGTGACCAAGCTTCTTTGATGACCAAGGCCCATTTTTTTTATTTTCAAAAAGGAATTTTATACCTTAACTTACACATAGAAAGAAAGATGCCAGGTCACACAGAGTCAGCCAAAACATTCCAGCAGTTTTTGCCCTTATCGAAACCAGGATTTTTTTCTGCAAACCTTTCCCACAAATAATGTTGTGTACATTATCTTCTGGCCTTGGAGGCCTGTGAACATTTTATGACCCTCTTGATAAAACCCGCTCAACCAGAAAACTTATTTTCCCTCAAAGTGTTTTTTCTTTATATTTCTAATCTATGTCAGCCTCAGAAAATGCCAAACAGAGTTACATTTCACAGAGTAAAGGTGCAGTGAGTTACAAGAAAGAACCAATTAGCTCAAAGATCTGATGTGGTTAATTTCAAGGCTACACTTGTTTTTCTTATGTTCCAACTGTGTTAACTAATACACTCCCAGGTGCACAGTGGATAAGGGATATGGGAACTTGGCAGCAAGCATTGGCTCAACAGTGACATCTTACACCAGCACTATTCTAATAGCTTTTAACTCTTTGAAAGGCTCTATGTTTTAGGCTTCCCGTGCCTCTCGCAATTGGGGGGCTATAGACAATCACATGTCCAGTTGTAAGAGTCTGGGTAGACCTGCCAAGCAAGCTAGAATGCTAACAGAGGGGGTTTTATTTGAGACACTCCTTTTATATGCAGGAGACTATAAACTGGAGCTCTCAGTTAACTTTTTCCAGAGAAAGGTGGTCGGGGATAGCCCCTGTTAATGTCAGAAGAGTTGAGTGAAAAGTATAATGCCGTAAGACAGGCATACTCTGGTTTTTTGGGGGTGGATGCTCGAGAAAGTCCAAGGGGGCCCCTGAGGCCTGATCCTGCCTTTGCCTGTCAGTCCCCTTCCTCATGACCTTTGCCATGGGCGGGGTTCCCCATGCTGGTTCCCCATGCTGGCTCCCGGCATAGGAAGTGGACTGATTTCCCTAAGAACTAAACCTTTAATCTTGATTAATCATACCTTCAGTTGTGTCTGACTCTGTGACCCAACGGACTGTAGCCTGCCACAACTCTTCTCTGTCCGTGGGATTCTCCAGACAAGGACATTGCAGTGGGCTGCCAGTTCCCTCTCCCGGGGATCTTTCCAACCCAGGGATGAAACCTACGTTTTTTTAAATCTCTTGCGTTCCCCTGCAAAACCTTTTTTTATTTTAATCATCAACACCACCTGGGAAGCCCAATTTATTTATTTATTGTATGACTTAATTGAATCAAGTATCTACCAAAAATGTAAAGTTACTGGGGAACCATCTTAATATAGTTCACAGGGAAAAACAAAACTATACTGCCACTCATTTTCACAGGTGTTGGAGCTTTGGCAATATTGGGTTCCAGTCTCATTTTTCAGAACTCTACAGAGCAAACAAGACTTCTTAAGAAATTAGGATGGGATTTCTCTTCCTCTTTGGTCTGTTCTCCTGCCAGAGTATATAGTCATGGACCAGAAAACTTAAGTCCCATTTCCTCTTCTGTTGACATAAGAATAAGTCTCTAACGTAAGCTGCTCTTTGATTTTAGACTCGGATTGCAGACTGGCGGGAAGGGGCTCTCAATGGAAGCTACCTTAAACGAAAACTTCAGGATGCCGCAGAACAGCTAAAACAATATGAAATAAACGCCACTCCTAAAGGCTGGTCCTGCCACTGGGACAGGTACGCACTCTTCTCCCCTTTTCACCTTTCACCTTTGACATCTCAGACTTGATTTGTGATCGCCACCGCCTGACGACCTAACAGCCTGTCTGGAGACTGAGGGCAGCGGCCTGAGCAGTGCCAGGCGGGCAGAGCACCGCGAGCACTCAGAGCTTGGGCCAGCCACACGGTGGAGGAGCCAGAAGCAGTGTTTACAGTGTTCCATGTAACGGATTTTTTCCCAAGATTGGACCAAGCTGGTTTTTACTCCAGAGCGTTGTTGCACGGAGTAGGGCGGGCTTGGGGGTTAAGCGCATGCGAGAGCTCTGTGCGCTTTACAGGACCTCTGGAAGCAACTACTCCTGATTAACCTCGGTGAAGTTAAGGAAAGCTTCGTGGCTGAAGATGTGAATGAAGAACAAGATTACTATCTTCTGCCAGCAGGTCAGATGAAAACATTTCTTTTTATATTTGGCTTTTCTTGATTTTTTTTTTTCGTTATTTGAAATCTTTGCTCTTTTATTTTTCAGCTCCCAGATCCTCTCCCTCTCTTTAGCTTTCACTGTGTTTGATATCAAGAGTATGAAATGTGAATTCCACGGTTCAAGAGGGGAAGAGTCACCTTTCGCAAACTTCGTTGTTCTCTTCTGTGGAAGGGAACTTAGTGTTCTAGGAGATTGAGTCCCTTCACTAATGAAACTTGAAAACCCTGTTAAGCATTGGCAAAAAAAAAAACCACATATGAGAGGTGTTTTTCTAAGTCATCTGTTGGAGTAAGAGGGCTCAGGACTGTATTCACAGAGCTGCTGGCAGTGCAAATAGCTTTGAAGTATCCTTGGTTCTCCATCCTCAGTTGTCAAAGCTCTTTGTTGCCTTTGTGAATAGCAGTCCATTAAGCAGCGGTTCGTCCCTGTGAGAGCAGACTGCTGTCCTGGGACAGGACCACATGGAAGTGTCTTTGTAGGAAAACGGGTCTTAAAACATGTGTTTTCTTTCTTGTAATTTAGGGATCATAGACGATATTTCTATGTAAACGAACAGTCGGGCGAGTCTCAGTGGGAGTTTCCAGATGGTGAGGAGGAAGAGGAAGAAAGCCAAGCCCAAGAAAATAGAGACGAGACTCTTCCTAAGCAGAGCTTGAAAGACAAAACTGGCACTGATTCAAATTCTACAGAATCTTCTGAGAATTCCACAGGTGGGACAATTTACCTGGTATTAATTGGAGAGAGATGATTTTAGAGGGTGGGGGGCGCTGGAAAGACTTGTATTAACATATAAAAGAAGAAAATATAATCATGAATTTCTAACTAAAAAAATTAATGCAGGATTTACACTGAAAGAAACTAAAGTTAGTTTTAGTCAGAAATAACCGTGTTATAGATACCAGCCTCTGCTAAAAAATAAAATTATGAGCCAGTGTATTGTGACTTTAAAATTCTATTCTATAACTATTCTGTTATGCCACAGACGGCTGTGAGTTTCCAAATAACAGGAACTCTAATTAATGGTAAGGAATGATATTTAAGTCATTAGTGTTTCAGTCTCCTAGTTACAAACCAAAATAACGTGAATAAACACTGTGAAACTAGGGCCATGCTTGTTTCAGAGAAGCAGAATAATTAGTCATTGCAAGTCATCTGTTCTAGTATAATCAAGATGGCTCAGTCCGGTTAAAGTGCTCCTAAGAAACTTCAGTTTGGTTACACAAATTTTAAAAAGAAAGGCTTTCCTAGTTTCTCAGTTACTCTGAGAATCTGAGGAGCCATCACTTGATTTACACATTATGGGAGAAGACACTTTTTTTTTTTCTCTGCCTCCATCTTTCTTGGAATGACAAAAATAAGTAGAAAATGAGGCTTAGTCAAGACTGTGGTGAACAACCAACCTTTTGATCTGAAAAACTTATATATTTGTTTAAATGCTATCATATTAAGGTAAGAGTGTATGGAATGGTTTCTAAAGTTATAAACTTTAGGGAACTGTATTTGATATTTTGTAATAACCTATGATGGAAAATAATATTAAAAATATGTATATAACTGAATAAGTCTTTAACCTTGAGGATTAAAAAGAAATTTTTTGTAAGGTGGGGAGTACAGAGCTGTATTCTCATGTCCTCTGCCTATCAGAAATGGTGTTTTTATAGTCTGCTGGCTCCCCAGTCCCAGTAGAAAAGTTCTGAGTGTATGCCAGATGAAACTGGGCATGTACCAGTGGTTCTGTTAAGTTCTTAAATAACCTGATCCCGAGAATACCTAGTCACTCAAAAGACAAGTATGACAGCAGTGATAATTTTAAAACATAGGGAAAAAAGCGGTACTCTACTTCATACTTCAGGGGGAAAAGGCGTGCCTTTTTACAAGGCGTGCCTTTTCATGAAGAGGTTTCCTTTTGGTTGCGTCTTCATTCTTTGGGCAGCAGTGACGGGTCCATCTAGTAACTCGATTTGCTTTTTTACTTTTTAGCAGTTAGTGACTGCAGAGGTTGGATGGTGTTTCTGGTCTGGTGATTCTTCTCCTGGCCACTGTCTAATGCCCCTTTGTGTGTCTCCAAAGCTGGGTCTTCTGGACTTGCCGGTGCCGAGTGCCGTGCGCCTCAGTCAAACCCGAGCTTCTCCCTCTGTTGCTGACACACACAGTTGGCCGCTGTCTGGTCAAGGAAGATGCCACGTGAAACAGCTTATGTTATTCTGTTGAATATACTCTCAGTCTCTTGGTTAGGAACTAAAACCACATGAAAAGCATGATATAAATCAAATCCAAGTCTTGTACTGAGTCTTTGGAATTGGAGAGCAATGACAATCACTATTTTAAGCCAATAAACAAAGTTTATAATGTATGCTTTCTGTCAGCCCAACAATGGTTAAAATCATCTTTTAAAGTAGAAAAACTCCACTGAGGAGTAAGGAGGTTTCACAGTTCTGCTCATTTTTGATCCTTGTTCATTGTTCCATGTTTGAAGTTGACATTATATCTCTAAGATAAGCCAATTTCAGGACATCCAGCATATTTGAGTGTTGGGCTTTTGTCAGGTTAAAGCAGGTTTCTGCTGCTTAACCAAAAAGTCTCCATGGACCTATTATTTGTATAACAGCTGATTGATTAAAACTGTCCTCCTACTTAAATACTAAGCAGTAATACTTTTGAGGGGAATATAGGAAAATAGTAAAGGAAGCCTGCCTTTATAAGAAAGCTTGCTTTCTATTTATATAGAAATGAAGATGCATAGGAAAACATATGTTCTTAGGGAATTAAAAATTTGTTTCCCCACAGGATTCTGTCTTTTAGCTTAATACTTTAAAAGTTTAGTGAAGTGTTTGTTAGTTGCTCAGTCTTGTCCTACTCGTTGCAACCCCGTGGATTATATCCCGCCAGGCTTCTCTGTCCATGGACTTCTCCAGGCAAGAATACTGGAGTGGGTTGCCATTCCCTTCTCCAGGGTACTTCCTGACCCAGTGATTGGACCTGGGTCTCCTGCATTGCAGGCAGATTCTTTACCATCTGAGCCATCAGGGAAGCCTAAAAGCTATATATATACCATATTAATCTCTCCTTGGACTTCTGTTCTTGTAAATGGCAAAGTATACCAACTGGGTTAAATTCAGAAATGAAGAGAAGCATTGTGTAATATGACATCCATGGATATTCAAACTAGCATTTCTTGGAAGTGTTTACATTTAAGCTAAAGGAGATAATTGTTACTCTTAAACATATCGTGTTTCCTTGATCTCCTCTACATAGCACTTTCACCCTCATAAAAGCATCAGCGCTGCATTACGCTTCTAGATGAGAAACCCACTAATATATGAATCTGACACATTTATTTACCTACCACATACTGTGGTTGGTTTAGTAAAAGGAGGTTTAATGAGCTATAATCCCCAGTGTTTATTACCTTAGTTCTTATGTAATCTTGATGTACTCTAATGTAGTAGACTGCTTGCCCATACTCAGACTGTCTTAAGTTAGTGTAAAAATTTGTGTTAGGCACAGTGAAAAGGTTAATAAGACATTTGAAGTCTTTTAGCTAGAAAACTGCAGTCTTGTTTTCTGGTGAATTTTTTCAGTTCCCTTTTCCTTGGTGGTAAGCAATTTCTCAGTAATTAGGATAGTCATGTAAATCATGTTTTTCAAGTCTTTTACATAGTGTATCTGTTCCATAAAAACTGAAGCTGTTCTAAAAGCCTAGTGGTTCTCAGTGCTTTAGTTTTACATTGTTGAGTCCCAGTGTGGTGTATTTTGTGCAAAGTAAGGTAAAAGGCCTTATCTTTGTTCTCAAGCCTTTTATGATAGAGTCCTTATTTAATCTACTGCTTTGCCCGTGACATTTGGCAGGTGGAGGCTTCTGGACCTCTGCTCCGTGAGAGCAGTAGGGGAGTTCCCTGGTGGCCCAGAGTTTAGGGTACTGGGCTCTTAACCGCTGTGGCCTGGGTTCAGTTCCTGTTGGAGAAACTGAGGTCCTGCACGTAAGCCATACAGCGTCAGCAAAAAAAGTAACACTAGACTAGGGGCCAGACGTGGCCGCAGAGAGATGGATTCTGGGGCAAGTCATTTCCCTCCTGGGTTTCAGCACCTTTAAAAAGAGAGAGTTAAACTAGATGATTTCTCATGTCTCTTCTACTCCTAAATTCTATGATTTTTAGGGAGAAAATCCCCTTCAGCATTCCTGGGATATATATCTAATAGTCCCAAGTAATGTGAAACTTCCCTATTGACGATAAAGAGGGATGGGGAAGGCTACAAGTAAGTATATCTTCCTGTTTTCTCTAATCTTCAAAGCTTTTCCCGGCAGAGAAGGGACAGTAATTCCCTGTGATTTGCAGCTTCTGAGGAAAGCAAACCTTGCAGCCCCTCAGCTCTGATTTCTTCAGCAGCAATTTCCAAGTCCCCATAGCTGCAATCAACTCTTTCCTGGGCAGTAGTCAGTATTAATCATCATTTACCCTGAAGACTCATTCTAATCCCCTTAACATCACTAAAAAATTACCCTCCTGGGTTTGTTGCTGTGATTTAGCAAATGAGTAGTTCACACAAAGATGTGAAGAAATGATAGGGTTGACATATCACCTTGTAAATGGATTTTTTTAAACTTAGTAACCCAGATTAATTGAAATGGCTAGAGTTTGTGTGAGTGTTTTGAATGGGTGCTTCTCTAGGTAATCCTAATCACTTACCTAGCTCACTAAAAAATAAAATACGTGGAATTAATATTGCAAATGCACATCATTCACTCACTTTTTCACTTTTGAGATAAAAAAGACCCCAGAATATTGCCTTCTCTAGTTGTATATCTTTGAAATAAAAGAAAAAAAACAACTTCCGGTTCAGATGATTTGAGTTTCTCTTTGAGTTAATGTGACGTGCTTCATTTACCAGCCATAAATCTGGACCCAGAAAACAAGACTAGTGTCACACAGCTGGGGCAAGTGCTAACTATAAATCCTATGAATTTATCTTACCTTGGAAGTCATTTTTGAAGTGAGTTTGATATTTCAGTGGCGTCAGTATAGAATAGATGTCTTGGGGACATGTGTCAGCAGTCAGTTCCTGGGAGTTTTAGTCTTGCTGTTGCCCTGATTCCTGTTT
>SJYF01000808.1:3406078-3420851 GCA_006410515.1 Procapra przewalskii | reverse complement strand
GCCAGGTGGGAACCGCCGATGGGCATAGTTTGGGGCACTGGGGCGTGGTTGGTATGGTTTTTTTAGAAGAGGATACTTAACCAGGGCCTTCAGCCACTGACTAGAATCTCTTTGTTTCAGAGTTCAGCCGATTCTACCATCTCTAGTTCTCCTTCCACTAAAGCGGTAAAGAGAAAAGCTACAGAGATGAGCACTGCAGTCGTCCAGCGATCAGCCACCATTGGTAGCTCTCCAGTCCTCTACAGCCAGTCAGCTGTAGCTGCAGGTCAGCACTGTGGTTAAAGTGTTTTTATCAGTGTATTTTCTTTGTTTCCGGAACTAGATGTCATAAATTAAAGACTTCTCGTTGCAAAGACAGTTTATATGCAGTTTCTTTGTTACTGAAAACCACTATTAACAGTTTGACGTACATCCTTCCAGAGCCTTCTCTGTGCATTTACATAATGGTGATTTTGATGTTAGGTACCTCAATGCTAAAACATTCAGAAATCATATTTTGCCACCAGAAAATGTGACTGGCTTTTGTTTTGGTTTTTCTAAAGGGGGAGGTACATTAGAATCGCTTTGTAGATCATCTAACTCCCACTTTCCTTGTCCTTCCTTTTCTTGTGTTTGGCTTTGTCACCATGTCCTTTTTATAGTTGTTTCACTTTATATTTTCTGCGTTAGGTCAACAAGCGGCAGGAGTTGGACACCAAGCAATAGCAGTTAGCCATCCAGCCACAGGAATGGGTCAGCAGGCCAGAGGAATGAACCTGCAGTCGAATTACCTCGGCCTGCCGTCGGCTCCTGCACTTATGGGCTACGCTGAATGTTCTGTGCCGATGGCAGTGACCGCTCCCACGCTGCAGCCAGTCCAGGCCCGAGCTGCTGTGCCCACCACTGCCATTATCGAACCTCCTCCTCCTCCTCCCCCTCCTCCTCCTCCTCCACCACCACCAGCTCCCAAGATGCCACCACCCGAGAAGACGAGAAAAGGAAAGAAAGACAAGGTAGAGCACATAGCTCCTTAAATCTGTATTCAGAACTTGTGTTCTGTCGAGGTGATATCTTAAGTTTAAACTCAGTAGCATTCAGTACATTCACATTGTGGCGCAGCCACCCCCCCTCGCTGGTTCCATAGCGTTTTCATTACTCCACAGGGGAGCAGCTGCGCCCATCACGCAGCCATGCCTCAGTACCTCTTCCCCTGGCCTTGGGGCCCACCAGTAGGCTTTCCGGCCCTACTAGGTTGCCCACTCTGCAGCGGTGGATCTGTGAGCTTCGGCGTCTCACTTCCTTCACTTAGCACAGAGTTGTCCGGACTCACCCGTGTGGTAGCTCTCATCAATACTTAGTTCTTTTTGAGGCAGAATAACCTTCTGTTGTGTGTATGCGCCACAGTTTGCTTACCATCCATCCACTGATGGACATTTGGGTGGTTTTATACCTCTTTGCTGTTTGGAGCAGTATCTATATAAATATGTGTATGAGTACATGCGTGTTGAGTACTTGTTTCCGTTTCTTTTGGGTTTGTGTGTGTGTGTGTGTGTATTTAGTAGAAGTGAAATTGCTGGAGCATATGGTAATTCTGCTGATAACTTTTGGAGGAACCATTTTCCTGTAGTGAATGAGCCATTTTCCATTACCGCCAGCAGTGTTGAGGGGCACTAATACCTCCAAGGGCTCACCGACACTAGTTACTTGCCGTTTTCTGAAAGCTACCATATCAGTCCTGGCAGGCATGAAGGGGGCGTCTCATGGTAGCTTTGATCTGTTTTTCTGGTGTGTAAGTATGTTCAGCATCTTTCATTTGCACCCTCCATCAGTGCTCCCAGCATGAAGGCACGAGGTCTTTTCAGGCCTTTTCTAGGCATATACGTTCCCTGGACATGGACTTGTATGTGGTTGGTTTGTTTTTTCCCCCTCCTTTCCTCTTGTATATTTACTTTTAATTGCCCTAAGGATTTCACGCTTCCTCTATGCGCTTTTTATGTGCTGTTGTATTCCTCTGCACAGAAGCATTTGCCCCCAACTGTCCAGGTGACTTCTGTTCCCTGGTGGTTTTCACAAGCCGTGACTACCGCTACTGCCTTTCATAGCTTCTAACCCAGGATCCAACATATACCACCATTCCTGGCTGACCTTGAAGTCAGGCAACGCTGAACCAGTCCCGAAGGCAACCGCAGTCTGGAACATTTCAGACACCCCATTCATTTCCTTCCATCTGGAGTGAGGGGACTGAGCACTGGGCCATTTTGTTCCTGCCACACAATCTCCTGCTGTTCTTGGTGCAGGTTTTTCTCGATTGGCTGTTCTCTTAGTTGCTGCAGATCCTTGACTGGTCTCTAGAGTTCCCACAAAACCATCTTAGTCTGTTTCTTATTGTCTATATAATATTTCCATGGGATCAGCAAGAGCTTGGAACTTCATAGTCTGCCAGCTTTCTGACATCACCCTCATGGACCCTTTGAATTCCCGAAGTCACTTAAAGAAACTTTCTCATCAGCTTTTCCCTTCCTAGTGCTACTGCTCCGTTGTCTCAGCTGTCATCTTTTGCTCCGGGGGTCAGTGGGGCAAATTCTTTGCTTTACATGGTTCAAGGGACCTTCTTGAAGAAGTTTGAGTTACACAAAAAATAGAGTATTTCTGGATTGACCCACTTGTCCAAGCTGGTACCATGGTTCCAGAAATTATCTGGAAATGCTGTCCCAGTCACTGTGCCACATGCAGCTCCCCTGAGCCAGCAACACGCCTTGTCTGTGTTTACTGGTCTCACTACTGTTCATTCTTTACGGAATCACGGTTAGAATGTTGAGTGCTTGGGAGTCATTTCTCTGAGGAAGCCTTCCTTGCCGCTCTTCCTTCAGTCTTCCAAGAGAGATAATCATCTCCACCTCTATTCGTTTAAGTAATTTTTTTAGATAGTCATACTCTTACTATCATATAAATAATAGGTTTTTTAAAATATATTTACTTATTTATTTGGCTGCGTTGGGTCTCAGTTGCAGCACATGAGATCTCCATTGTGGCGTGTGAGATCAGTAGTTAGGGCACGCAGGCCCAGTTGGTCCACAGCATGTGGGATCAAACCTGTGTCCCCTGCGTTGCACAGCACATTGCCAACCGCTGGACCATCAGGGAAGTCCCTAAATAACAGTTCCGAAAATCTAGTATTCTACGTTAACATGTCATTTTTATGGACTTACTTGAAAGCAGTGATTCATCTCTTTGGTGTTACAAGCCATTTTTTAAAATGCAAGATAGGTACTTACTTGAAATCATGTGCTTTCAGGAATATCTGAGACCTGTATATTTTTTCAATCTTTTTGCTCAATTTTGTGTGCCGTTCACTAGAGAAAAAGGAATCCTAGCCCTTCACTCTTCTCCTCTGACTGCACGGGCCCCCTGTTTAACTGTTCACACAGCCAGTGCAACTCCGGATCCATTGTTCTGAGCGTGACAAACAGTGCCTAACTTCTAAAACATACCTTACTTTCCCATGACAGGTAGGAATCAAGTACACTTCGAATTTACAAAATCGTGTGGAAGTCAAAATGGAACCACTGTGGCTCTACCTAGATTTGTGTTGTCTCTAATCATAGTTGCAGAAATACGGTGACAGGTTGCACTGCAGTGAGCCCTCTGTGCATACTGACCATGACTACAGTAATTCTTACTGCTTTTCACTCAGCTGGTTGCATTCTAACCCAGAATAGGTTGTGTTTGGAACTTACAGGAAGGGTGTGTATGCAGTGTGTCAGATTGAACCACAGGTGAAAGAATGGAATGTGGGAAGGTGTATGGAGCAGAAGGCTTAAGCATTTCACACGGGCATTTCACCAGAAGGTTAAAAACCTGTTGTTGACAGAATAGGGTATTGAGCCAGGGAGCCAAGTAATTTTAAAAGACTGAAAAGATTAAGCTTGTTTTCTCAACTCTTGTGGGTGGTTAGTCATGAAATGTGTTTAACTGCAGGCTTGGCAAACAGTTTGGCCCACTATACATAGACCTCGCAGGAGCACAGCGCTCCTTCCTACCTGCCCCTTGAGGGCCTGTTCGTTATATTTAGAGTGCAACTTGGCCAGGATCTTCCCTAGTAGCCAAGTCCTCAAAAACACAGGGGTAAAAATTAGTTTTTATCAGTGTCTAATGTAATATTTCTCTAAATTCAAAGAACTAATCACAAATATTAGAAGGTTTATCTTGAATACATACTCTCTGTCAAGCGTTCTTCATATTCAGTAACTAACAAAATCTCTGCTTTTGTAGAGCTTTTTTGGTAGACTTGGAGAGGGTAGGGGGCAACTGGGTTGCAGAAACAGATAAGCAAATACATGTTCAACGTTTAAAAATACAATGAAGAAAAAAGTGTCAGAGGACTGAAAGTGAGTGGGCTTTGGGAGGTGGTACTGCTTCATATAGTGTGGTCAGAGAAGGCATCCTTGCCAGAGTGCCATTGATCAGAACTCTGAAGGTAGTGATAGAGCCAGCCTTTTGCATATGTAGCAAATATCACAAGGCTTTTCCTGAACTGTGAGATTCTGTGTTTATTATAGGCAATTTAGAAACTGAAGGTAAGCTAATAGGACAGTATTGAATTGTAAATAGTATCTTCTCTTAGAACTGATCTTATTCTTAATGTTTTAATATTCCTCTTTGCTTTTTTCATGTTTAGTAGTAGCACTTGATTCTGTTGTTCTTTCCAGAAAAGCTGATCATTTGTTTCTCAGCACTGTGTTTCACTTGATGCGAACACTACATCCATTTAAACTCATAAAAGGGTACATTGTAATTCTGAGGAGATAAGGGCAAGAGTTTTGAATTTCATAGAATAAAGCTAAAGGAAATGTTTCTGACCTGATTTCATAAAATACCACATTTACAGACGGAGCGGACACATGTATGCCTGTGGCCGGTTCATGTTGTCATATGGCAGAAAGCATTGCAATGCTGTAATTAGCATCCAACTAAAATAGTTTTTTGTTTTTTTCTTTTTTAAAAAAGAAGAAACATCCCGTTGACAGTTTTTAGGTTTTTAACCAAGCTTGGTAGAAATTTTTGGCAAAAAATTTAGAGTGGTACTTGTGTTCAGTTGATTTTGAAGTTCACTTACTCCTTAGAACTAAGGAAGAGATCTTGATCTCATGTGAAGAACTCGTTCTCTTGTTTTATGTATCATATTCCTTCTGACCTTTAACCTTTGTTACAGGCAAAGAAAAGTAAAACCAAAATGCCGTCTCTGGTAAAGAAGTGGCAGAGTATCCAGCGTGAGTTAGATGAAGAGGAAAACTCTAGTTCCAGTGAAGAGGACCGAGAGTCAACCGCACAGAAGCGCATTGAAGAGTGGAAGCAGCAGCAGCTGGTCAGGTAAAGAGGAGGGGCCTCAGACGGGCAGGCTGTGCTGGTTGCAGCTGTGCTTTTAGAACCGTCGTATTTTGGAAGTGTTTTTATTTTGTTTCTTTATGGCTGTGCTGGGCCTCGCTGCTGTGTGAGTGTTTCTGCAGTTGCAGAGTGCAGAGGGGCTGCCCTCTGGTTGCAGTGTGTGGGCAGCTCCTCGCAGTGGCTTCTCTCGCTGCAGTGCGCGGGCTCCAGGGCACACAGGTCTCAGGAGCTGCAGCTCCCGGGTTCCAGAGCACAGCTCAGTAGTTGTGGTGCACAGGCCTACTTGCTTTGCAGCATGTGGGATTCTTCCCAGATCAGGGATTTGAACGCATGTCTCTGCATTAGCAGGCGGATTCTTTTACACTGAGCAACCACGGAAACCCCCATGTTCTTAAAGTCATAGCCCTGATTTCTTTACAAACTTAACCCAAGCAGTTTTTAATTCATAGAAATGTTTTTATCCTATAAAATTACAGTTTAGCTTATTTCAAAGACATCAGAGTTGTAATACTTCCCACTAATTGTTCATCTTAGGCAAAGAACTGTCTTAACCCTGAGCATACAGGGGAAAATAGTCACCCCCATTTACCATGTAGCTCCAAGAGACCAATTTTTAATTTAATAAGACGTAAATATGGCTAACCTAAGCTTTTGCCCTTTACTTTCCTGAGTTTTGAAGGTGCACTCACTGAAGTGACCGACATCCCTTTCGTGTGGCTGGGTGCTTGGGTGCGGTGCATTACCTGGCACATGCTAATGGTGGTGCCGATCTCAGGTTCATCTCTAGTAGGTTCCAGCGTATCATTTTCTGCTTCTGGCACTTGCAACATCAGTAAATGCAGTACTCATGGAAATGTTTGAAGGAATTCCTGGCAGTCCAGTGGTCAGGATTTTTCACTTTCACTGCTTAGGGCCCAGGTTCAGTCCTTGGTCATGTAAAGATCTCGCATGGTGTGGCAGAAAAGAAAAATTGAGAGAGGATAGCCATCTTTGCTTCGTAATTGAAAACATTTTCATTTTAAAATCCATAAACACCAATTGGACTAGTCATTCCAGTGAAGTCTTTGTTCCTAAAATACATTTCTCTCTAGCCGCTGCACACCTGTTTTTATCATTTGTCCCACTTACGAACCTGATCACATAAATTTTAGCATACAGCAGCATAAAATGGGAAAACTTATGCAAATACTGTATTTCCTTTTTGACCTATATATTGTTCACTCATTAATCTTGAATTTAAGAAAATCCATCTAGATTATGGTCTTAACACTCGTAGCCAGAGATTTTACTTATCCAGTTTTACCGTCACAGTTTGAATGTACAGTGTTGCTGTATCTTTGTATTCATCTGAATTATGCAATATTGGGGACTGTCCAGGAGGAGACTGTGAAGATGTTGTCTCTAGACTTTACTTCCTTGAAAGGTGATACATGGGATTTGGGGCAACACAGGAAGAAAACTGCAGGATGGTATTAATGATAACTCCGTTTTACTTGTGTATCATCCTTGTAGCAGAGAAGGCAACGGCACCCCACTCCAGTACTCTTGACTGGAAAATCCCATGGACAGAGGAGCCTGGTAGGCTGCAATCCATGGGGTCACTAAGAGTCAGACATGACTGAGCGACTTCACTTTCACTTTTCACTTTCATGCATTGGAGAAGGAAATGGCACCCCACTCCAGTGTTCTTGCCTGGAGAATCCCAGGGACAGGGGAGCCTGGTGGGCTGCCCTCTGTGAGGTCAGAGAGAGTCGGACACGACTGAAGCGACTTCACAGCAGTAGCAGCATCCTTGTAGATGACTCCATTATTCTTGAGTTTTCTTACTATTTAGTCCTTTTTAGTGTTGCTGGGAATTGATTAATGATTAATTCCTACAGTGATGAAATAGTTAACTATTTCAAGATGATGGGAAGTCACAAAGATCTTGTAATTTATCTTATTTTAGATTTATAAAATGGTCTCATGCTCTCATTTTGGTTATTGCAAGGTAGAATCTGAGTTTTTGTTTTGTCTTTGCTGTGCCACACACCTGGTGGGCTCTTGGTTCCCTGACCGGGCCCTCCAACAGTGAGAGTGCGAGAGTCCTGACCACTGTACAGCCGGGTTTTTTTGTTGTTTTTTTAAATCATAGCATACTATATGGTTTACCTGTGAACAGAGAGCATATTGCTGTTGTTCAATCCCTAAGCCATTTCCAACTCTTCCTGCCTCATAGACCGCAGCCCGCCAGGCGAATCTTGGGTTTTAGTCAGTTTTTTCAATGACTGAATTTGAAGAAGCTGTGAGAGACCAATGCTAGTTAGAACTGATGAAAAGAGGATCTCAGAGACATTAGGTCTGCCCATCCCTGGTGATATGTTGAGGATTAAATATATCTTCTTAGAGGTTAAGTAAATAAAATCTAGGATAAGGACTCCTCTAACTCCTTGGAGCCAAGAAATACTTCTGCAGGCGTGTGTTATTTTCCTTCAGTGCAGCTTTAATGGCTACTGGGCAGACACAGTAAATATGCACTTACATAGAAATACAGCTGTAGAGCAGAGTGTTTTGTATGTGTTTGGTTGACCTATCAATCAAGAAGTTTGATGAAAACTAGTCTGGCACTTAGGTGAGAAATTTGAAACTTTGTTATGAAGACAGATGAGACAGATTGTTTCCAGGTTCGGTTAGTTTTGATTTGCTAGGGAGTGAACAGCGCCGTTCTTATTTTCTCAGAGAAGTCATCTGTCTGTTGTTTCCACAGTGGCATGGCAGAGAGAAATGCTAATTTTGAAGCCCTTCCTGAAGATTGGCGAGCAAGACTGAAGAGACGAAAAATGGCTCCAAACACATAGTTTTTTACTCTTTTGTTACTGTGTGCTGGGTTGTTTGTTTTTTTTTTATGTTCAGAGTCTTAACCAGTTTTACTGTTGCCAATAAACTATAAATGTTATGAGGGAGAGCATATGAATTTGCTGGGCAAGAGCATACAAAATTCCCACATTTGTGAAATGTAGTTTTTTCTGTTTTGCCAAAAGGTGTGAGGTGGCTGAACCATTTGACCTGGCTGCCTTTATTCTCATACTGGCAAACTCAGCATGTTAGATACATTATTCCCATCAATCTGGACGTGTGGCTCATGACACTTCTGTAGAGGACTCACTGACTGAAAAGGAAGGATTTTCCTGCCTAAAAGAGGCTGTTGTAGTTCCTAGTGTGGCGCACGCTCTCTCGTTAACATCTTCAGAACAAGTGCAATTAAGAAGGCAGCTCTATACCCTACCTTGCTTAACTGGGATCATAGGAATTTCCTGCTGACCTCTTCCTCTTAGTCCGCCACCCCCGAAGTGCTGAGGTATACAGACTCATTCATGTTGAGCTAACAGGTGGCCACACTCTATAAATTTATAGAGTATTTCTCACAAATTCCAGAACTGATAAAGATAGCTCAGTCATTGCGCATACTAGGTGACATGCATGAATTTCAGTATACGGCGGCGGCAGCGACTGTCCCTGTCCGTGAGACCCTCCCTCACGCGTGGGAGCAAGTGTGACGAACCACTGTGTGTATTGCTATGTCTCCATGGTCGCACCTTGGTCCAAAGTTCACCTCCCATTTATATGTGAATGTATTCTCCATAAAATTCCAGTATTTAAAAAAGCAGTTTACTGTTCTGTACTTTCTATTGTATCACAATCAGGTAAAAGTCACTTTAAACTGAAGAAAAGGCAAATTGTGTTTTAAAGCTGTTTGTATTTCTCCAGTTTCTGACCTTGTAAATTTGTATATATGCACTAATAAAGCCTTTTTTATACTTCTGATTGGTTATCCTTTTGCTCCTGTTTTGCCTGTTACTCCCTGAAGATGTCACCAAGACTTACTTTAAGTCAGGCGTTTTTTCTAATCAAGTACGGTATAAGGCAAGCATTGAAGCTCTCAGAAGAAAGAGGAGTGTCAGGATCTTGAGCCCATTGCAGGGTGGGAGAATGGAGTTAGAAAAACAGGACTCTAGTACCAGAAAATATGGTGTGACTTAAGTATTGGAGCTTGTGGTCTATAATATTAGCTTGTATTTAGCCTACTTAAATCCTGGAAATAACAAAATGTGGTTAATATTCTGAAAAAAAGGTGCTTTATACTCTCGCTAGTTACAAGTTACATATATTCATAGTCATGTGAAGTTAACCAAAGACAAGACTAGTTAAAATTTTATTCCAGTATATTCATATGCAGCTGTCTAATCAGTGTCATGTATGCTTGTGTGTTTTTATTTATACAAAAATTGGGGTGACCATTTTGTATATAAATTGTTTTTCTTGCCATTTGCATAGAGCACATTGACGCTGAAGTCATGCAGTCGTGTCCGACTCTTTGCGACCCCATGGACTGTAGCCTACCAGGCTCCTCCATCCATGGAATTTTCCAGGGGAGAGTGGGTTGCCATTTCCTTCTCCAGATCTTCCCAACCCAGGGATCGAACCCAGGACTCCCGCATTGTAGGCAGATGCTTTACCATCTGAGCCACCAGCGAGATCCTACATTTCTGGGAAAAACGGCTATTGACTAGTCATTAAAGCCTTATGCTTCTAACTGCCTAACAGTTAACCAGATTTCTAGGAATTGTTGACGGGGAATAAGTGACTGTCCTTATCCTGCCAGACCAGAAACATTTTTCTTATTCTGACAATTTGATAGTCAAAATGTGGGTTTTACTTTGTTTCTTGTATTTTTAGACGCAGAAGGTAATTTTTCAGTTCTACCTATGGGATGGAGGGAATATAAGGTGAAAGAGGAGAAGCAGCTCCCTTTGAGTAATACCCAATAATTTTCCTAAAGCTGAGAAACAGTTGTGGGTTTTTTGTTTTTTTGCTTTTGGCTTCCCCGTGGAGCATGCCTTAGCTACCCACCTGGGATCCCACTTGTGCCCTGCAATGTAAGCGCGGTCTCTTATTAAATCACTGGACCACCAAGGAAAGAACAGTGGAAGTGTTAGTCGCTCAGTCGCGTCTTGACTCTTGAGACCCCATGGACTGCAGCATGCCAGGCTCTGTCCATGGAATTCTATAGGCAAGAATGCTGGAATGGGTTGCCATTTCCTTCCCAGGACCGGCAAGGAAGCCCCCATCAATGCAATTTCTAACACCCTGAATCCGGGCTGCAATACTGTAATGAAAACAGTACCAACAAAGCCTCGGTACTGCAGTCGTCCACTTTCCCCTGGTTCCCCACTCCCCCTCGGAGGCGGGGCCTCGCCCCCGGAAGCGCCGAGCCGCCCCGCCTTCCCGCTTCCGGCTCGCGGTTGCTAGGCTACCGGCGCCCCAGCCGCAAGCTGTGGCTTGGCGACAGCTCCGCGAGCGGGTACGCGGCGGGGCCTATGCCTGCGGGTGGTGCCCCCCCGCCGCACTCGCGCTCCTCTGTCTGCACCCCCTGCTGCCTCGGACAGTCCGGGGCGCCGAGGCGGTAGCGCCCTTCCCTCTGGCCTCCCAGGAAGTTACGCCCCATCCCTCCTCTCTCCGGGAAACTGCCCTCCGCCACCTTCTCCCTGACCAGGAAACCCCGAACCTTGCTTTTCCCACCTGCACCGGCGCGACTCCGCCGGACTCCCCTCTCCTTTTCTTTCACTGTCCAGCGGCGCCCTGGTGGTGGGCAACCCCCTCAACCCGGAGAAGAAAGCATGGAGTCGGCAGGGGTCCTGGCGCCTCGGGAGGAGGAGGTCGGAAGACTGGCCGCCCTCCCAGATCCCTCAGGTGCCCCCCGGGCCTCCTGGCGGGCCCTGGTTTAGAGGGAGCGTTGCCGCGTGGGAGCTGCGGAGCGGAGGGAGGGCACGGGAGTGAGTGTCGACAGGTGACTTCAGTTGTCCTGCTCTGGTTTATTTTAGCTCCTCCTATGTAATCATCTGCCCTTTTGGAAATTGGGCAGGGGCTGTTGCTGGATGCAGACGTCCCTGACTGGTCTTCAGCGTAGCATGCAGAAGTAACATGTTCCCAGCACTGAAGACAGAGCTAAAGCAGGAGGTCGGTACCCACCCCTCTCCAGAAACCCAGGACTGTATTCTGGTGGCACCTTTTTCTGGCTGAGACATTGATCCGAAAGGTAGAATAATTTGTACAAATGTCTTTCACATGGTTTGTTTTCAGAAGTTCTCAGGTGTGGCGTCCTCTGCGACCATGCTTCTGTGCCTTTGTTAAAAGTCAGTATTACTCTTTTAACAGGCTGTTACTATAATGATTATTATGAAAACCTTTTCCTGATTGAGATGGTCTGTCCTTTCACAGACTCTTCCTGATCCCTATGAAGACTTTATGCACTATCACCTCCAGTACTACGGCTACTATAAAGGTAATATCTCATTCTGATCCAGCATCACCTTTCCTGGGTCATTGAAGTGAAAGCACAACTGAGAGAGTTGTGCTTGGATAAACTAATGACGAATTTTTTGAGCCGCGTTAATGAGAAGTACTTCCTTTCCTCATTGATATGCTCTGTCACTTTTGTTGAGTGTCCGTTTATACAGAGGTCTGTCTGTCCTTGAACCAGCACCACCCTTTCTTAATGACATGACATGGCATTAAAATAGTCTTGATATCTGGAAAGAAATGTCCTCCCATATTGTCGTTTTCAGAAGTGTCTTGGCTAACCTTACCGTTTTATACAATTTTAGAATTGGCATATGATGCTTTAAAAAAAATGGGGTTGCATTTAATCAATAGATCATACTTGACAAGAAATGAGAATTTTCCAATACCACATTCTCCAACCTATTAATAGTATTTTCTAACTGTCTAATTTGCTTCAGTCCTCCTTAATGTCTTCCAATAAGATTTATAAGTTGTTTTCAGGGAACTGCTTATTTGTATGCTTTTATAAGTGGTATCTTAAAATTTTGATGTTTTAACTTTGTTCTCGGTATTTAGAAATAAAATTTAAGTTTTCGTATTGATTTTATTTCTATCTTGTTAAACTTTCTTATTAACTGTTTCATTTTGTAAGTCACTCACTTGTTGAAAACTGAATTCCCAGTTTGCCAGATTCAGCAGAGCCCTCAGGACAAAGCACCTCTCACTCTGAGTGCTCCACTTCCACTCTTGAGTACTTACCCTGACTTGGTTATATAACTGTTGATTTTTTTCTGCCTCCCCAGCCCTTCCTTTCTACTTTACCATACGCCTCTCAAATCTTTTCAACATGAAACGGAGAAAATTGTTTAAATTGTTCACATAAATCGGAATGTGAAAGCTCTTTGGAAAATGGGTTATACTGGTTCTAAAGGCCTGTGGTGTGGCAGGTGGTGACTGCAAGACAGTTTGCTAGTTGTAATTGTTTGGGTGTTGACTTCAGTGTTGGATGTGATGAACTAGCCTTCAACATCTTTCACTAAACTGCCTGTTCTTAGCTCAGAGAGGCAGTTTACCAAACTCTGCTACGCACCAGCATGTTTGGAAGAATAGTCCTCGATACCTGTTGAGTGGCTCTTTTGGAAAAAGAGAGGATTTGATACCGGACCACTTGCAAAAGGAGAAGCGTCTATGTGAGTAGTAATCAGTGTCATACATCCCTAGAACCCTCAGTGCCTTGAGCAGCTGATCCTGGGGGTGAAGAGAACATGGCCTAACGTGGGAGAAGCCTGGGGAGCACCCTTGGACTCTGTTTCTGACATCACTCAGAAATGCTCTGTCTTTAAAAAAAAGAAAATTTTTAAATGAAAAGAGAAATAACAAAACAAAAAAATATTCTATAGATCTGCTTTGGATTGTAGATTTAAAGTGCCATGCATTCTGCATGGTCTTCCTCCAAATTGTTGGAAAATTTGTTAAAACTCTTTGGTCAAGAGTAACACATTGATTTTTTTTCATGCAATTTTGATGGATATATTTGTTAAGGCTCTTTGCGTAGGAGTGGTAGAAACCAATCCAAGCTAACTTAAGCAAAAACCACTTTTTTACAGGGATTCCACAGGTTTTTTCTAGAATTCAAGGGTAGGAACGCAGTTGAATTTCTGCCTCAGTACATATCCAGCCAAACATCAATTCACTTCCTTTACTGCACAGCCTTCTTCCCATGCCCCCTCCCCTGCCCAGCTGCCATCATCTCACTATTGAAACAGCCTCATCATTGGCTTCTGGTCCCATGATGCCCCCTTCCAGTCCGCTTTCCGCACAACAGTGGGTTTTTTTTTTCTTTTTATGTACAAATCTGATTGTATCCCTTTTCTGGTTAAAAATCTTTGAATGATACAAGACCCAAAAGCTATAAAATATAACACTGATAATTTTTACAGCAAAACTTTTATGTTTAGAAAAAAGTTCCATTAGTAAAGAAAAATAACTGAAAAAAATTTTTGTGAGAAATATGTCAAAGGATTAATTCCCTTAACAAAATAACATACAAATCAATAAGCAAAAGATGACCCAATAGTAAAATGGACAAAGAGCATGAGCAAGGGGTTCGTAGAAAAGCAAACACAGTCAATGCAACATGCAGCGTGGGCTCCCCAGGTGGCGCAGTGCAGTGCAAGAGACTCGGGAGATACGGGTTCGATCCCCGGATCGATCCCCTAGAGGAGGAAATGGCAGCCCACTGCAGTACTCTTGCCTGGGAAATCCCGTGGACACAGGAGTCTGGTGGGCTACAGTCCTGGGGTTGCAGAGTTGGACACGACTGAGCACACAGGCATGTCCAAGTGTTAATTTCCTTAACAAAGTAACTCTTACAAATCAATATGTAAACAATGACCAAATAGAAAAGATGGACAAAGGACATGAGCAAGGAGTTGACAGAAAAGCAAACACAGTCAGGAAGCTTTTGAAAAGATGCTCAATTTCGCCCCTAACTAAAGATAAAAATCAGTATGTCAAAGTATGATTTTGTAAATTATGAGACTTGGGCAAAAATATTTTTATGATTATACCTACTAGAGGTCAGGAGATGGTAGAACACCCTCCCACACTGCTGTTAGGAATGTGAATAGACACTTAAAATTGTTTATTTATTATTATCAATTTTTTGACTGTGCTGGATCTCCGCTGCTGCGCCGGCTACTCTCTGGGTGCGGCGCATGGGCTTCTCGTTGTGGGGGTTTCTCTTGTTTCGGAGCGTGGGCTCTAGGGCGCGAGGGCTTACGTCGCTGTGGCTCACGGGCTCTTGAGCCCTGGCTCGATGGTTGTGGAGCACAGGCTTGCCTGTTCTGCAGCGTGTGGGGTCTGCCCAGATCAGGGACGGAAGCTGTGTCTCCTGCATCGCCAGGCAGATGCTTTACCACTGAGCCACCAGAGAAGCCCCTAGACGGACTATTGCAGGCAGTTTGGCAGCGGAAGGAAAATGCGACGGTGCTTCACCTTTGATGTAGCAGTTCCATTTTTATGTTCAAATATGTGTCTTACATTTTTGCTCATCCTCGTGCTTGGAGGGCTCTTCCATTCTGTGTTC
>SJYF01000808.1:3379445-3389804 GCA_006410515.1 Procapra przewalskii | reverse complement strand
GGGCCACGGTGCCCCTCCCGCCCCTCGCACGCAGCTGCCTCTCCCTTGCTCCTGGGCCTCCCTGTAGCAGCTCCAGTGCTCGCTTCCCTTCCTCCCGTCTCAGAAAACCAGGCGTCCTTTCTCTTCTCCAAAACCCTTTTTGCCCTCGGTGCACTTGCCAGCACCCCCCGCCCAGACCCCGTGGTCTCCCTGGGGTCTTGCCTTATCAATCACCTCTTCTCTTTTCTGGGCCTGTTTTTGTTCTTCTTTTTCTTCTTCCTCTCAACTGCAGATGTTCTCAAGCTGCCCCCATCCTAAATCACAAACGGAGGCTTCCTTTGGCCTTGTTTTTCCAGGAGCTTATTTCTATTTCCCTTTATTGTTCACCTTCTTAAAAGGGAGCCTGGACTCATGCTCCCTAACTCATCTCTCATGCCCCCTCTGCAATGTCCACCCTGGGAATACGTGACATGCACCACTCTGGATGCAACTATACCATAAAAAAAATACTTAAAGGAGAATTTGACCTCAGCATAGGGCCTCTTAAATCAGATTTGCCAGAGGCCAAAATCTGAACCACCCCATTCTAACTTTTCCTTCTTTGCTACTCAAAAACATGAAGCAAATTTGACCTTTGCATTGTTGAAGAAGTTTATTATTAGCTATAACCAAGGGAATGGCTGAAGCAGTGTTCATTGACATTCTTCCCTAAAAATGCTTTTGCCTGTTCCCACAGCTCAGGTAACTTATTGTTAACATGCCGTCAGTAGCAGAGGTTACAGTTTACTCATCCTTGTGTTCCCAGCAATAAACAAAGTGCCTTTCAGCATATGTAGTATATGAATAAATAAATGAATAATCAAGAATAGCTTTTTTTCGATTCCGTAGTTCATGCAGTGTCTGGCAGAGCTTAAAGAGCTCTTACAACAGGAAATCCATAAAAAATTCAAGGAACTTGGACAAGATATGGATTTAGAAAGAAGCTGGAGTGACATCTCTTTGTCTGACGTTGAATCCAGGTAACAAACTTCGTTTCAAAGTAAAACCAGAGAGGTTCTATTTTTTAAAATTATTGTCTTGCTTGCTCTGTTGTGTTGGTTTTGAACCTCGGATGCAAAGTATTGAATAAAATCACGTCACACTTGGATACACGTTGTTCTTTCAACAACTAGGTATTAAGTGCCTGGTCCTTGTTAGCTTCTCCTCTCGGCCCTGGAAAGGGTTAGAGAGCCCTGATTTGTGGCCCCAAAGTAGTTCTGCAGAGTCAGTCTCCCAAAAGTCTCTCTAGGAACCTTAACAACCAGACCATCAGGCCAGGGAGGGTGTCGCACTCGCCATGTCCCCTGTTCCACTCTCCCAGAAGCCTCTGCCGAACTCACGAGGACCAGTGAGCCGCCTCTCCACTCGCAGCCTCAGAAACAAAAAGCCTCCTGCACACCAGCTCCTGCACATCGGGCGCAGTGGGGCTGACTCAAAAGCATCCTGACTGCATCCCGACAGGCTCAGCAGGGATGCCCTGATGGATTTAGTGAGGAGTTATTGAATCCAGTCTGTCAGCCTCAGCACCAGCCTCCATGGGGCTCTGTCCATTCACGACATCACACAGACCAGCGGGCTGCGTGTGTGCAGGCCCAGTGTGAGCTGTGTCTCAGTGTGCACATACATGGTTTTAGACATCTGGGGCGTACCGCATCTCACGCTTCTATTCCCTTTGTTAACGTTTTGTGTTATCTCCAAAAGGGACTTCAGAGGCTATAATCTGGCAGCCTCAAAGGCTGCTGCTCAGGCTGGAAAAGCCTTGTGAGAACAGGGAGCTGGGAATTTCAGAGAAGCGAGAGCTTCCTTCCCGCTGGTTTGCTGCAGGGCTGCTCATTGTGCACTGATGGGAGGCAGGGGAGCATGAACAGAGTGAAAGGGCCGAGCCAAAGAGCGGCCGGAGGCGCTGTCCTTCCCCAGGAGACCTGAGTTCTGTGCCTGAGACGTTTTTCATATACGGAGGACGTGTCACAGGCACAGCTTTCAGTTCTTGCCAACCACACCCCAGGAAAGGGGAAAACGGAACGCGGCACAGAAACCGAGGACATGAGGAAGGGAGAGAGGATGCTTTATCTGAGTCCTCATTCATCCCAGCCTGTGAAGAAAGGGGGAGACGACGGTTGGCGGGGGGACTTCAGATCAGCCTAGACGTTCATCCAAAGCTTTCCAAGGGGGTTTTGGGGTGTTAAAAGTAATACTCCTAATCTATGACCTACAGATCTTTTGTTATTAAATGTATCTGTTTGTATTTTCAATGCATTCTTAAAAAGTAACTGGTCACATCCTTGCTCTGAGCTGCTCCTGACTAGACAGGCATTGCACACTGGAAAAAGCCCCTGCTTTCAGACAAACCACAGCCCCCAGCTGTTTTCTCGGGCTGCTCCTTAAGAGTCCCGCAGCCTCTCAGAATCACTGCCCAGGGCCGCTTTGTCCCTCTGGCCAGTATTTATTTTGCCACATGGGTCATCTCTGTTTCCTGTTCCTGGTGCACTGCCTGGCATGCTGGAGGTGTTTGCAGTGAATGAATAGATGTGCTTGTCTTGATTTCTTAGTAATTGAAATACACATTGCGGGCAAATAGCAGACAGGTGTCCTCACCCCACGCCACTGTTCTGGCCAGTGTTACACATCCTGGAAATGAATGACAGGTCTTTCCCTTTTCCTTTCCTTCTGGAAACAGCACCAGCGGTTCTGACAGCTCCCTCTCAGATGGCCTCCCTGTTCACCTACTGAACATAGCAGATGAGGTGAGATTATAGGGACTCTGACACCCAGGAAGTAGCAGCCTAAAAAAAGCCTGACACTAATGAATAGTTTGGAGGAATTTTCAACTGTGTTGGAAAGTGTTTTTGTTGACATGGTCTTAGGTAGTTCTCTATATTTCTGTATTATGAAGTGATATTTTTGCCCTGCCTATTCACAGACTTTTTTTTTGCATAGATATTATAAGAGCTTTGGAGACAGCAAAATATTTGTTGTGGTTCACTTTGCACTTGAATTCCTAGTTACATTAAGAAATATCTTCATCCTTGGGTGAGTTTAAGGCTATGTCAGATGAGCCAGCCATATCAGACTAGACCCTACAATTTCTTCAGCTAGATTTAACAGCAGCGTCAGAATAAGCTTCACCACACCATGGGTAACTGGAAAATCAGTACCCAGCTTCATTTGCTTAATTATTAAAGCTACCTTGTAGTAACAAACAAACTGTATCAGTTGATAACACAGCTAGTAATCAGTATCGGCCGTACTTGCCAATATTGCCTTAAGTAATTTGCTTTCACATTTTATATCACAGATATTTGGTTATTGGTATAGGTGCCTCTTTGGCAGTATATCTATAATAGGGGGATTTAGGCGTGTTAAGTGGGGAGGGGTCCCTAGTAATGAGGTAACTGAGCTGTTTTTTGGTTCTCCAAACCAACAACAGCTCAGCACACTATGAGGGCCTGCATACTGGGTTAGCAATGGTGTTTTGAGCATTGTGTGGAAAGAGTGCTCCCTATGGGTGGGTGTCTCTCTGGAACCCTCAATGGCTAATTTCTCTGTACTTTCTGAAATAGTTGAATCAGAAGAAGACGATGTATAAGAAGAAAAAAAAGCCACTTAAATCGAGAAAACAGCGAAACAAACAGTATCAGAGAAATACTTTGATGCCAGAGTCAAAGTTGGCTGAAGATGCCTCAGTAAGAAGGCCTACGTCTGCTGTCTGGTTAGAGTGTTCCACTGGGTGCAAGACAGAGTCGAGGTTTACTCTAAACCAGAAAGGGAACGGGAAATGGGACAGGGGGGCGTTTTCTGTGTGGATTTCAGAGCTCTTACCCGGGTCCTCAAAAGCAAAAGCTTTTGAACTGTGGTGTTAGAAAAGACTCTTAAGAGTCTCTTGGACTGCAAGGAGATCCAACCAGTCCATCCTAAAGGAGATCAGCCCTGAAAATTCATTGGAAGGACTGATGCTGAAGCTGAAACTCCAATACTTTGGCCACCTGATGCAAAGAACTGACTCATTGGAAAAGACTCTGATGCTGGAAAAGATTGAGGGCAGGAGGAGAAGGGGATGACAGAGGATGAGATGGTTGGATGGCATCACCACTCGATGGACATGAGTTTGAGTAGACTCCAGGAGTTGGTGATGGACAGGGAGGCCTGGCGTGCTGCGGTCCATGGGGTCGCAGAGAGTCGGACACGACTGACCTGGGTCCTCTGGGCCTTCCTGAGCATATTTCAGCCTGGCCCTTCCACTAGACTCTAGCACAGCAAGTCCAGAGTCCACCAAGTCTGGACTTGCAGAGGAAGGAGGTAGTGATGGAAAAGTGGTGCCAAGAGCCAGTCCAGAGTGGCGGGTGGTGAGAGCTCAGGCCTGGCGCAGGCCAAGGCCACTTGGGCACCTCCTGCCTCATGGCCACACCCACACCACACCCCCTGCTCTCTAAAGGCAAAGATGCCTTCAGAGGTGGGAGGTTTGCTCTTGGGTCAATCGGGTCTGTGGTGAGTAGCTTAATTATAGCAGAGCAACTGGAAACTGTTCTCTTTGCAATTCTTCCAGGAAAGGGCAGGATTTCCTTCTGCTCTGCAAAAGCATCCTGCCGTTTGCAGAACTTCAGAGAATGCCAGTTCTTCAATGATGAAATATGAAAAATCAAGATTGAATAAGGTATTGTTTTTCCTGACCTTTTTTTTTAACTCACTCATAGAAAAGTTATTAAAATTTTTTTGGTAATATATTTAAAGTGTACAATGTGATTTTATACACTCACGCGCACACACACACACACACACAACACACATATATACATTGAGAAACGATTGCCACCGTTTAGTTCATTAACACATCCATCACCTCCAATATTTACTTTTTTTCCTGAAAACTCTTCAGTCTGGGGCTGTCTGTTCTGTTCCGTTTTTAGTCTTTGTCGCGCAGTTGCTCTGATTTTTGCAGTTAGTGCCCACCCCCCCGCCCCCCGGTCACGCTGACAGTGCAGCTGGGAGCAGGGGGCGTTAGCGTTGGTGGACCAGACACCGCTGAAGCCTGCTAGCACGCCTTGGTGAACTGTGATCTTTACACGCAGATCATAAGGGCAGGCTGCTGGACGCTCCATCCATCCACTCAGCAGACACTCCCCGCAGGCCAGCTGCCCAAGGCCGGGAGGGCAGCATTGAACGAAGCACCCTCCCTGCCTCAGGGACCCTGGCATGGCAGTAGGACCCTGGGTGTGGCAGCAGGTGAGCAGCGTGCATGAGGCCTGCCTCGCGCAGAATGCTGCCCCATGGGTGAGGACGATAGAACGAGGCTCCCCGGCGCTGCAGCGCAGAGCCGGAGCAGAGCGCAGCCGCCTTCATTCAGTATCGAGGGCCACGCGGCGTCCAGTGGGATAGTGGTGGGAGCGCGCACTGTGGAGGCCGCCTTCAGCTCAAACCCCAGCCCCACTGCGTCCTCTCCTGTGAGTTTCTTAACCCCCGGGGGCTCCGTTCCTGCATCGAAAATGCTGGGGTTGTGGTATCTACACCATGAGGTTCTTGAGAATATTCTACGTGAAACCATATGTGAAGAGCCCAGCACATAGTAGGCATTCAATAAGCATTAGTTTCCTTCTTTGAATTATTGTCTTTGCATTCTGCCTCTCTTTTCAAAGTGAGAGTACCATAATGAGTCAACATGCGTGGATTAAAAAGTCCTCTGTGTGTTTTATACAATCACACACTTGCCCAAGTGGAAAATTTAGTGAGAATATGTTCCTTTATTTTAGTCCCAGTTAAACGGAAGAGGCAAAAGCACCTCCCTGGACCCAACAGATATGACCACCATGATTTTGACTAAGAATAAAGACAAAATACAGGTATTGCACCTAATGTGTGTATTTGTGTGTGTGTGTGTGTGTGTATGTGTGTGCGCCCACAGTTGCTTTTGCTTTTCACATGCATCAGATGATTCGAGGGGTGATGATCCACAGGCCACACAGTGTCGTCTGTGGATTTGTCTGTTAAGGTGGGCGTCCCAGGTGGTTTGCCTCCTCAGGCTGCACACACCTGACCAGCCCGGAGCACAGCCCACAGGCGCCTCAGGACTGGGGAACTCACCAGGGCTGGACGCTTGCCGTGGCGAGTTTCATTTTGTGCCAGTGAGCATTGGCTAGGCAGCTGCTGTTCTGTAAGCTAGTGCGTGCGGCGGGCCTCAGGCCAGGAGACGCTAGCAACAGCCGGGGTGCCCCCAGCAGGCACGAGGCGCGACTCACACCCGGTCACAGGGACCGTTCAGGACAGAGGTTTGCGAATGGCCCGCTTTTTTAAAAGAATGAGTTTGAATGAATTCATATTCATCCCTATAATAACGTCTCTCTTGCTCCTTTGTACCTGCGTATTCTTTCCTTGTTGTTTAGTCGCCAAGTTGTACCCAACTCTTTTGTGACCCCATGGACTGTAACCCTCGAGGCTGCTCTGTCCATGGGACATCCCAGGCAAGAATACTGGAGTGGGTTTCTATTTCCTTCTCCAGAGGATCTTCCTGACCCCGGGACCGAACCTGTGTCTCCTATATTGGCAGGTGGGTTCTTTACCGCTGAGCCACCAGGGAAGCCCCATTCTTCCTTAAAAGGAGGAAAAAACAATAGAGAAACAGCTGGTGAACCAGCTGGCAATGCCAAAGAATATTCAAACTACTGCACAATTGCACTCATCTCACACACTAGCAAAGTAATGCTCAAAATTCTCCAAACCAGGCTTCAACAGTACATGAACCATGAACTTCCAGATGTTCAAGTTGGATTTAGAAAAGGCAGAGGAACCAGGAAAACACGTGGTTTCAAATAACCCTGGCTATGTCTCTGGGAAGGTGCTGCTCACGTGTGTCCAGGTGGAGCAAAAACTGAGGACCACTGGCTTACTCTGTAGTTAGATGGCACTGGTGGCAAAGAACCCTCTGCCAGTGCAAGAGACATAGCGATGAAAGTTCGATCCCTGGGTCAGGAAGATCCCCTGGAGGAGGCCATGGCCACCCACTCCAATATTCTTGCCTGGAGAATCCCATGGATTCTCTTCAGGGGCCTGGCGGGCTAGATAATGTCCATAGTGTTGCAGAGTTGGACACGACTGAAGGGACTTAGTATACACACGTGTGCTAGGTAGAGACTGGATTGTTTTCTCAAGATCAGATCCCTGCCATCTTCTCAAGTCTTCTGCTTGGGGATTCTGAGAATGAGGCTCTCATTTACCCATCAGTATCTTATGAAGCTCTGACCATGTGGGGCCCTCTGAGGACTGTGTAACATGAGCCCTCCCTAAAGGCCATGATCCTCTAGGAGGGGTAACAAGGTAGATACTCCAGCCACCATGATCTCACAGAAACAGAGCAGTGAAAAGAGAGGTGGAGATCAAGTCAAGTCAAAGAGGATTCTGTCCTGACACACGGATAAGTGAGGACTGTCCCCTTTCCTCCTATGGCTTCCACGGCAAGATGTCCATAGGTGGCTAAAGCCGTACCCACCACTGAAACATGCTAGTTAGGCTGCGACATGTAAATGGGGATTCATTTAAACCCAGCAGAGTAGCTGAATGCCATCCAGGCCTTTACTTGGACTTCATTTTTCTTTAAGTTTCTAGTTTAATGTTTCTGTAACAGAGATGTAGGCATTTGACTTCCATGGTATGTCAGAGAAGAGTTTAAAAACTCTGGGCTGTCTCCAACCTTGTAAATCAAGGTCTCTTTCTTTGTGTGGTGTTTCTAAACAGCTTATAAAATGCAATCCCTGAGCTTCTCGGAGCAACTGAGATCTCGCCCGTGGACTTTTCTTTGGCCATCTCAGGACTAGGGCGAGTGCTCGACTCACCCCTGCCCTGTAGCAACGTCGGCTGCTTTGGTATCTGAGGAGAAATGCGACTACCTCTCCCTAAGTCCTTGTGACAGCAGCCCTAGTCCTAACTGTAGCGTTAGGAAGTGCAGCACAAAGTGATTCCACTCTTCTATCTTGTTTGCACAGAAAGAGAAGCCAGGGTTTACGGTATCTTGTGATCCAGAGAGAAGCACCAACCCCAGCCAAGAGCCAGCTCCACCGGTGAAGCCAAGCTGGTCCAGGAACAGAAATCCTGGCACAGAGGGAAGCCGCAGGACCGCCATGGCATACCCATCCCTGCACATATACACCTACCCGTAGAGTGCCCAGACCACGCCACACAGGCACTTCCTTGCTGTGTTTTGGGCTGGGCACGTTTTGTGACGAAGGGATTTGTATGCTCGGGAGCTCCATCCATGTGTTGTATTCCGTGCTGTGCATCCATCACGCACCACCCTGACCCCAGGAGCTTACACTGCGTGCAGGATCTCAGGACGCATACCTCCTGACTTATTTTTTCATGAAATGAAATTTTATTGTGATGCATCCAAAAGCTTCCCTTATTAGAAATTGAAGTGTTTGCTCATGAAACTACAACACAGATATACCTCAGTTTATATATTCTCTCTAAAATTACGTGCAAAGAAGCTTTAAAAGAGCTTTTAAACGTACTCTGGGAGTTTGCCATATTAAATAAAAAGTCCTGTGCCAGAGCTCCCTAGTGACGAACGATCAGTCTGGCAGCAGTATATCAGATTTGTTCAGGGTGAGGTGTTCCCACACGGAGGAAGAAACTCATGTTATTACCTGGAAGTCAGTGTTGCATATATTATGCTCAGCATGGTTATGTAAGTTTTTTAACCCATTGATTAAAATTCTTTCTCTCCCGCAAGTTATTCCCTTTGATTGGTTAACTGCGTAATCTCGTGTGAATGAATAGGTACTTTAGCTTTTCTGTCCTTGGCAGGCACCAGGCCCCATCTGCTGACTTCGGCCTCTCATGTCAACATGCGGAAGTCATCTTAAGAAGGGTCACTCCAGTTCATGCCAGGCTTCCTGTTTTGACTTTACCTGTTTCCTTTTATGTTGGGTTGAAAGTTTCCTAGTATGTCTTGTGTTATCACTTTTAAATCCTTTCAGCCACCACCACCACCTGGATGACTAGCGATTAGAACCACATAGCAACGGATTCTGTTAGGATCCCAGTGTCAGCGTCCCTCTTTTTTAATCAGCCGATTCTTAGGTCATGTACCTGTCTGTGCGTTGTTGGTGGCGCTGGGCCTCTGTTGCCGCATGTGGGCTGTCCCCGGTTGCAGAGAGCCGGGGCTGCTCTCCCGTGGGGGCACGTGGTTTCTCCCCGCGGGGGCTCCTCTCGCTGCGGAGCGTGGGCTCTGGGGTGCGCGGGCTCAGTGGTTGTGGCACCTGGGCGCAGTTGTCCCAAGGCATGTGGAGACTTCCCAGACCAGGGATCAAGCCCGGGTCCCCTGCACTGGCAGGTGGATTCTTGACCACCAGACCACCAGGGAAGGCCAGGTGACTTTATTTTGAGAACCGTTCTAGGTTTACAGAGAGTTCCCATATACTGCCCACCTCCCTGAAACCCCTCACACACACTGTGTGTGTGTTTTTAGGGGGAATATGTGCCCTTGCTTTTTACATAGGAGTTTGTAAATGGCCTTCTTCTAGTCCACGCCCTGAAACTTTAGTCAACTAGTCAGCATTCTATCTAGAAATTGCCCCACCAAAAACCCCACTTTTTGTTCCTAAAAGGATATTGTTAAAGGACAAGTCCCAAAACAAACTGCTCAGGGCAAACCCTGTTTGAAAGTTGTTCAGAAATGCTTGTTTTTGTTCCAAATAATTTTGGAGAAAACTAATTTAAAAAATTACTTTCTAGATGACTCTACACATGGACATCACCAGATGGTCAGTACCAAAATCAGATTGATTATATTCTTTGCAGTCAAAGATAGAGAATCTCTATGCAGTCAGCAAAAACAAGACCGGGAGCTAACTGTGGCTCAGATCATGAACTCCTTATTGCCAAATTCAGATTTAAATTGAAAAAAGTAGGGAAAGCCACTAGACCATTCCAAGTATGACCTAAGTCAAATCTCTTACCATTATACTGTGGAAGTGACAGATTCAAGGGATTAGGTCTGATAGAGTGCCTGAAGAACTATGGACAAAGGTTCATGACATTGTACAAGAGACAGGGATCAAGACCATCCCCAAGAAAAAGAAATGCAAAAAGGCAAAATGGTTGTCAGAGAAAGCCGTACAAATAGCTGAGAAAAGAGAAGCGAAAGGCAAAGGAGAAAAGGGAAGATATGCCCATCTGAATGCAGAGTTCCAGAGAATAGCAAGGAGAGATAAGAAAGCCTGCCTCAGTGATCAGTGCAAAGAAATAGAGGAAGACAAGAGAATGGGAAAGACTAGAGATCTCTTCAAGAAAATTAGAGATACCAAGGGAACATTTCATGCAAAGATGGGCTCGATAAAGGACAGAAACAGTATG
>SJYF01000808.1:3324154-3358713 GCA_006410515.1 Procapra przewalskii | reverse complement strand
GGGGGGGGGGGTAAATTTAAATAGAGGTCAGAGAAGGTGTTTCTGAGGAGAGGTTAACCTTGAATGAATGAGTGCATGAATAACAACCCCCTGATGGGTACATTATTCAAACTCATCTAGGTTTTGCTGGTCATTAGATTGTTTATTTATAGTTGGACTATAAAGAAAGCTGAGCTCCGAAGAACTGATGCTTTTGAACTGTGGTGCTAGACAAGACTCTCGAGAGTCCCTTGGACTGCAAGGAGATCCAACCAGTCCATCCTAAAGGAAATCAGTCCTGAATATTCATTGGAAGATTGATGTGGAAACTGAAACTCCAATACTTTGGCCACCTGATGCGAAGAACTGACTCATTGGAAAAGACCCTAATGCTGGGAAAGATCGAAGGCAGGAGGAGAAGGGGAAGACAGAGGATGAGATGGTTGGATGGCATCACCGACTCAATGGACATGAGTTTGAGTGAACTCTGGGAGTTGGTGATGGACAGGGAGGCCTGGCGTGCTGCAGTCCATGGGGGTCTCAAAGAGCCGGACACGACTGAGCGACTGAACTGAACTGAGATTATTTATGATTCTGACGCTGAATAGCCTTTGGACCTTACATTGCTGATCCCAAAATCTCAAGTGCAGAGAGCAAGAAGCTCAAAGAATCCTGTTAAAATTCCTTTTATTCCTCTGACCTTGCCCTGGCTGACAGGGTCAGGCCCCACTGCCACGCCCAGGCCCCATTGCCACGCCCATTCTTCCCCACCCGGAAGCTCTCTGCCTGCGCAAGCGCAGAAATGGCCCGTTCCTAGCGGAGGGGGCGGGGAATCCCAGCACAGGACGCGCGCGCCCGGGCCCGTAAGCCCCGCCCCGACGTCTGCGCCGGCTCGCGAGCGCCCGCCGTTTCTGGGGGCGGGGCGGTGGGCGGGGACGGGGCGGGGCGGCGCGCTCCGGAGCGTGCGTGCGCGCGCGCCGCGGGCGGGCCAGTGAAGCCGGCGGCCCTGGCACGTGACCCGGGACCGGCTCGGTCGCTTGGTGGCTCGGTCTGTCTGTCCGTCCGCGGGTGCCATCATGGCGGACGCGGCCAGTCAGGTGCTCCTGGGCTCCGGTCTCACCGTCCTGTCCCAGCCGCTCATGTACGTGAAGGTGCTCATCCAGGTATGAGTCGTCGCCATTCCCTCCCCCGTTCGGCACCCTGTTCGGTGGCCGCTGCCCGGGGCGCCTGAGGACCGGCTCCAGCCTTCCGGGCCTTCAGTCTCCTGGATGCTGCTGCTCCGCCTTTGCTGCGCGCCCCTTCCTCCCCCGCAGGGACGGTCCCGTCGTCCGCGGAGCTCCCACTGCCCGTGGGCCTTCCCGAGGTCTCGCCTTCCAGCCGAGCCGTGAGGCCCGCTCCTGTCCCGGCAGCCCAACTGCCGCCCTGCCTCGCCCTGCTCTGCCCGGTGGCTCCCCTGAACTTTGCTTTCTCTTCCACGAGGTCGATCCTGGCCGGGCGCCGCCAAGGACTTCCCAGCCTTTCCCCTCGCCGCTCCTCTGAAAGGAGCGCTCTTCTCTTGTCCCCCGCCCCAAACGCAGGATGTGAAATCTGTTAAAGACAGATTTGCGATTTAAGGGGAGCTCACGTTTTATTAGCTTTTGTTTCCTCTTTTTTTTTTTTTGGCTGCTGTTATTGCTGCTTTTCTGTTCTGAGATTTTAGCACCAGATACCCCGAGAAACACAAGGAGCTCATTCAGAAGTGATAATCAAGTGGTTGCTGAGTCAAATTTCGGAAGGACGCACTGAGCGCTCTCCAACAGCAGCCCATGTGGCTCCTGACAGTGAAAATCCCACTTGTCAGAGCTGGACCTCAGCTCAGCCCAAAGTTTTGTTAGAGAGTTTTAAGTATATGTATTAATTTCTAATCTTCTGTGAAATAATTCTTCAGGGGTATTTTCTATTCACAGGCAGGTATGCCAGGTTTTAACGGACGATAGTGTTTTCAATTGCCTTTCTGGATTTCCCGGGACAAGTCTTTAATTTTTGAAACTTTTGTTGAGTGTTGAGGTCATTAGATCACGCATGGTGCCAAGGACAGAAGCCCTGTCCCCACCATCCGCTTTTCTGTCAGAAATAGGCATGACACTAGGGAAGGCCCCATTTCTTACTTTTGAGTTTATGATACTCATTCATACAACATGTTGCTGAGTTGACCCATGTGGGTTCAGAACCTATAAATAAAAAACTATTGTAAAATGAGTTATTTAAATTAAGAACAGCGGGGGGACTTCCCTGGTGGTCCAGTGGCTAAGTCTTGGAGTCCCAGGGGGATCCTTGATCAGGGAGCTGGGTCCTGCACACCACAGCAAAGATTGCCAAGTCTACTGCTAAGTCGCTTCAGTCGTGTCCGACTCTCTGCCACCCCAGAGACCACAGCCCACCGGGCTCCTCTGTCCATGGGATTTTCCAAGCAAGAGTACTGGAGTGGGTTGCTATTGCCTTCTCCAAGACCTGGCACAGCCAAGTAAATAAATATTTTTTAAATTAAGAACAAAGGGAAGTCTCTGGAGGTCCACGCTTTCACTGCCAAGGGGCGAGGTTCAGCCCCTGATCAGGGAAGTAAGGTCCCCACAAGCTGTACAGTGTAGCCAAAAAATACAAAAAGAACAAATCTTTGAAATGTACTCTGACATCTAAAACAGAATTGGCACATTTTTAGCTAGATAATATCTGAGATGAAAGCATTTTGCCATAAATCTGGTATAAGCCCATTACCCAGTCATTATCCAGGAGGCAAGATTTTCTAGTGACAATCGGAACTGTTGCCTCAGAAGCTCCTTAATCCTGATTGCACAACATCCTTGTGTTGCCAAGTGTCTCAAGGGTTTTGGTGAAATTCCCAAATACTCAGTTTTAAAAATAGTTTCACTGTGAGCCTTTCCGGAGTTCTTCAGTTGAATAGGTTGAGAATCACAGCAATAGAGAGTCAAGACCATGTCCAACAGCATTCATTCACTCAAGGATCTCTTTGGCACTGAAGACTCTGAATATATTGTAGAGATAACATGATTAACTCTAAAATGGCCTTCATTAGATTTTTTGTGACTGTCTGCTCCTTTAATACAGACTTAGCTTATAATTGTTTCCCAAATGAATTATCAAGCTGTATCTGCGTTTGCCGGTGAGTGGTTTGTCTTTCTAGCCAAATATGAAATTGACACTGGCTTAGTCATCTCACTTTGTCCAAATATTAAAAAAAATGCTAGATTTTCTTTAGAAAATACTTATGAGCATCCTTGGTAAACTGTACCTTTTTTAACACAAAAATTTCCTTATTCTCTTTTCAGTTTAATACTAGCCTATCTCAGCTACATGTTACTACATGTTATAGCTTTTTTTTTGTAGAATGTGAACCAAAAGAAAACTTGGAGTTTATTGAAACCAGTCTTAACCAAGTGCCAAAATAACAAAACAAGACCAAAAAAATGGACAGGGGTGATAACTTCAATACTGTATTGGAAAACATACACTGCATTTTAACTTGTGTTAAAAATTATAACCCTAAATGTGTTCTTTATTCAAGACCTTGCAACCCAGGCATTCCTGGGAATGTTGCCTAGTATTGATATATCCCCTTATTTTCAAAGGTGGGATATGAGCCTCTTGCTCCAACAGTAGGACGAAATATTTTTGGGCGGCAAGTCTGTCAGCTCCCTGGTCTCTTTTGTTATGGTGAGTGTCTTTTGATTTATTTAGAATTGGATGACATTGGCAAGTGTGATGGGCAGGAGTCGCTGAAAAAAATATATAGAAAGCATGTTTTCTTGAAATTTCTGTGTGACCATTTCTTTCAGCTAGAATGTAAATCTCTGATTTGTGTTCTTAGCTCAGCACATTGCGAGCATTGATGGGAAGCGTGGATTGTTCACAGGCTTAACGCCAAGACTGTGTTCAGGAGTCCTTGGAACTGTGGTCCACGGTAAAGTTTTGCAGGTAATAAGAAAATCCATCTTCCCATAGATTTAAATTACCTTTTAACAACAGTTTGTCCTACTGATTAAGAGCAATTGCAAAGGTATATTCATATCCATGGCTTTTCTTCCTCTAGAAAAACATGCACTTGAAATGCTCATTGTCAATTCTTTCCTGGGAAGCAAGGAGAATTTGTCTAAAATGAAGTAACTGATTTTGATATACACAAGCTTCCTCTGGACCAGGTGTTCTGAGCAGAAATTAAGTGCACTTATTTGAGCTCCTGAATAGCTTACTTGGGGCTTCCTTCCTTAGTAAAGAATATGCCCACGATGGGGGAGATGGGACAGGAGCCTCAGGTTCAGTCCCTGGGTTGGGAAGATCCTCTGAAGAAGGAAATGGCAACCCACTGCAGTATTTTTGCCTGGAGAATCCCACTGACAGAGAAGCCTGGCGGGCTACAGTCCGTGGAGCTGCAGTTGAACTTGACTTGAAGACTAAGCATTCATGCGTGACTAACTCATCTTATTTCTTCAAAAGACGAAGGAAGCTGGTTAAAACATGCATTTCTGGTTTTATTTGCCTCGTGTCACTCCTAGTAAAACATTTTCTGTGACAAACTTTTTTTTTTAAACTTAACAAGATAAACGTTAAAGTCAGGATAGTGTTTATTTATGGGAAGAGGAAGGGAGACCAGGCCTGGGATACTAGGGTAATGGAAATGGCTTTCCCTGATCTGGATCATGGCTCTGTGGGTATTTGCCATTTAATTATTTGTTCCACCTGTGCATTTGTATTCTGTGCACTCTTTGTTTTTGTGTTATACTGCGCAAATTTGAATGTTTGTTTTTTAAGAAAACCTCACCCAAGTGTGTGCATTGACTATAAGGGTAATGGTTACTTTTGAGAAGAGGGAAGGAAATGAAGGGTGGAACTTTAGCTGTATCTGTGGCAGTTTCTTTTACAAAGGCAAGAAATTTTAAGCAGAAAGGTCAAAATGTTAACATCTGTTTAAGCTTAGTAGGCAATACACAGGTAATGAATCATTTCCTTAATTATTCTGTGTGTTTGAGTTGTTTCATACAGTGTCTTTAAAAGCATCACAGTTAATCTGCATGGTTATCCTTCTGCTTTGCTGTGTTCTTTTAACTTTAGATACTTAGACTGTGCTTGTCTCTCATTGCGCCAGATACACTGTAGGTCAGCAGAATTGCCTCTTGGTATATTTGTGGAGGTGTTATACATACAAATTCTGTACCATTTAGAACAGTTCGTGGGAAGGTTGTTCAGTATGAGTAGAGTTGAGAATATAAAATTAATGGGTTTTCTCGTTCATTATTCTGTCTCCCACTGGCGCCAAAGATATATTACCTTCTGTGCTGTAGTTCTTAAAAGTGTAGCAGTATTTGCTAACCAAATCTATGTAGTATTTTCAACCTATATATCAAATTTGTTAAATTCCAAATGTTTACAAACCATTTATTTCAAGCAGTACTTGGTACAGACCACCATGCACTTTTTAAAGTAGCTTTAACAGTGCCCCAGTTCTACTGGATAAAAATATGTTATCATTTGGTGAGCAAATCATGATTTTGTTGAACAGTTGTATGATCTGAATAGCTTAGGTTTTAAATTCTCTTCAGACTTTGTTGAGTTGATCTGGAGAGGTTTTTCAGTCAGTTCCTCTTGTGGAAGCTGTTTTGTTATTCATCATACTTAACTTTTGTCATGCCTGTGGACTGATGAGCCACTATTTTGGGCGGCCCTTGGGTCAGGGTCACCCAAAACGGTATTGCAGTATTCTGGCTGGAGAATTCCATGCACTGCATGGGGTCGCCAAGAGTTGGACACAGCTGAGTGACTTTGACGTGGTCAGAGTGATGGAGTGTTAATGGACTGATATTTTTGGGCCTGGATTACTACTCTCTCTTCTAGCCACACCATTATCTGACGCAGTGAAAGTGTTGCTGTTCCCCAAGTGAGGTTCAGATTTTTTTTCAGTCTATGCTGCAGACACCACGCGGAATCTTAGTTCTCCAACCAGGAAAAGCGCATGCCACTTGCAGTGGGAGCCCAGAGCCTTCCCCACTGGATCTCCAGGGGAGGTTTCATGTGGGAGAACAGTTGCCATCTAGTTCAGAGAGGTTAATGTGTAGGCTTAGAGCAAGAGTGAAAGTACTCTTACAATTACTCTTGAATTACTCAGGCTCCTTTATGTAAAGGAAAAGTAAGACAAAGTTGAGGTAGCCAGGTATCTGGAATGTGTGTTCACATGTAGCCAAGTGAAATAGAACAGGGTCTTGGTACTACACTTAGAATCAAAAGCAGTTTACACAGTCAAGAAGAAAGACCAATTTAGGATTGATGAGACTGTTTTAGACTTTGTTAGAGTTCTGAACAAGAATTAAATTTAAATCTGTTCAGGATAATGTAGAAGAGACGGTTGAAAATTTTATTAACAGTGAAAACCAAAGTCTAGAAATGAGTGAGAATTTTTAAAGATGCCTGAAACTGTTAGAATTAATTTCTGGCCAAAGATCTGGAATTTGGCCCAAAACCATCGTTTCACTTTGTGATGTTTGTCCTCTTCCCTCTGATTTTCTTTTTAAGAAACGCAGTTCTTTTTGCAAAACACAAGTGTCTATTTTTTAAACCTCGTTATGTCTAGGAAGTCAGTTGTCTGGTTCTTATATTTTGCCTGGCCCATCTTCTGTTTCTGAAATATCCCACAAATAATATTTCCTCTTCTAATGCAGCCTAAGCTCTGGCAGTTTCATGTATCTTTGCCAGAATTAAGAAAGCATCTTCTCTCTTGTTTGGCTCAGAAACAGTCAAATTCAAAAGGAAAAGTGAGGCAGGTTTAGCTATTCTGACTTAATACCAATTCTCTGTCCTTTGTGCAGGGAAGGAAAGCATCTTGCCCTAAGTTGGTACTGGCCCTGAGTTTTTCCGTGAAAAAGGCCTGAGGCTTTTTCTGTAGCCTTAGTCCTCTGAGTGTGTACTGAGTTGTTTCACTTGTGTCTGTTCTTTGCGACCCCGTGGACTGTAGCCTGTCAGACACCTCTGTCCCTGGGGTTCTCCAGGTCAGAACTCTGGGAGTGGGCTGCCACTCCCTGCTCCAGCGGCTATTCCGACTCACGGATCAGAGCTGCGTCTCCTGTGTCTCCTGAATTGACGGACAGGTTCCTTACTGCTAGCACCGCTTGGGAAGCACTGTGTGCGCCAGTTTATTTTGTTAGTGTCTGTCTAGTGAACCATGCTCCTGGAGTTTTGTTTTGTTTTCCTGTTTCTTCTTCTTAAATACTTACATAATTTATTTGGCTGCACCTAGTCTTCGTTGCGGCACGTGAGATCTCTTAGCTGCAGCCTGCGAGCTCTTAGTTGGAGCGGGAGGATCTAGTTCCCTGATCAGGACCCGGGCCCTGTACTGGGAGCGTGGCGTCTTAACCACTGGGCCACCTGGGAACTCCCTCCTTTTTCTTCTTTTAGATGCGAGTTTTTGTGAGTTCCCCAATCAGTATGTTAACCTTAGCAACAGGACCATCTTAAAGACACTTGTTAATTTTAACATTTCCAAGTGTTAGTTAGAAATAGAAGTTAATGGGAAATTTACAGCCCACTCCCCCAAAAAATCAGCCATTTTAAATTCTGCCAATCAATAGGGTTTTCCTTTTATGTCTGTCTCAGTGACACTACGATAGACCTGATCATTCTTTTCTTTTCTCTTCCTTTGTAGCATTACCAGGAGTGTGACAAGGCTGAGGTACGTTGAAGCCATTGTGTATGCTTGAGCCCATTTTCCCCGCAAGCCGCTGCTGTTGGTTGTCCTCTTTAGGAAAAGGGACAAGCAGTCAGCTTTCCTTTTATCGTGGAGAATGATTTTATACAGGGTGGCCACCGGTTTGACCAGTTCTGTTGAAAACCATCATGATAGTGATTTTTCATTTTGGTTTCCAGGAGTCAAGATCTGGAAATGTACAGAAAGAAGTTTCGTCTTCCTTTGACCGGGTTATCAAGGAGGTGAGATGATTATGATCTCTCTAAATCAGAGCGGAGTGGCAGTTATGGAATCAGGATCATCAGGCCTGTATGTTCAGTGTTCCAAGGGAAATTAAACCTTCGATTTAATACGGGCTTTATTGCATGCAGAGCAGAAAGAAAAACGCATTGCTTGCTGTTTGGAATTGCTGCGTTTCAAGGAAACATATTTTGCCCACTCATTTCATCTTTAATATTGAAGAGGTTTCTATTTAAGCTTCTATTTAAGCTTTCAACTCTATTGAGTTGAAAATCTCTGGCCCCAAAGTGTTAACATATAGTAGCCAAGGCCCTGCACGTGATAGGCATCATATATCTAGAAATGCTTTTACATTATTCTGACTTTGAAATGCCCTCATAATTCATTTCCCACCGCTATCTTCTGCCATTGGAGTTGGTTGCATGCCTAACTTAATAATACTCTTTTTTATTTCTTAGTCTTGACATTATTTGTCTATAGTAAGGTCATGATTTTCAGTAAAAGCTGCCTTCAGAACATACTGTGGCTTTCTGGGTGGCACGGTGGGAGAGAATCCACCTGCCAGTGCAGGAGCCTCAAGAGATGTGGGTTCGATCCCTGAGTCGGAAAGATCCCCTGGAGAAAGAAATGGCAACCCACTCCAGTATTCTTTCCTAGGAAATCCCATGGACAGAGGAGCCTGCTAGGCTACAGTCCATGGGGTCACAAAGCGTCGGACACGACTTGAGTAGTGACTGAGCAAAGAGCACGGAGATACACGTATTAATTTGTGTTTTATATTTTCTTAACTACACTGAGTTCGTCCTGTGGCTCTTAGAACTACCGCTACAGTCGAGGTGAGGGGTCTCTTAACTAAGTGCAGACATGAATGGCAGGCCTGTGTTCACAGCCTACCTCCCAAGTACTGTGATTGAGCTTTCTCACTGACCTCTTTACAGAATCCTGGGTAAGAAAGATAAGCTGGGATAAATACAGGAGCTCCAGGATACCGTGCAGTTGGTTATAGGGTTGTGGTGGAAGAACCAAACCAAAGTTGTTCTGGTGTCCTCAGGATGTTGGTGTCGATTAAATAGAGCCTGACATTTGCCTAGTGGAGACATCAGAGTCTGAAATCACTCGCAGTGAGAGAGCCACTTAATAATCTAAACACAGTCCTCCGAGTTTTATTCCAGCTAGGTTATCACACCTCCTGCATTTCAAGCACGGACTGCCAGGGAAGTCCCTTTACCTGTTCTTTGCTTTTGTTTTTCTTTGAGATGATAATAGAAATCTGCTCTGCAGAGACGTTTTGAGACGTAGCATTGAAACCCCTGAGTGGAGGCTAGAATGATGTTGTGCCACGTTACACCCTGTTGGGGCTGCTCCTCCTGACTCCAGGAAGGGCCTCCTGGAAGGGCCGGAGCGCTGTGCCACCCCCTTTCTTACCCTCAGTGCCTACCCATGTGACTTCGTGCAGGAATGGAAGTGTCACTGTTTCAGATTTCACAAGTGTGTGTGTCGATTGCTTCTAGACAACTCGGGAGATGGTGGCCCGTTCTGCTGCTACCCTCATCACGCATCCCTTCCACGGTAGGTGCGCAGTGGACAACTGAGATTCGCCTTTCTGTCTCTCTTTGTATCATGATCTCTCCTGTCTACTTCCATGGGTGGCCATGAGAGTTCACTAAAGTGCCTTGCCTGTGTGTTTTTGGTTTGCTTGTTTTGGTTTTTATCCAACTTATCCAGATCCCAAAAGTGTCTATAGGTGGGCAAAACTTTTTTTCAGGGCTATTAAAATTTATCTGGATGTAGGTTAAAAATCTTTCCTCTGTATTCTTTAGTGATCACTCTGAGATCTATGGTACAATTCATTGGCAGAGAATCCAAGTACTGGTAAGTGTTTCTGTTTTCAAGTCTTCAAGGAGATCTGTTAATGCCAAATACTTTACATGTCTGTGATGCCTTAGAGCTTGCAAAGCAAATTCCTGTATCTTATATCATTTGCCCTACACACACACGTATACAACCACTGAAGCCAGAATTCACCCTGACTCCATGTGACTACACCCTTAGGTAGCAGTATCTCCCCTTCTGTTTCTGAATTCATCTCTTTGCGGAATGAGGGAGGTAGAAAGGGGAGGGGGGCTGGGGGGTATGACCTTGTCCAAAGTGGCAGCTGAACCTTGTAATCTGAATGTACTTTACCTTTCCTCCTTCTAAACCTTAGTGGACTTTGTGACTCCATAGCAACAATCTATCGGGAAGAGGGCATCCTAGGATTTTTTGCGTGAGTAAATTACTGATTTGTGGGTGTGATTTTTGTGTGAGTAGGAAGCTTTAATGAGAATGAGGACATGACTCCTTGTTTCAGCCTCAGGGAAAATGTACTTTCTGGGTTTATTTCATGTTAAACTGTGTTTTGGCCCCTCTGACTTAAATGCTTTTGTAAGAGATCCCAAACTTTTGCTCTGCACATCTGAAATGGTTGAAAGGAGAGGGTTTTTTTAATTAATAAATTCATTCCGAATTTCTACCCTCATAGTAAGTTCTCAGTTGCTATACAGTTGATATAATGAGGAAAGTTTGTTTTGGAAAAATGGAAAGCTGTTTAATAGGCGTCTTTCTTATCCTCAGAGTGTGTTTGTGCACCGTGTTCATTCCCTTGAATTTACTTGAGAAGAACTTAGGCTAAAGTAAATTATGACCTTAGTTCTATTAATGACAAAAACTGCATTCTTAACTAAATGGTCAATTTTCAGTGTTTCCACATCGTTTATTTTTGTTTGAGTATCATAAATATTCTGGGAAATAGACGAGATAGCTATTATTATTCTCATTTTAGAGATAAAAAAAAAACCAAACTGATGCTCTGGGAAGGTGATTTGCTGATAAGTGGTAGAAGTGGCATTTAATCCTCGGTCTTCAGTCTGAGAGGTGACCTTTGTCCCGTTGTTCCACACTGCCTCGCCTAGCTTACCTAGGCTCTGGAAATGTGTTTTCTGATGCCTCTCACCTGTGTCCATGTTTGGGCCATTTTCATTTTGTCATTTTTCTCATCTTTTGCATGGCCAAATTTGGATATCAAGTAGTCTAGCAATAATCATATTTAAGTCTCTTCTCTGAAGTAGGCAAATTATTTGCCTCCCTGATTATAGTTATTAATAGTAAGTTGAGCCATTGGCCATAGCTTAGAGGGATGTAGCCTGTAAAATTCTCATTTTAAAAATGAGAATACAAGTCATTAGAGATTATCTCCAAGAACAGTTGTATTAATTAGAATGACTGGTTATGTTCCGGTATTTGGTTCCTTTCAGTTCTCTAGAATGTTTTAAAATCTTTATTTATTTTTTAATTGAAGGATAAATAAATTATTGTATGATTTATATAAATAAATATAAGTGAGTGGATTGTCTTTCGACTGATCAGACCTCGTGGTTCTTGTTTTTCTTGCTCCTTCACGCAGGGGTCTTATTCCTCGCCTCCTCGGTGACATCATTTCCTTGTGGCTCTGTAACTCGCTGGCCTACCTCGTCAATACCTATGCACTGGACAGTGGGGTAGGTTGGGCTCCTGATGAGATGCGCTGGCGCTGACTTCACAGTCCCCGCCTGGCAGCTAGGTTAGCTCTGCCGTAAGATGGCAGTTGGTGATACGAGACTCGCCATTATATAGCTAAATATTAACGGTCAGATTTTCAGAGGCTAATGGAATGATCTACACTGCTTACCTCAGAGAGAGGCACCTGGAAAGGGTCTGGCAGGGTGAGTCCAAGCTTCTGCAAGGAGATTGCGTCTATATTGATGCCTAATGTTAAAGGACACCACAAAGCAGGACAGTTCTGTCGTATATTCAGGGGTTTCGTCTAACTGGAAGTGCTAAGGGGGCCCTTCCATTGGGCTTTCTGGAAACTTCATCCTGGGCCAGGGGCTTGAGAGTCAGCTTTCCCTAAAAGTCATGTTTGTGCGGCCTCAGCAGCTGTAAACCTCTTTGAACCCAAGAGAGTTCCTTAGCATGGTGGAAACAAGAACACACTCAGGCCAGAGGTAGGGCCAGAAGTCCATGTGCTGGGTTACTTGAGTCTAGAGACTGAGCGTCCCCTCAGCATCTGGGGCACAGCTGGGTGTGCACAGGAGTAGCTTGGCCCTAAGGGCACCATCAGCCTGGTTTCCGGGGGTTGTATTTCTAGGACGTGGGAAAAGATTCCCAGTCTCACTTCCTGGTGCCTTTGAAAGCCTGAAGCCGTTGTATCAGTTCCTAGAAGCCATCCTAGTCTTACATGAACTTGCCTGTTAATGTTGAGTCAAGGTGATCGTTTTGACCACTGCCTGTTTATGCTCCCAGCCAGTCTTTTACGTTTTCATCCTGTAAATTAATTTTCAGATTGTCAAAGAACTTGAATTCCAAAATAGACTGTTTTGATGCGGGGAGGACAATTAGCTGTTAATATCAGCTGAATTTTCTCACTCGCGCTAATAAAGGCTTTCTTCCTGTTACAGGTCTCCACCATGAATGAAATGAAGAGTTACTCCCAAGCTGTCACAGGAGTAAGTTTGTAAACATCCTCTTAACCTTTGAGTAATAGTTCTGTTTCCCTTGAAATTTGAAATGTGTCATTACTGTTTTTCGGTCAGAGGTATGAACAGCCCAGAGTCCCTGCATCACAGTAGCAAAAATAACAAACCCGCATGGTTTGGCGCTGGTCAGCCTCCGGGGGGTCAGCGGGCATTTCTCAACGCAGACCTGCCCCTGCTTCCCCTGTGTCCTGCCGAACGTGTGCTGAGCGCTTCAGTCTCTTCCCCCATGTGGAGCCTTCCGGTGGTTGGCTTTTGAAGTAGCTTCCATTGTCTTTGGAAAGATGTTTATGTTTTCTTCAGGTCTGTTTTGAAATGCTTATTGTACTTAGTTTTAAATGTTGAAGTTCAGTTACATTTGAATGAGGCTCAGTCACAGAATAAGAGAACTCCTCTGACCTTTGGTGAAAAGGTTGCATGGTAAGGGGATAAACATCTCCAGACTCCAAACTGTGTAATTTAGTCTTACCCTGGGATACAGAGAAAGCAAAAGCAGTGTTGGCACGTTTGACCCCAGCGGCACTAGGACTAAGGGTGAGGAAGGAGAAGCGTAGAGAGGCCAGGCGTGAGCTAGTAACCGGGCTGTTTTTTCCTCTTTACAGTTTTTTGCCAGCATGTTGACCTATCCCTTTGTGCTTGTCTCTAATCTTATGGCTGTCAACAACTGTGGGTAAGTGCCTTGCGTTTCTTATCCTAGTAATTGGCTGCCTGTATGCCTGACAGGCAGCGCAGTCCTGGTAGAAATTTGGCAAGGATAAGTACAGGTGATGGTATGATAGATTCCTAATTCTTTTCTGTCTGCCCCATACACCAGCAATGCCATCAATTTGTATTATAAGCAGTCTCTTCATATCCTGTTTTGAACTAGAGAAGGGCACAAATAATATTTCTCAAGTACTTATAAATAGTATGTACTTGCCAGTAGTCTAGGTTCTTTTCTGAAAATAGTGGAATAACGATCAGATTACTCTCACATCTTTTCTTTATATTAATCCTATCCTCTCTTATGAACGTTACGAAAGGTATGTTAGGGATTGAATGACAGCCTGTACCTGTTTTTCATCAGGGCTTCATGGAAAAAGTGTTTTAAAGTAAGAAAAGTAGAAAATTTGGTTGAAAATGGAAAGTTTCTTGACCTTTCATGTATTGACTGGGAAGGAGGGCAGGGGGTGGGGATGGACACCACTGATTTCCAGATGCCAGGTGACTACCAGGTTGGACAGAAGTTTTACCCTCTTGATTTAATTCTGTTCCACTAGGGTACCTGTCACAGCATGCCGTTAGACATGTCACTGTTTTCAAACAAGGTATCCAGTTGATCGCTATGTCGAGTTCTGAGCACAGTTACCATATTCTGTTTGTTCTCTGAGCCACGTTGTAGCCCAGAGCAGGCTTGAAGGATGAGTCAAGTGTGGTGTTGTTATTTGCAGTTTTTTTAGAGAAGTGGCTTCCCTGTGGCTCAGTCGATAAAGAGTCTGCCTACAATGCCGGAGAGCTGGGTTTGATCCCTGGGTTGAGAAGATCCCCTAGAGAAGGAAATGGAACCCACTCCAGTATTCTTGCCTGGAGAATTCCATGGACAGAGGAACCTGGTGGACTATAGTCCATGGGGTCACAGAGAGTCAGGCACAACTCGGTGCCTAACTTTCACGTTCAGAGAAGATGAGGGTAGGAGTTAGGTCTGAGTAAGAGCATGTCGTCACCGCAGTTTGACACCACTATCCATTGTCATGTTTGGAGTCTTTTGAACACCACGTAGTTTTAAATTCCCTTTCTCAGCTCTTTAATCATATAATTACTGTGTTCTAGTAATTAGTAATTAGCTCTAGTAATTAGAGCTTCCCTGGTGGCTCAGATGGTAAAGCGTCTGCCTACAGTGTGGGAGACCTGGGTTTGATCCCTGGGTCGGGAAGATCTCCTGGAGAAGGAAATGGCAACCCACTCCAGTATTCTTGCCTGGAGAATCCCACAGACGGAGGAGCATGGTAGGCTACAGTCCATGGGGTTGCAAAGAGTCGGACACGACTGAGCGAGCTTCACAGAGAATTTCATTTTTCCACTAATTAAAACCTAGATGTTTTAGAAAATACATGACTAAAGTTTCTCTCCATGTATGGATTCAAAACCTAAATGTAAGAAAGTGGGATCTGTTTTGGATGCTCAGTCTTCCCCCTGTGCCAACAGAATTTGTTTCTATAGAACTGCTAAAATTGCTGCTCAGGGAACCTTCCAGGCAGAATATTTTGACCAAGATCTATTGAGCTCTTGAGAGAATATTTTATAAATATTGACTTCGGTAACCAACCCCTTTTTCTATTTCAGGCTTGCTGGTGGATGCCCTCCCTACGCCCCAATATATTCTTCTTGGATAGATTGCTGGTGCATGCTACAGAAAGAGGTACTTCTCTCTCATTCTCTCTCTCCCTCCCTCCCTCTCTCTGCCTCCCTCCCTCCCTCCTCCTCCCCTCCTCATATTTTCTGGAGTTTTTTTGCTTGTTTTCTTAAAAGTCTCTGGGATCCCAGGTTAATTCTTGTAGGTTATCCTTTAGTTACCAGTTAAATGCATCCTTTCCAGTGGTCCGTATGTCACTCTGGCATAGCTATAACATATGCTGCTTAGAAATCATCAGGAGAGGTAAAGAAGGAAGAATTCCTGGATGTGATCTGGAACCCGTTTGAGTGGTTACATTCGAATTACAAATAAGGTCTGGGCAGTCAGCTATTCTGGTTATTAACATGATGCCCTGGTTTTCAGATTACTTTTTCCAACCTCATCTTCTTGTAACTTGTCAGAATATATTCTGAAACTTATTTCCTAATACATCTAGAGGAGCTGAGAAATAGTTGTTTGTTCACAACATTATTTGCCGCCGTGCTGTCAGCGGAGCTGCTCTCTCGCTTCTGCAGTCACGTTAGTGGATGCGGCGTCCAGATTCCAGTGTGTTCTGTGCATTTGCTACGGGGTAGATCATCTCCAACCAAAAATTCTTGATCGGTCTAGGCAGAGCTTTAATAGGAACCAAAATAATGAGTGGCTGTGCCCTAAATTTAACATGGAATTGCTTAGAGTGGCCATCAGTTGAAAGCTGTTTCTGAGTGGGAAGCACTCTGTGGAGGACTGTGAAGGAAAGCGTTTGAGGAAGCTCTTTGTTGCACGCTGTTAAAGCCTTTGTTCCGGGGGCTCAGGCTTCCCAGCCTGGACTCTTGAATGTAGAGGCCTAAGCTGGGGGGCTTTTGCTCAGTGGACCCAACAAGCCCCTCTGTGAACCTAGGCCAGGATGCTTGGATGATTGCCAGACAGACCTAACATGAACATTCAACCCTCTGCTATAGAAAGAAACCAAATAGAAAATTATTAGGGTGTCAGACACTTTACAGTTGAACCTTTAAGTGCTTAAGACAACAGCAAATGGTAACTGATCATTCACTGTATATGAGGCATCATGCTAAGGGTTCTCCATGTTTCAGCTCATGCAACCCTCAAAATAACCTTGTGAGGAGAGAGATTGTACTTTACCGTTCCACCTCACATATGAAGAAACTGGGGCTTTGAACAATTGCTGCTGCTGCTAAGTTGCTTCAGTCGTGTCCGACTCTGTGCAACCCCATAGACGGCAGCCCACCGGGCTCCCCTGTCCCTGGGATTCTCCAGGCAAGAACACTGGAGTGGGCTGCCATTTCCTTCTCCAATGCATATGAAAGTGAAAAGTGAACGTGAAGTCGCTCAGTCGTGTCCGACTCTTAGCGACCCCATGGACTGCAGCCCACCAGGCTCCTCCATCCATGGGATTTTCCAGGCAAGAGCACTGGAGTGGGTGCCACCGCCTTCTCCGTCTGAACAGTTAAATAACGCCAACTGTGCAACCCACAGTCACACAGCTTGCATTTGGGAGAGCAGGGCCTGCATGCAGGCTGACTTAGAGTCTGCTCAATTAAACCACAACATGCCTACTTTAACTATAAGATTTTATAAGTGCTCCCTAGAGATCTGACCATCCGTTCAGAACAAGTAAAAGCTGACGTGGGGACTTCTGGTGGCCCAGAGGCTGACTCCGCACTTAGACACTGCGAGGGGCACGAGTTCCAGCCCTGATCAGGTGTGCAGCCAAAAAAAAATAAATACAAATAAAAGCTGGCGCTTACTACGGGTTAGGACTGTTCACGACACTTGATATGAACTGACGCACTTGATGGCCCAGCTAACTAGCAAAGAGCAGAGCCAGCATCTGCCTAGGAAGATCTGTCTAAATAAGAAATCCTTGCCTTTATCCGCATGTCGAAAATGGTAGTTATTTCCACAGAGGCTCAGCTTGCATCAGAGATGACACGTTGCTGGTCATTTTGTCATTTCGTTTCCCAGAAATATGTCCAGTTGGATGTCTTTGCTGCTTTGGACTAGCTGACCTCATTTTCACACTAGACTTTATTTGTATTTATTTTTCTTTCAGGGAAATATGAGCCGAGGAAATAGCTTGTTTTTCCGGAAGGTCCCCTTTGGGAAGACTTACTGTTGTGACCTGAGAATGTTAATTTGAAGATGTGGGGCAGGGACTGTGACATTTCTATATAGTCCCAGACGCACAGAATTATGGGAGAGAATGTTGATTTCTATACAGTGTGGCGCGCTTTTTTAAATAATCATTTAATCTTGGGAAAATGGAGGTGTTTGGTGTCTGCCTTTTTTGTTCTTTTTCCCAGCACATGATTTACCACTGATCCTCCCTCTGAAATGGGACATTTTTACCCCAGGTTATTTTACTTAAGAAGTTGCGTTTACCTAAAGGTACCGGCAAGTTGTCACGCAATTTGAGTCTCAATGTTTTGTAAAATGAAGAGAGTACAGTCCCATGAAGAAAGAGAAATAATTCTGTAAAACTTAAGAAAATGAATAAGGCAAATGATACAGGAAGCTATAAACTAGCTTTTCTTTGGTAGACCACAAAACTCAGCAGCATCCACTGGAACCTGCCTCCCAGCATATTCTTAGCACATCCAATTAACCCTGTGTCTCATACCTCACAGAAAGGACAATACACACCTAACCTACCCTAGAAAACCTGCACGCTGTTATTGCAAAGCAAGAAATTTTGTTGTCAACAACAAGAAAAAAGGACAGTTACAGAGAATTAGCAGGATTTGGAAAGGAAGTGTAATGTCTCCTTTTTGTCCTTCAAAGAAGTGCTTACTGTCATGTAAAGGATGAAAAGCAAGCACTGTAGCGTCAGCCTTGCCAGTCCCTAAATTACATCATCATACAGTTCTAATTGTATATAATCTTTTGTTCTTCAGTTTTGTATTTTGTTTGCATTTTGTCATTGCAGAAGGTGAGTAGTTTGTTTTTCATTCCTCATGACACCCTTGGAAGGTGTACTTGTAATCTCACGTCTGATGGTGCAGACTTACATCCGTAAGATTCTTAGACTATTGACCAGCTCTCATGTCATACCCTCAGTTAGGCATGTTAACATTCATAGTAGGGGAAAAAATCATTTTAGAAGGAAATAAATTGTCACTCAAACACAAAGCTCTTACTTTACTCAGGCCTTTTCCAAGCAGGTTATAATGCTCTTAAAATGAGAAAGCATTTGGTTTTACTTATTTAAATAATCCACTGGGTTGTTGCCAAATGAGTAAACGCTTCATTTGCTGTTTCTCAGAAGAATTCGCTACTTCCCGTCAAAGCAGCAGTACCCACAGTGTCAGACTGAGCACGCAGGGTCTCCTCACCCCCACACCCCGAGTTTAAGAATATAGCCTGAAGCTCATGAGTAGCATAACTTGCCTTGAAACGTCTTTGATGTCTCTTTGTCTCAAAAAGCAATGTAAATTTTATATTCTATTCAATATTATCTGCATTTGTTTTAATATAAAAATGTTTTGCATTACCTACTTTTTTTTTCTCCCCAAAAAATCTTCAAGTAAAGACGATCTAGGAAACTGCCATGTTTATGACCCGTGGCTTCTGTCTTCACACACGCCTGCCTAGTTGGGGAGCTTGTCTGTGAGAACCAGTCTGCCACCAGAGGGCGCCAAGGCTCCGCTTTTGCCTTTGAAAGCTGGGCTGTGGAAAGTTTGACCGAGGCCTGGGATTAATCAGCACACTGGCCGATCCAGCTCACTGCATCCGAGCCACCCGTCCCATAAGGGCGCTACAGCTGTGCCTAGTTGTGTGTCCAGCTCTCTATGACCCCATGGACTGTAGCCCGCCCAGGCTCCTCTGTCCATGGGGTCTTTCAGGCGAGAGGACTACATCTGTGGTCCTCCATGAAATTGTATAAGCCAGTAACATACTCAGAAGTTTATTCCGGGGCTGGTGAATGCAGGTAGGTAGGTACTCTTGAGATACACACAAAAGAAATAATGAACTGACTCGTATGTGAGTCGTGTAAACCTAGATGAGGATTGTCTTGTAGGCTGCACCTATGAAACTGCACAGGTGGTTTGCCTTGGCAGGGCTGAGCTAAGTTGCCAGGAAATATTCCCTCTGGGGAGTGTGCTGGTCAGTGAAGCTTGACTGAAGGAGAGAGTGTGGGGTTTCCTGGAACTTTGGGTGCTTGTAAAAGTACCAGGCTATACCGACAACTTTAACATGAAAGAAACTTTAGACCTAGTCCTGTATCCCAGCTTCTCTTGTTACCTAAACATACCGTAGTTCTGCTATAATTTCCTCCTCTGGAAACGTCCTCCTTCCCTCTCTCCCTTGAAGTGTTCCCTATATGATAAAATTCAGTTCTAGGGTCATCCCTTTGTGAAGTCTCTCTTAAGTCCTCTCAGCTGGACAAGATCTTTGCCTTCAAACTCTCTGTCCCCCAAGGCTTGTAATGATACTGCCAACTAAACTGACAGAAGCTGCACCCCACACTGAGTTCAGGGCTTACCTAGAGCAGTGGCATCACTTCCCTCTGATCTGAAAACCTGTGGGAAAAAATTACATGTATCCCTTTAAAACAGGCCCGCTGTTTTCAGTGGAAAAGTGGAGCTGGTGAAGAGAGGGTGCATGAAGTTGGTCAGTTTAAGGTGCTGTGCGTGGCAGACAAGGGAGGCAAGGAAAGCAGTGGTCGTGACCGTCCCACCTGTCATGTAAGCTTTTGGTACAGTCGGTATCTCCACTTTAGAAATAAAATGAGACTCGAGTAACTCATTCAGAATTATATAGCTAGTATGTTTCCGAGCCAAGTTCAAACCTGAGTCACATTCCAAGGCATGTTTGCTGCTCCCTAGGAGCAATGAAATGCTGAGAGAAAGTAGCCAGTCAACGGAATGGTGAGGGGTTCATCCATCTGAGGACAAGTGCCCTCCCTCTTAGTCAAATCAGTGAACCAAAGAAAAGAGCCTTCTGCAGAATAGTGTAAAACGGTCTTTGATCAGAAGAGACCTGGTTTTTTGCCTCTGCAGAATGATAAATAGGTGAAGCAACTGAAGATAGCAAAGATCACCGTTACTTTTCTAGGCTATTGGGATTTATACAGATCGGACACTTACCGTATGGGAAGGCTTTATTCCTGTGGGTGCATCAGTCCAGTGTATTGGAACTCCTACTCTATTTGAAGGCTAACAGTTTTTGAAAGTGATTTATTTACATGTCAGCTCCTCACTGGATTCTCTATTTTTGCCTCGGCTCATGGGATCTTAGTTCTGTAACTAGAGATGAAACCTGGACCTTCAGCAGTGAAAGCATGGACTCATAACCACCGGACCACCAGGGAATTCCCTCAGTGGATTCTTCCGAAACATACTTGCCTATTGGATGGGTTCATTCACGCTGCCTCCCTAGGTGCCATAGTAGTTTGTATCTTTGGACTTCTGGGGTGGGTTTTTTTGTTTGTTTTTCTTTTTAGTTTTGGTGGAGCCATGCAGCTCTGGGATCTTAGTTCCCCAACCAAGGATCAGACCTGCGCCCTCGACAGTGAGAACACAGAGTTCTGATCACCGGACTGCCAGGGAATTCCTCTGGAGTTTGTTTTTGAAAGTAGACAAAGATGTGTGTCTTATCTCCTCTGAAGTTTTTTTATTTTAGGGTTAAAGATGTCACATGTGACGTCTCATTTTTTCTCCCTCTGTTGATCCCTCATTTTATTGTCTCATCAGACTTGAGAGAATCAGAAACTTGAACTCTGATTTTTGTCCTAGAGAGAAAGTTGCAAATGAAAGGTCCTTTTGCCACCAATGCCCCCCCCCCTGCGCCCCCATTGCAGNNGGATATCTTGGCTAGTAGCAGCAATTAGTTTTCTAAAGCAACTGTTTCCCTTCCAACCAGCTTTGTCCATATGAGTCAGCTTCCTCCTCTGTTCGCTGCCTTCGCACGCTGTCTTGGGGAGGCAGGTCTTCCGAAACACACTGTCGTGAGAGGAAATGGTGAGAAGCCCATTTGCCTCGCTCTCATAAGGGGATTACTCTGCAGCCGGGGCCCCAGTCTCCTGTCTGGGATCAGTTAGTCAGATTTTGTATTAAAAACCACAGTTGTTCTGGAACCAACTTACTGCCACCCCCAAAAAGAATATTTCCAAGTAGGTTCAGATTAGTACCACACACCAAAAATGGCTGAAGGACAATGCTTTGGAAAAGGGGGAGAAACAAGAATGTGACCTGGAGGAGTTTTTGAAGACTCGCCAGCTACCCGAGGGAGAGTGAGTAATGAAGTAAACCCGCCCTGTCCCAAATCCAAGAAGCCACCTGGGGTGAGAGACCCTTCTCTAGCACTAATTTTTGCCTCCCTCAGGCAGCCAGAAGAATGGACTGTTCCCTGGAAATGCCACGTTTCCACGGAAAAATCTATTGGGCTTTGCAGTTTTTATGTCCGAACTGAGTCGTGTGAAGAGCCAGAGGTGAGAGAAGGACAAGAAGCAGAAGTGTGCCTACCGACTTTCCGTCCTGTCTGCAGCCCTGCCCTGCTGGCGCCCCAGAGACTGCTGAGTGTGTCCTCTGGCTGGAAGCGGAAAAGGAGGGTGAAAGCGAAACGACAGCCGTGCCTCACGCCAGACAGCCCCCCACCTCCCGCAGTCCAGCATCGCAGACCCTTGCTGCCGAGGGGACCACACTGAGTTTATACATACAACCCGCAGCCACTCAGCGCGCGAAGCCCTGCCCGGGCCAGTGGGGAAGGTCCTACGTCTCCATGGCCCCTGGGCCTTCCCGTGCACTGAGGAGAGGACGGAGTCTGAGGAGAGCATCAGAACTAGGGAAGTTGGGAGGATTAAATGGAACCACGTGTGGAAAACCAGGGCCTGGGAGATCCCTGCCAGTCCAGTGGTCACAACTGCACGCTTCCAGGGCAGGGGGTGTGGGTTTGATCCCTGTCGGGGAAGTAAGGCGGCCCCACGCTGCGGTGGTTTTCTTCGAGGCCAAGGAGAAAAAGCAAACCCTGGTGTACTTGCAGTGATGCCCGCTGAGACCAAGCTCCCTGGCATCCACGAGAGGAAAAGCTCACGCCCAGCTGGCGGACCCCGGGAAGACTTCATGGAGGAGTGGACGTTGAGCCGGTTCTCTAAGGGCAGGTCAGCGGGAGGGCAGCAGTTCCCACCCTGCACTCGGCAGCCCTGTGACCTGGACTAGTTATTTGATTGTATTCAGCCTCAGGCCCCTCATCTCTGAAAGGAGGGTGATACTCCTCTTACCGGAGCGTAAATTTGAGTCCAGTGTCACAGCAACTCTCTGGAATGTGGTAGCTGTTGTGGTTATCTAAGGCCTAGAAGGCGGGGCGACACTGTACCAGCGCAGGTACCGCAGGCAGTCACGGAACCAGGGAAGGCCGCGAGCTGAGGGAAGGTGGGACTGCGTCTCCGCTGGCAGTCCTCACACGCCTTCAGCGCTGCTTTTCCGCGCAATCGCAAGCACCCGGGACAGTCCCAACACACAGTCCTCAGTGAATGTTTGTTCAGGAGCTTCAGGTTCAGTGACATCTCAGCCCACCTCCCGAGCCCGCGTGCTCGCGTTCTCACGCTTTTACTCCGCGCTTGCTCATCACCCTGTTTCCCAAGCTGAAAGCCTGGAGGTGACTCGAGTCCTGTCTACCCCTCGCTCTTCTCAGAAGGGGCTGGACTCTGAGAAGTGCGCCTTGAGTCTGCCATCCTGCCTTTGTCCCCACTGCCTCAGCACGGCATCCCTGCTCAGCTGTCGCGGCGGCCTTCGATCTTGTCTTCCCGCCACCAGCGCAGCGCGGCGGCAGTAAAGCGGGGGCTCCGTGGCGTGATCCGGGTATGGAGGATGGCTGCGCCTTTCCTCTGCGGGCGCAGGCTTTTGCCAAGGGACAGAGTACTTGCTGGCGTGTTTCCTGAGACGTCCTGCCCCAGAATCCGTAAGTTCACGCACCTGACGCACGTCAGGCAGGCAGTCCTCCAGCCTCTCCTGCTCTGCGCCTGCCTACCTGGCTCGCAGCTGCTCTGGATCTGTTCTCTTCCGCTGGAGTCTTGTGCGGGAGGAGCAAAGCCGGGAGACAAGGATATTTATAAATAGAAAGTGGGTGTAGAGTTCTGCAGTGGCAAATGTTTTTTAAAACGGCTAATTCCATCTCCTCCACCATTTGAGCTTTCAAATTCCTGTCCACCTCATCTTTCATCTTTTCCCAAAAGTTTCTGCACTCTCCTTGGTCAAGGCCATGATCACCTTGGAAACCATGGTGGTTGAGAGGTGTCGCCTGGAAAGAGGCGCACCTGCAGACGACTGTACAGAGCAAAGCTGTCGAGATAGTGGAGGGCGGCGCTGGGGGTTTAGTCACTAAGCGGGGCCCACTCTTCTGTGAATCCGTGGGCTGTAGCCCGCCAGGCCCCTCTGTCCATGGGACTCTCCAGGCAAGAACACTGGAGTGGGTTGCCGTCTCCTACTCCAGGGGATCTTCCCAGCACAGGGTTTGGACCTGTGTCTCCTGCACTGGCAAGTAGATTCTGTACCACTGAGGGAAGCCGTCAGAGAAGCCCTGCTCACACCTGATGGCAGGGCATTTACTGGTGGCCTATTACATGGTCTGCCCACATATCCATTAGCTTCAACCCATAGAACAGCCATATAAACGAAAAACAGTCCCATTTTATTGATAGAAAAGTGAAGTTCAGGTTTAACTGATTTACCCAAGACTGATAAATGACAAAACCAGGATCCAGATCTGGGCCTGCAAACCTGGGGAATTTTTAATACGACATGCACATATACTGAGCTCTATTTTTCCACATAAAAATAGGGAAACCGATTTAAACAAGGAGGTAAAAATGAAATGATGAGAGAGAACTTGTGATCTTATAACCATGTAGATATATATATAGATATATGTATGATTGAATATCATGGTTGCATACTTAGAAGCCCAACAGACTGGCTTAATTAAGAGATGGGGTTTAGATACTCCCCAGCAGTCCAGTGGTTAAGGTGCCTTGAGTCCAGTGCAAGGGGTGCAGTTGCAGGCTTTGGTCAGGGAACTAAGCTCCCACATAGCTCACGGTGCAGCCAAAAAAAAGGAAAGTTATTGGCTCAAGCAACAAAGTGGCCAGTGGTTAACCTGTTGCAAACAAAGGCCCCAGGACTCCGACGGCCACATCCCTCTGGCCCACCTCAGCCTGGTTTCCCTCAGACAGGCGCTCTCCACTAGGCAACTAGACGATAAATGGCTTCACTCACGCGGTCGCAGAGCTTGTGATTTCAGAGTGAAGATCTCGTATGGAAGTTCTGTCCGTAAAGCGTTCCATTCGGTGTGTCTCGGGGATGGAGTACTCTACTGGCCAGAGCTGAGTCAGCCTCACTAAATCCGTAGAGTCGGCCCTCCGTATGTGCAGATTCAAGGGTCTAAGGGTCACGGGCGTGGCTGGTCACAGGAAGGTTCACCGGGCACAGACACACCGCAGGGTGTCCGGAAGACCCGGCTCGGCCGAAAGGGGAAAGCAGCAGCAGCACAGTCCACCAAGGACGCACGCGGTGGAGGCCAGGAGCCCGAGGCCGGCATGGGTTGATGGGCACTGAAGACCTGTGCACAGGGGTGTGCGCGAGCGTATAGTTACTCGGTCATCCCATCAACTCCGTAATATCCCCATTTTTCAAGTGAGAAAAAATGGGAACTCAGAGAAAATTTGCTGGGAAGGGACAGAGCTAGAATTCAGATCTGGATAAGCTTGACTCCGAATCCTGCGTGTTTTCCATGCAGCAGAATGTCAGCCCTGGAGAAGCCTCTAGGTGAGACTGACAGGTGAGCGCTTGGAAGCTATGAGCCCTCAGGAGTCCACCTATGCCTGCCCAGCCCCAGGGTGGGGGCTGCAGCCGCAGTCCCACGCAGCGCCCTGCTGAGCGCCTTTGACGAGCACCAGCAACCAGTGCCTCTCCCAGTGGGAGGGCGCTCCTACCAGGGAGCGGCTCCGCCGGCCTGATCTCTGACCACGGGAGAGGACCGCCTGGTGCTGTCGGTGACACGGGGTCCATGGACAGGTGAAGGGAGAAGGAGGGGTGTGTCGGCCATGGGATGAGTGGGCGAGACAATAAATAATAGAGTCCTGGGAAAATAAAGAAATGAGAGAAAACTTTAAGATCTCACGTTCAGAGATTTAAATGGGAATGTGGCACCAGAGAGAGAGGAGGCTCTGAGATAGAAAATGAGGACAGCCCATCTTCCCTGATGGTTCAGATGATAAAGAATCTGCCAGCGATGCAGGAGACAGGTTCAGTCCCCGGGGTGGGGAAGACCCCCAGGGGTGGGGAAGATCCCCTGGAGGAGGGCACGGCCATCCACTCCAGTATTCTTGCCTGGAGAATCCCATGCACAGAGGAGCTTGGCGGGCTCCAGTCCGTGGAGTTGAAAAGAGTCGGACACAACTGAATGACTAACACTTTGATCTGCAGAAAATCCTCGGACAGGAAAAGGGGGAAACCCAAAGAAACCAGCAGAGCTGTGCAGAGAGCTCCCTGACAGGCTCACAAATCCAAAGGCAAGTGTAAGAGGAGGAAGATTGAAGTCCTTGACAAGCTGAGACTTGGGAAAGAGTGCAGACAGTAAAAGACGTTCTTGGTTACATTCAGAGGAGGAATAAAGAGAGGATGGGGATGAACGTGTCAGGTCAGCAGCTGTTGGGAAGCAGGATACTCAACCCCGATTTTCTTCATTCTTCATGAAAGAGCATTTCTAAACTGGAGTGAGGCGAGAAAATGTGGGATAGAGGAAACAAACTCCAGAGAAAAGAGTAAGTAAACCCAGGCACCCATTTAAACAAGTTGCAAGACTTCCCTGGTGGCCCAGTGGCTTGGACTTTGCACTCCCAATGCATGGGGCACAGGTTCAATTCCCTGTTCAGGGAACTAAGATCCCACATACTGCGTGGTGCAGCCAAAAATTTTTAAAAATGAAATGAGTTGCAAATCCCAAGGTGTTAAACCTTTGCAGAGAAGATCCTGGAGCCCTTGCCACTATACGTGAGAAAGCCATGCAGAAAGGAATGGGCCCCCAGTGCCTGATGGCTGTGAATGTCCTGGTGTTACAAAAGAGAAAAAGGTAGATTCTGGAAACTCTAGGTGGGAACAGTTCAAGTGAATCCCCAAACTTATTCAAGAATATAATGAACTGGGTTTATATAATTAAACTGGGTTTGAGAACACCTAGAAAAAGAAAGTGGCAGAAAGTAAAGAGGAACTAAAGAGCCTCTTGATGAAGATGGAAAAGGAGAGTGAAAAAGCTGGCTTAAAACTCAACATTCAAAAAACTAAGATCATGGCATCCAGTCCCATCACTTCATGACAAACGGGAAAAAATGGAAACAGTGATGGACTTTATTTCCTCGGGCTCCAAAATCACTGCAGACAGTGACTGTAGCCATGAAATTAGAAGACGCTCCTTGGAAGAAAACCTATGACAAACCTAGACATATATTAAAAAGCAGAGACATCACTTTGCTGACAAAGGTCCTTGGAGTCAAAGCTATGGTTTTTCCAGTAGTCATGGATGGATGTGAGAGTTGGACCATAAAGAATACTGGGCACCAGAGAATTGAATTGTGGGTCGTGGTTTTGGAGAAGACTCTCCAGTGTCCCTTGGACTGCAAGGAGATAAACCAATCAATCCTAAAGGAAATCAACCCTGAATATTCATTGGAAGGATTGTTGCTGAAGTTGAAGCTCCGATACTTTGGCCTGCTGATGTGAAGAGCTGACTCATTGGAAAAGACTCTGATGCTGGGAAAGACTGAAGGCAAAAGGAGAAGAGGGTGGCAGAGGGTGACATGGTTAGATGGCATCACTGACTCAATGGGCATGAGTTAGCGCAAACCCTGGGGGATAGTGGAGGACAAAGAACCCTGACTTGCTGTAGTCCATGGGGTCGCAAAGAGTTGGACACGACTTAGCGACTGAACAACAAGAAATGAAAAGAATTGGCACCTTCACTAAAAACAAGATAATACCAACAGAAGTCCAGTTTGCTGTTATTTCTTTAGAAAGCCCCTAGGAACGTTTCCTTGGACATAGTGTACCATTTCCAGTTAGACATTGAATGTCTTTCAGTTGAGACAACCAGGAAAACAGGCTGCTCCTAGATTGCCGTCTGGTGGGCTGCTAGCCCGTTTAACCACGGCGCTCCTCCCCTCAGGTTGCTTATTCAAGTGATGCAGATCCGAGGAGAAGCCTTAAAGGTCATGCTTCTAGATTCTGCATTTGGTCAGCTCAGTGGTTAATTGTGTCTGTTACACTGGAAATGCAGATGGCACCACTGTGGGGAGGAAAAGCTAATGCTTAGATGTCAGAATCAAGACCCTAAAATATCTTAAAACAGTGGGCTGAAACTAACAGGGTGAGTGTGAAAGAAGTGGAAAGACCTGCATTTTTATGCATTTTTAAAGATCGGCTGCGCTAGCACAGATGAAGGTGGTTTGGCTTGCCGGTGCATACGAGAAAGGCTGAGGGCTTTCAGCTGACCTCAGGGTGAACAGGAGCCAGCAGGAACCCAGCAGCTGCTTAAAAAGATAGCGATCCTCCCCGCCTTTTTAGATTTTAGGTACAAAAGGGTGAAACAGTGAAAAGTATGTCTTTCTCCCATCACCATTCCTCTTGCCTGGAGGCAGCTGCTATTAAGGGTTTCTAGAAGATTCTCTCAGAAGAATTCTATGCACAAAAAAAGCAAATGCATACTTAAAAAAAAATAGAAATGGTAGCAGACTGTGTACTTTATTTCCTTAAAACAATATTTATTTCATAATTCATGAACCTGTTTGATTCATTACTCAAAGATATAGGCCCAGTGTATACTCAGAAATGGGTCATAAGGATCTCTCTCAGCTAATAAACTATTACTTTGGAATTACAAAAAAAGTTATTATAATAACTAACAGTATAGCTGTAACACTTCCAGCATGGAGACCTGAACTTAAAGCAATTCTCAACTAAGTCTTGAATACAAAATACGTGACATTTAACAGATTTTCCAGTGTATTACAATGGGTTGGTCCTAAACTCCTCTTCTTGTTTAAGTGGAAACTCATGGGAACTCTTTCGGGAAAGCATCAGTGGAAAAGTGAGTCAGAGGAGAAAAGAGGTCATCTTATTGAAAGCAAAGGAGGTAAAAGTATTTCCTTCCATAAAACTGTCTTCTCTCCATTTATAACAAGGTATGACTTTGAGGGCCAAGTACAGCCGGAGCAGACTTATGGAAAAAGAAGCCCGATGAGTAGTCTAGCCTGTACTGGAGTTCAGGTTTTACATGACAGCAACAAAATAAAATCTTCAAACAGTACACATGAGGATTTTAGAGCAAAAGACTTAACCAGCATTCATTCAACAAATATCCAATATGGAAGTCATATTCTAGATTGTACAGATGAAAGATATGTTGGAAATGATAAATGTCACGAGTAAACAAAATAGCAAGTTGTTTGCTTTTTTTAATTTTTTTAAGGGTGATGGGATTAGGACTGGGTTACAGACAGTTGTTAGGAAATATCGTCTCATTTGGTGATATTCAAGCTAAGACATAAAGGAGATGAAAGACCCTCATGTAGAAAGACAAAAAAAGCCAGCCAAGAGTTGAATAATACTGTTTTAGACAGGGGAGCAAATGTGAGGGAGAAGAGAAACGGCACATCCAGAAAGCAGCTGCCATAATCCACGACTTGTGGAGGCGATGCGTGAGCAGCTTTGAAAGACTTCAGATGACCACAGCTTGGCCGGACTGTATTTCAGCTACATACAGATTGCCTCCAAACAAATGTACACCTTGTTTTTTCCACTCAGCAGTAAATCTTAGAGATTATTTCATATCAATATGCAAAATAATGACTCCTCATTCTTCTATAAAGTTATTAGTATACTACATCTCAGAATTTATTGGATGGGTCCTCTATTGTTATTGCAAACAGTGCTGCAGTGAATAACATGTCATTTCAGATGTGGGTATATATCAGAACAGCTTTTCAGGAAATAGAATCAAAGAGTTGAAGGGCATGCGTACTTTAAAATTTGGTAGATAATGTCCAATTATCCAGCGGTACTGGTTGACCGTCCCACTAAAAGGGTATGAATGGTTTCTCCACCTCCTCACCAACAGAATATGTTATAAACCTATTGATCTTAGATAACGTGAGAGGTAAAAATAAAGGATGGCATCTTGTTCTGAGTTACTTGTTTTTTCTTTTTTATTAACTGTTTATACCCTTTACCCACTTTCCTACTGAGTCTTCTTTTCTTAGCGCTCTTATATATTAAAGAAATTTGCTCTTTGTGCTATGAATTACAAATATATTTTCCAGTTTGTAGTTTGTCTTGACTTTGCTTCTGGCAGTTTACTATGTTAATATGTTTTTCTTTTAAGCTGTAGTAAAAAGCTTAAATTTTTTTAAATGAATTCTGGATTTTATATCATACTTCAAACTTCACTCTGAAATTTTTTTAATATCACTTGATTTTGGGGGGGTACATTTTTTGTTTCATTCTTACATTTAAATATATGATCCATTTGGAATTTGTTTTGGTATCAGGTATGATATATCGGAACATCTCCTGGAGAAGGAAATGGCAACCCACTCCAGTATTCTTGCCTGGGAAATCCCATGGACAGAGGAGCCTGGTGGGCTACAGTCTGTGGGGTCTCAAAGAGTCTGATGTGACTGAGCGTGCACACATGTATGTATATATGATGTATGGATCCAACTTAGAGCTTTCTAGATGGCTACCTAGTCATTGCCATACAGTTTATTAAATCGTGTGTCTTCTCTAAACTCGCACTTTTATAATATTCCACTTCCAGTGTGTATTTGGATACATTTGAAAGAAATTAAAGTTTTTCTTTATATTTTAAATCACTTTTCAAATGAAAGGGCTAAATATTCATTGTGGAAAATTTGGGAGATAGAAAACATTTTACAGAGTAAAATGTCCCTGAACCCACCGTAACTAACTAGCTATTTTGGTGTTCATCCAGTCAATCGCTGCATAGTCATATTCTCTACCTAACTGATGGCGCTATGTAAGTACCCACCCTCCCAATTTCCCAGCGCACAAAGGTGGTGTGATCTAAGTGCCCAGAGTGGAACTGGTCATCGTCTGCCCCGGGCTGAACTTTTCCTGTCCTCCCAGGTGCCAGCGAAAGAGGCGGAGTCAATGCTTTTGACTCTTCCAGTCTCTTTACTTGCCCCTCACCTTCTAGTCACCAGGTCCCCCGTGTGCTCCCTCCAGAGACTCCCAAGCCCTAAATTATGAAGTCGTCTCATCCACAGAAACCCGGGGAGAGGAAATAACTTGTAAAAGTTGGAGTGTTTTTAACCTCAAGAAACAGAGAACTTACTCCAAATGGCTCCACCATCTTCCACAGAGAGAGGGCCCTCGGGAGGGTGTGGAGTTGCCTGTGCCGCCAGTCCCCTCTGCCAGCGTGCGCCAGGAAGGACCTGAAGCATCAGTCTGGGTTCGCGGGGAAACTCAGTCGCTGTGCTGCCCCTTCAGTCCCGCTGTGCCGCGTTCTAGCTCCCCCAGCATTCCAGCTGTCTAAGGCTGTGCAGTAACGCAAAAGTTTCTGGTTTAAAAGAGTCAGTTCTGTCCCTAGTGGATCTGGAAGTGCCCTGCGCCAGCCAGGTGGGTCCCGCTTGGAGTTCTTTCGCCCTTGCCGTCAGACAGTGCCTGGGCCCCGAGTCCTCTTGAAGGCTGCAAACAGTGGATGCTGGAACCTCAGCTGGGGCCAGGGCCAGCTTTGCAGGATGCCTTATGCGACTGCAGAGAGTCCCACGCGTGGCCTCTATGCTTGGTGTGAGGCACTTCCCACCACCTAACAAAAAGCCCGGTCTCCATTTTGCCCTGGACGCTGCAAATTAGATAACTGGTCCTGCCTCGGGCTGTTGGCCGCCACATCTACACACAGCCTTTCCGTAAGGCCTGGGCTTTCTCACGTCATGACGGCTGGATTCCAAGTGTGAATTTCAAGAGAGCGAGCAGCAGACAGAAGCGGCATCACCTCTTACGGGTGAACCCAAGTCCTCTTAGAGGGTAGTGTCGTGGCCCCAGTGTAAGAGCAGGGTGGGATGGGAGATGCCGTCACAGCTGTCTTTGGAAAATGCAATTTGTCACGTCTAGTCAGGAGCAGGCCTCGACCTCCCCATCTGTAGAAGGACCTAGGGATCTGCTTCTGGGAAAAGGGCCAAAGGAGATTTAAGAACTTGCTCCTCACAGCCACTTCCAACTTCCCCCATTCTCGGCTGTTTACCAAGTGCTCAGAGGGACTGGAATCAGGCGCCACGGGGCCAGGAGCCCAGCCCAGGCACTCTGAACGTCTGCTCCCCCCGGAAGGCTGAAGTCTCCCAAGGAGGCAGGGACTCAGTGCCCTGACATCTGTTTCTCCTGCCAGCTTCTCTGCTTGGCTAATGATCCCTCCCCTTTCGTTTCTCCCTGGGGCTTGTTGTTGCCTTTCTCATTAGCTTCCCCTCAACTCCCAGCAAGGTCCCTCGACTCTGAGCTCTGCTAATTCCCCTGTAATCCATTGGCAAACCAAGAAGCTAATTAAACTGTGAGCTTGTGTGCGTGTGTGCACTCTGTCTCTGCAACTCTTCTCAGCCTCTCTTCCATCTGTTTCTGCCCTTTCGTTTCCTTTCTTACTAACCCTGTGCAGCTCAGACTGGACACTGAGTAGCTTCTTACAGATCTCCCTGCCTCATCTGTCTCCTGCCTCTCACTCTGTGGCTGGAATAATCTTAAAATACTGCTCTGGGCACTCTCCCTCCTGCTGCAGGTTAAACCGAGCTCCTTAGCTCAGCATTTAAGCCCCACACACCTTATCTGCCCTGTCTCCTTCACAAACCCTTCCCTCTTCAACTAGCCACACACAGGCACATCTATGCTACCTTCATGCCTTTGCTCAAACTTTTAAGTTAGACTGGATCCCACTCCCTTACTCCTCTACCAGCACTGTGTACAATCCTCACCGTCATTTAGAAATAACTCCTGTGACACCGCCCTGAGTCCCCCAAGAGGAATTTCTGCACCTCTCACCTGGTGCTGATCTCTTTTTACCTATTGTGGTTCTTTATACCCAAATCCCTCTGCTCTCCGTAAATGATCAGCTCCTTGAGAGCAGGCTCTCTACATCCTATTCATCTCAGCTTCCTCCTGAGTACCCTATTTAACACTGTTTCAGAAAATTTCATTGTTGTCTCCTGGCCCAATGTGGCAACTGGAGCTCCAGTCTTCATGCATACATTCCAGGAAAAGGGAAGAGGGAGGGCAAAAAGAGCGGGACTAGTCAGTCCCTTTAAACCACTTTCCTAATAATTTTTGTTGTTGTTGTTTTGGCCAAACCATAGGGCACGGGGGATTTTAGTTCCCCCACTGGTTTCCCAATGGCCAAACCATAAGGCACTGGGATTTTAGTTCCCCATCGAATCCATACCCCCTTGCAATGGAAGCTCACAGTCTTAACCACTTGGCCATCAGGGAAGGCCTTCCTAATAATTTCTGCTTCCATCTCACTGACAAGGCCTAGCTGCAGGAGGCACTGGGTACATTGCCTCCCTTCAAACTCAAGGGCTCATTCCTCATTTTACAGATGAGAACCTAAGGCCCAGAGGGGATCGAAGAATTAGGGGGGCTGCAGAGGATAGTGGTGAAGGACGGGGTTTTGGAGCTAGATCGACCTGACTCGGAACCCTCTCTGTGCACTAACTTCTTTACTCCTCCTTTGCAAAACTGGGTTCGTGACATCTACTTCAGAGGATGTTAAGACATTAGATAAGGGGCCTTCCCTGGCCATCCAGTGGTTAAGACTCTGTGCTTGCATTGCAGGGGATGGGTTTCATTCCTGGTCGGGGAACTCAGATCCTACTTCCCTCACAGCACTGCCATAAATAAATAGGAATTAAATAAGGGGTGAAATGAAAAAGCACTTAACAGAGTTATGGTTCATTGTCTCAGTTTGAGATCCCCAAAAGTTGACCCTGTGAGATTTGGATACAAGTAGTGTATTTAGGAGGTGATCCCAGAGCAGGGTGAGCAAGTGGGGAAGTGAGGCAAGAGAGGAAAGCAAGCAAAGCCTACAGGGATGAGCAGTTTTTCCCGATGGACAACTTTGGTCCATTCTGCTGGAGTCTGAGACTGGAACACACCTGGGAATTGAGGATTGTCCGCTTTCAGGGGGACTGAAAGCTAGAGGATTTACCCACTAACTCTGGACCCTCCTTGTTGAGGATCACCCTGGAGGGTGTTAATTTTCCACTTCCAGCCTGCCCCACTCTCGCCTCCATAGCTGGGAATGTCTCAGGAGAGACATGGAGCAAGCTCAGGAGCTGCCAGCAGGCAGCCTCCACATAGACCTGGGGGCTTGAGAGGGGACCTGGTAGCCTGTGCAACAACCAGTGAAAGGAACTTCCTGTGAAAATCATTACTGTTGCTCCAACTTGTTCAGAACAGAGCTGGAGCAGGCAGGAACTGCCGCTGAGCCCTGGGGCTGTTTGCTCTGAACCCTGCTGGCGCCTAACTTCCCTTCCGGGGCGACCCACCCTCTAGATGCCCGCTAGTACATGGCATCCTCCTCCTCCATATCTCCTTGCCAGTGGCCACCTCGTCCCATCCCTTGACGCAAACCCTGCCTCAGCCACCTGTCTCCACCCCCTATCCTGACTCCTCTGGTGAAACGTTTTGTGGACCGAGGGAGTGTCAAATGGCTTTCAGCCTGAGACAGAGCCCCACTGGGCTTAGCTGTTCTGCTTCTGGAGTTCTGCCTTCTTCCCAGTGCTCCCACCATCAGAATCACACCTTCAGAGCGCTCCTTCATGATGGCAACCTCGACCTCCTGGTTCAGAAGAGGCCCTGATGCCCTAAGAAGGGGTGTGGCTGCCCCACACCGGCGTCCTGTCTTCCCCAGCCCTCCTAAGCCTCTCCCCACACCCCTCCTAGACCTTTACAGGCTGATGAGGAGACAAAGGATAGTCCGGAAGGGCTAGACAGGGGCTTCATCCTGTGTTCCCCCGAATACCCTATGCCCAGCCAGAAATGCCTCCATCCATTCCTTTCTGTTCAGGTACATATCCGTTCACCTCATCTTTCCCTCAACACCTGAAGAATATTCAAAGAGTTCGTCACTGTCATCATCTTCATGAGGACTAACCCATGATGGATTAACTGGGGTTGTGTAGGTTCTGAGAGTTGCAGGAGAGCGCCAGAGCACAGGGGGTCACAGAGGGCCTAGGGCAGAGCCAGGACTAGAACTTGGGCCTCCTGAGTCTGAGGGCTCCTGCTTCTGGCAGCTGGGAGTGGGGCTCTTCACGACCATCCATTCAGCCAGTGCATGCCCAGCACAGCCTTCAGGAGAGGACTGCAGCCTCCCGGAAGTGGGATCAGAGTCCAGGGTGGAAGCGGTGGAAGGGCGCCACTGAGTGCTGCGGTGGGACGGCAGCTGCTCCCAGCCCGGGGGTCCTGCTAGGGCCTGCCCCCTCTCCCCCGCCCCAGGCCCAGCTAGGTGGGGTGTCAGTGTCCCTTGGTACACAGGCCCGTTGAGGCCTCCCATCGCCTTTCTCAACCCCCTCCCACCTTGCAGATGCTGTGAAAGCAGCCTTCCCGCCACAAGGCAATTCTGCAAGGACACCCCTCCTTCCTCGCCCCCTCCCCAGAGACGCCCTCCCCCGCACCGG
>SJYF01000808.1:3301720-3318808 GCA_006410515.1 Procapra przewalskii | reverse complement strand
TGGGGCTGGGGGGAGAGGGGGAGGGAGGGCAAGCAAAAGGGGAGGGTTAGGGGAAGGAGTCAACGCCGGAGGCCCAGGGCCCCAGAGAAGGGGGCTGGCCCTGAGGGCAGAAGCCCTTGCACAGGTCCCAGAGTGTTTCCTGTGCCAGGAGGGTAAAGACCTGGGCCCAGCGGCCTCTCTCCTCGGCCTCGCTAGCCACATGGAGCCGGTAGACACAGGACACGCCTGTGAGGAGCAGATGTTCAAAGTCCCAAGGGCTAAGAGGAGGTCCCTTCCGCAGGTCCTGGAGCTGCTGCAGCCGCTGCTCAGCGCCCTCCAAGTCCCTGGGCACCTGGTGCTGCAGGAGGAGCCTGAGCCGGCGGCCTGGGCGTGTGGATGCCAGTTCCTCGTCCTGGAGGCGCAGCTGCCCCACGATATCCAGCTCCAGCCCCGCCCAGAGCAGCTGCAAGGGGAGCCACGTAAGGGGCGGGCTGGGGCCTGGGGAGCAGGTCAGCGAGCAGTATTGTGCTGGGGGCCACAAGCAGGCAGTAGGACCCATGCTGGGTTGCCCCCTCCCCCAGCAGCCCCAGCTTGAGGCATCCCCATTCCCGACCCTGAGCTCGGGGACCTCTGGATACTCCCACCCCCACATCCCAGGCTGGAGGAAAGACCTCGAACATCACTTCCGGGGCCTCTGGCTCCTTCGGGCCACCTCCCACGCTGGTGCTGTCCATGGGCTGCCCTGGGGCAGCAGAGAGGAGTCAGGGCCCTGCCACGCTCCACCCTGAACACCCCAGCATCCCCAGAGTGCCCCTGAGCTGCCTGGTGGGGGTGCCCAGAAGTTCTATCTACAAAAGAACAGGAATGCCACCCCATGTCCACCTTCCCCTACACAAACGCACACAGACATTCACTCTCCCAGGCATCATCCCAAACCCAGATACCATCTCGGCAAATGTCCAGGACTCCTCCTTGAACTTCTACAGTTCCCCTGGCCAAGAGCTCCAGGCCAGCGAGTCACAAGACACTTCGCTTCCCATTACCCCTCCCTATCATCATCTGGGGACAGCGTGACCTGAAACAGTGCCAGTGACCCTCCCCAAAGGTGAAGACCCCTTTGAGAAGGACCTAGTCCTTTCCCACTCCTCAGTCAGTGACCGTGTTCAAGACAGGAGGCCGGGCAAAGCAGGATGTCTGCCGCAGCTCCCGCATCTCTGGGGTGCTGCCTGACCCTTGGAATGTCTGCCCTAAGCCCAGGGCAGTTCCGGAGGTCCTGCTTTGCACATCAGCCGGAAGAAGCCCAAGGCCCTTTGAGCGCGCCAAGGGCGAACCACCCTCACTTCACCTGGACCTTTCTGGTTGTGAGAGAGGCCCGTATCGTTCTGTCCCCCACTCGATAGCACAGGGCAGCCTGGCAGCAATCACACCCACAGTTCCTAAGCCCTGCTGGGCTCAGACAGGACCAAGTGTGACCTCTGTCAGCCAGCAGCCTGCCTGAGCTCCCATCCACTCCACCCTGAGGCCCGGGTACCTGCATGGTGGTAGGTTGTAGTCACCCCGGGGAGGAGGCAAATGGCCACCGTCAGCCAAGCCAGGAACTGCACTGTCCTGGCCATGCCCCACCAGGCCCTTTGCGTCTTATTCTTCGCGGTGTCTCTCTGCACCTCCATCCACCTGGCACACACTGGGGCTCCAACTTTCCACTAGGCTGCTCCAGCTGCTCCCTGCCTTGCGTGTCGGTCTTCAGAGCTCAACAGGGAGGGGCAGGCTCTGGCTTCCTAGGGGCTCTTTCCATCCCAGAGAAATGTGAAATCTGGTTGTTGGCAGTGGGAGCCTGGCTCCCAGCTTGTCAGGCCCTACGCCTATTCCTGCCCAGATGGGCGGGATGCTTAGTTAATAGGAAAAAGGCATTTGGTAGCAAACAGCTCAGGCTTGGCCCTCCCAAAGAGGCAGGCAAGACCCCAGGCAGTAAGACTGCCTTATTGTCTGTCCTCACCCCCAAAACACTCCACAGCTGACTCTAGCCTCCGACACTGTCTGGCCCAGCCTCCAGGAAGCCCCTCAGTAGCCAAGAACAGCCGCAAAGCCTGATCTTCCAGCTGCCTGGTGGGCTGGCTGAGTGGCCCCATCTTCCCCTTCAGGCACTCAGCCACCAGCTGAACAGACCCCAGACTGGCTGGAATGGGGAGTACTGTTTCCTGGCAACAGGTCGGCAGCTCCTGATTGTCTCTGGCCCCAGACTGGGACCCTCCTTTGCTTGTTTACAACATTCTCAGCTCAGACCAGAGTCCAGGAAGGTTCCCTCAGCCCAGGCCCGATGCGCTGTCAGGGTGCAGGACACAGGGTTCAAAACGGGAGGCAGCACGCCCTGGTCCTGGCTGTCGGCTCTTGGAACCTTGTGGTGTGAACAGGATGAAGGTGGGTGGGGGCTGCCCTATTTTTACGGGCCCCCTGGACCCATCAGCTGCCACAAGATAGTCTGTTGTGAACAAAAGGCTTTCTCCAGCAGTGGCCGAGACTCCACGCCACACCCATCCTAAGCGCTGTGAAGGGTGAGAACTCCATTTCAGTTCCAGGATCTCTCAGAAGTATATCTAGGCGTGCAAGTTACCCTGTCCGCAAATGCGGTATTTAGCCCCCTCGAAATAGATTCCCGGTTTGGAAGAGTCTCTCTAAGGGAGCCAGCAAAACCCCTGCCTGCACCTCTCTCCTCTCCTGAGTCCAAGCTTCACTTCTACTTATGGTGAGCACGCAGAAAGTGGTGAGTCTAGTAGGATTTTATTTACAGGGACGCTCAATTATAGGTGAGGCACTTTCTAGGATACACATGCCTTCCCCGAAACTACTTGGCTTCAGGTTTCTTGTCTCCGGCTTCAAGCTTGAGACTCTCGGGGGGCTGGCGATAGGCAGGGAAAGCCTCCCATGGGCTGTTCAGATCAAACTTGCGGAACTCTTGAGCCAACTCCACCGGCTCGGCCACCACCCGCTTCACCTCGTCGTCATAGCGTAACTGGAGAAGGAAAAGGCAGGCCTGAGCGCTGAAGAAAGCCTGTCACAGCCACGAAAGGCCCACTTCCCCAAACCTATCCTCAGCCCCTCACGCCTCTGTCCTCGACTGCTGTCCCGGGCTCTGTCAAGTCTCCACCCTCATCTGTGTTACCCACTAGGCCACAGCCCAGCCACTGTCTAAAATGGCCTCTACCTCGAGCTCTGCCGCCACCTAGGCAGGCTTCCCAGCCATTACCCCACACCCTGGGCTCCGAGCTCCTCTTCCACCAGAACTGACCTTGCCCACCTATCCACATACTCCTTTTGGTGGGACCTTCGTTCTCCGACCAGGGATTGAACCCGGGCCCATGGCAGTGAAAGCATGGAATCCTAACCACTGGACCGCCAGGGAATTCCCTCCACACACCCTGTAAGTTGATGGTAAGCATTTGCCCAGGATGAGGGGACAAGTCAGTGGCTGAAAAGAATAAACCTAAGCTGACAAGCACTCAAGTTCAGGCCCGGGGGCCTTGGCATTATCACCGCCAAGATGCAAGGTAGTCAACTTGGCACGCCTTTTCTTGTCACTGGAAAATCAGCAGCTGGATAAGATGAGGACAATCGGCTGCTACAAATGCGACCATGCTGAATATTAAGAAAACAGAAGAGATCTGGGTACTGAAGAGAAAGGGCTGGATTGCCACTATCTCAACATTTCTAAAAAGTTACTTTGCTACAAAACCATGGATGTATATATACAATAACCCAGCTTCCTGCTGGTAACCTGCCACACAGGGCAGTGGTGAGTAAAGCACTGAAATCCGAGGGCTGAACATTCAGTGTCTTGCCTTTTCAAGAGCTCCAGGCAGGGTAAAGAGACACTCCCTTTCAGATCTTGGTGACAAACTGTGTCCTCAAATCTGCCTCGGTCATTAAAATGACCATTAAAACCATTAAAATAATGGGTGACAACAGCTAAGCATTTATAATACACCCGTTTTAAACATACACCAATTAGTTTACTACAAATCTACTGTTGTTAAGTACTACTCTTGTTCCCATTTTGCATATAAGAAAACTGTCAGAGTAGAGCTCAGATAGAATGCAGTATTGATGCTCTTAACGCACCATGATCCACTGGCCATAATTCCTGCCCAGCACCCCTACCAGTCCCTCCCTCTCAAGCCCGCTGCCTACTTCCAAGGCTCCTACCTCAACATAGCCAGACAGCGGGAAGTCTTTCCGGAAAGGATGTCCCTCAAAGCCATAGTCTGTTAGGATTCTTCTTAGATCAGGGTGGTTAGCAAAGAAGACGCCAAACATGTCCCAGATCTAGAAAAAAGAGGCAACTGGCCATCACGGGGGTGAGGGGCTGCACTGCGTCCACTGAATCCAATGCATTTTGCAACTCTGGCCCAGGTGCAGGGTCCACCATGTGCAGAGACTCACCTCCCGCTCATACCAGTTGGCTGCCTTGTACACAGACACAGAAGACTCAATGGGCGTTAGCTCATCTGTATAGGTTTTCACACGGATCCGCGAGTTGAAGCGCAGAGAGAGCAGGTTGTAAACAATCTAGGGAGAATGGAGGGAGCCGGAGGACCAAGATGACCACAGGCTGAGGGGTCTGGGACCGAAGTCCTTGAGTGGGACCATGAGGGGATAAAGTTCCACCCTGTGAACCTGCCTTCTGTCCGGAAGCTCAAAACCTCAAGATGCTCGAATACTCACAACTACTCGCAAATGCCTAAGGGACACTACAGCTCAGCCTGTCAGCATGCTCAGCGTTGTTCACACTACTGGATGCCTCCCAACTCCTCCCTCCGCCATGGGACTAATGCCTGGTTTCCTAATTATCCATCAAGAGTCAGCACACACTTTCTCTCTCCCTTCATAAAAACCTTCTAGACTGGGCTAAGTGCCCCTCCTGTGTTCTTACAACATCCCATGAATTATGTGAATACAGTAAACTTTGAAAAAAATATATATATATCAATATGTTGAGTCTATTTTGTTTTCATAGGCTTTTCTTGAGTGTAATTAACAGTTGCTGTCTACTCTGTGGTGGTGGTTTGTGTGGCCCAGTCATGTCTGACTCGCAGCCCCATGGACTGCAGCTCCCCAGGCGCCTCTGTCCATGGGATTTCCCAGGCAAGAATACTGGAGTGGGTGCCATCCCCTCCCCCAATAGTAAACTGTTCTGTGTCCTTCTTCCTCACTAGAGTGTGGGGGACTTCTGGAGGGCAGGCACTGGGTGTTACTTCTCTCTCGATCCCAGGATCTGGCAAAAAGAGTAGGTGACGAGTAAACAACAGCAGCTAAATGTACTGAGAAGGTACTGCATGCTAGCAACCTACCTGAACTATCTCCATGAATACTCACAACCACCCTGTGAGGTAGGGTATTTCACACTTTTTAAAGATACTTATTTTGCATATAAGAAAAACTAAAGCTCAGAAAGACCAAACAAAATGTTTGAAGTCACACAGCTTATTAATGGCAAAGCTACAACTAAAACTCAAGGTCTCCCTGATTCAGAGACCCGGCGTTAACTGCTGTGCTGTGTCTGCTTGGCCTGAACTGAAACTACGGCGGCCACGGTTCCCACAGGCAGCTGCCACCCTGAAACTGTTCTCTCCCCTTGCCCTCCTTCACACTCCAAACCTCAAATCTCCTGACTGACCTCAAAACGGTTCTGCCGGGTGGGGATGTCCACCGCCGTCAAGTCAGCCAAGGATTTGAATTGTGCGTTGCTGTGATCCCTGAGGAAAGTCAGCACTGGGATGACCCCATCAGGATGGATGCAGATCTCTAACTCGTTGAAGCAAGACACCTGACGACACAGAACGGGAGAGGAGAGGGAACAAAGCTACAGACGGTACAGATAACTTCAGCTGGAATCTCCTGGTTTAAGGCAGAGAGAGAAGACCAAGTTGGGATGGAGGAGTCTGTGCTTTGGTTCCAGGCTGCCCACTCCCACATGCCCTGAGAACACGGCTCTTTCTTGATCCAAATCCAAACACCAGTAGTGAGTATTACCTGAACTTGCTGGACATACTTGGGCAGGATTTCAGCCACATACTCTCCAAAAGCTGAGAGCTGCTTGTGGGCCACATCATTCCGTGGTCTGACAGTGGCTGGAAAGAGAAGGCATATTTTGAAAAGAAAAGTAGAAGGCAGCAATCAGCCCTGCAGACTGAGGCCTGCTATTCCCCAGTCAGGACTCCCTGCAGAACCCTGGGAAAGGCGGAGATAGGAAGTTCCTCTTCCACAGAACAGGAAGTGATGAAAACGTTGGGGAGATGCTACCTACAGGATCCACAAAGACTCACCTATTATTATTACAGCTGGGGTGTTTGCTTCTTAAAACTACTCCATGGTTCTTCCTTGTCAATGCCTGCAATTCTGCTAAAGCAGCATGGGTCTCAGTTCTCTTACCACACAAGGAGCTCTTTAAGTGTGAAAACTAGAACTTTTATGGTTCTATCTCCTTAACATCTGGCTCTATAGTAGGTTCTCAAACTAAGAACTTCAGAGCTGAAAAGTCCTCACAGATTATGTACTTGAAACCTTTTTTTTTTTTTTTGGCACAGACCAGGAAACTGAGGCCCAGGTCTCCTGATTCTCAGGTGGCTTACGTTGACTGGAACTTATCTCCATACACTCATTCGTGCAACACTAAATCGCTGGAGCAACTACAAACCACAGGCTGCAGAGTAATTGTTTTCTGTGCCTTTGGCGGCAGGCAGGCCTGCTTTATCACTCACTAGTGCTGTGATCCCTGTCAGCCTCTCTGAACTGTTTCTTACTCTACTGTTGAAGAGCATAATACTATCTACCTCGAAAGGCTGTTGTGGGAACTGTGATCATTCATTAATCGCTTAGCAAGGCGCCTGGCATACAAAAGCACTCAATTAACGGGAGCTACTATTATAACAGGGCTCAGAGGCCCAGAGTCTGCCTCTCATTTTAAAAAGCTTACAGTTTAATCAGATAGAAAGAGAAATGGACAAGCGGCAACAGGGCCGTAACAGGCCCAAGGACACATGGAGGACGCGTGCAGTCAGCTCTCCAAGGACAAGCAGAGGCTTGCCGGCAGGACGCAGAGAAGGACAGGCCAGGACGAGGGCAAAGCAAACATCTGACAAAGGGAATGAACGCGGCCCTGCCTGCAGTCCCGAGAAGGGCCGGTCTCGCACATACTCACGGCGCGTGTCGGCCGCAGCGCTTTCCCGCCTCACCGGCAGCAACAGCACCGAGGGTCTCCCGGCCACTGCATGGAAAGACAGAGACACTGAGGCGCAGGATGAGGCCTGAGGGGCTCCCTCCGCTGGGCGCGTCGCCGCTCCTGCCCCGGGCCTCAGCCGGCGGCCCACTGGTCACCTCTGGCCGGCGCCGCGGACCCCACGAGCCTTTGCCAACAACTCCGAGCCGCCGCCGCCGCCGCCATGTTTACCGGCTGTCCACAGGGCCAGGCCCGTAGGACACGGAGCCCCCAAGGGCACGGACCGGAAGCGGAAGTGTGCATCAGACCTTCTTCCGGGCGGCCGCGGGGCCAGAAGCAGAGGTTCCAGGTTCCGGGCTTCGGAATGAAAGGAGGGAAGGCAGGTGAGAAAGCGAAGCCTGCAGGTGGGGAGACCGTGATGCGAATGTGGCCCTAGCTTGGTGTGACAGAGGCTGGAAAGAAGGCAAAGATCCTAAAGAGCCAGTCGGATGAGAGGAGAAAGGACGAGAGGTCTGGGTTCCGCATTCCACACCCCTGCCCCGCTCCCCGAGCTAAGCTTTTGCTGAGGGCCGGCGGGCCAGGCTAGGGGGAGGGGAAAGACAAGAACGGTTTCCCTGGCGACCGTTTCCCGGGCGACTCCAGGTGGAGAGGGGACACTGCACGTGGCGATGGGCCGCCTCTGGCCCCTTGCCGGAGACGGATCGAGCTCTGTCTCGCGTTCTGGGACGAAGTCCTGGGGAGTCACTAGGGCGAGCAGGGAAGTGCCAGGGAGAGGCTCAGAAAAGAGCAGATGGGGAGCTGAGATGTCCCAGGCTGAGTCTCATATTGTGAGGTCTGGATTCCCTGCGCCAGGGAAGAGGAGCCTGGCCGCAAGGATGTAGGGTCTTCTTGTCGGGTTCTGCTGCCCGGAGCCTCCACAAGTTTTACGTCCAGGGGTCATTTGGTTGGGCATTTTAAAATCACAGGCTTCCTCCAGTCCCTTGCTCTCATATGTTGACCTAAATACCAAGCCTTTTGTTACATCATGGAAGAGGAGTTTTCCATGTTTTCTCAAGGAAATACCTCGCGTAGGAAATCTTGATTTTATTAGGTATGTGATGTCACTGTGAGCGAATGAGCCCAGCTTTGGTTCAGGGAGATCATCAGAGGTGTCATTAGCAGGACCAGGACTAAGGCAGATCTGGGTCGACTGTGCCCTCCTCCGTTTTCCCTTCTCTCTCCCTGAATTGGACAGTTAGATTCATAGACTTGGCTTCCTTCAGCTACTCAAGGTGGGGGTGTTTTACAGACAGCTGGCAGAGAGAGAAGTCGGCTACCGCCATGGAATCACCAGAGGAGCCTGGAGCATCCATGGATGAGAACTACTTTGTGAATTACACTTTCAAAGATAGGTCACACTCAGGCCGTGTGGCTCAGGGCATCATGAAACTGTGTCTGGAGGAAGAGCTCTTTGCTGACGTCACCATCTCCGTGGAAGGCCGGGAGTTTCAGCTCCACCGATTGGTCCTCTCGGCTCAGAGCTGCTTCTTTCGGTCCATGTTCACTTCCAACCTGAAGGAGGCCCACAACCGGGTGATTGTACTGCAGGACGTCAGCGAGTCTGTCTTCCAGCTCCTGGTCGATTATATCTACCACGGGGCCGTGAAGCTCCGCGCCGAGGAGCTGCAGGAGCTTTATGAGGTGTCAGACATGTATCAGCTGGCGGCTCTCTTCGAGGAATGCTCTCGGTTTCTGGCCCGCACAGTGCAGGTGGGCAACTGCCTGCAGGTGATGTGGCTGGCAGACCGGCACAGCGATCCTGAGCTCTACACCGCTGCCAAGCACTGTGCCAAGGCCCACCTGGCCCAGCTGCAGAGCACAGAGGAGTTCCTTCACTTGCCCCACCATCTACTCACTGACATCATCTCGGGTAAGCAGAGGGAGGGGGACCACCATACCCAGCTGCGCGGGTGTGTGGCCCCCGCTGAGAGCTCTCGTTTAGGAGAAGGGTACCCTCAGGCTCCTGGTGTCAGTTTGCATTATTATTCTTGATAAGAATTGACTTAGATACCTTCTGAGAGAGAGATTTAGTTTAGTAGTTAATGTCAGAGACAGAGGCCCTTCCAGAGGAAGAGATTAGGAAACTAAAGCAGCATTTCACATTATATGCAAATATCTAATTTTTTTTTTAAAGCTGCACTTAGCCACAAAAGGTAGTGAGAAGCTACCTGCATTTATATTCTAACCTCTCTTGTGCCTAAGTGTTCTCATCCATTCTATACTTTGCATGTGTTTGTGGGACTGGTTACCTGAGTAAATTGACAGTGAGTCAAGATAGTTAGGGCTTCCCAGGTGGCACAGTGGTTAAAAAAAAAAATCCACCCACCAACGCAGGAGACACAAGAGACATGGATTTGATCCCTGAGCTGGGAAGATCCCCTGGAGTAGGAAATGGCAACCCACTCCAGTATTCTTGCCTGGAAAGTCTCGTGGACAGAGGAGCCTGGCAGACTACAGTCCATAGGGTTGTAAAGAGTCAGACACCTAAATAAGCAGCTTCTCAAGTGACTGGCCGCCTTTTAGGTAACAGTGCTAACCCTGCAAGTGAGGCTCAACTGTGCTTCACATGTGAGCTCTAGAGCCTGGTAGATTCCTTCCACGGCAAATAGAATATCAAGTCATCCATTTTGATTAAGGGGGAAAAAGGGCAATTTTAGGTTAATCTCTCATACACACACATACATATATATACATGGTGGTAGTCTAACAAAGAGATTCACATTTTTCAAGCCACTGACCCTGAATTTCCCTTGTGGATCCTCAGACTGCCATTGACCATAGCTTTCCTCTGACTTGCAGATGGAGTTCCATGTTCCCAGAACCCAACAGAGGCGATAGAAGCCTGGATAAATTTTAATAAAGAAGAAAGAGAGGCTTTTTCAGAGTCACTCAGGACTAGCTTGAAGGTAAGGCAGATTTCTTTAGGGCTGGGACGCCATACTCTAGATGCATTCCAGCCATCTGTCAGCTTGGCCTCTCTGATGGCTGGCAAATAAGTCTCTGGCTTAAGGCTGACAAGAGCCGGGGTGGAGGACATATATGTGAGCCTAGAAGCCAGCAGCCTCTGGGCTCCAAAGCTCCTTGAGAGAACTGCTTTCATCACTGCTTTAATGACCAAAGCACCAACTCATCAGAGTTATAAAAAAAGCTGGAAGGATGAGTGTAACAGGTTTCCTGTCCCAGCATAAGGCCCCTGAAAGACAGTGATCAGAGGAGAGTGGGGGTGACACACAGTAGCTAGAAGGGAGTGAGTCAGAGCGAGATACGAGGGTGTGCATCTCAGCTGCGCCTTTAGCTTCGAGCTGATAGGTACCGTTTATGACTGTAATTTCGCCAACAGGAAATTGGGGAGAACGTGCACATCTACCTGATCGGGAAGGAGTCCTCTCGCACGCACTCGTTGGCTGTGTCCTTGCACTGTGCGGAAGATGACTCCATCAGTGTGAGTGGCCAGAACAGCCTGTGCCACCAGATCACAGCAGCCTGCAAGCACGGCGGGGACCTGTACGTGGTGGGGGGGTCCATCCCGCGGCGCATGTGGAAGTGCAACAATGCCACGGTGGACTGGGAGTGGTGTGCCCCTTTGCCCCGAGACCGACTCCAGCACACCCTGGTTTCTGTGCCTGGGAAGGACGCCATATACTCACTGGGTGGCAAGACACTGCAGGACACCCTCTCCAACGCGGTGATCTATTATCGGGTGGGTGATAATGTCTGGACTGAGACAACCCAGCTAGAGGTGGCGGTGTCAGGGGCCGCTGGTGCCAACCTCAACGGGATCATCTACTTACTGGGAGGGGAGGAGAATGACCTGGACTTCTTCACCAAACCGTCGCGACTCATCCAGTGCTTTGACACAGAGACAGACAAGTGCCACGTGAAGCCCTACGTGCTGCCCTTCGCGGGCCGCATGCACGCGGCCGTGCATAAGGACCTGGTGTTCATCGTGGCCGAGGGGGACTCCCTCGTGTGCTACAACCCCCTGCTAGACAGCTTCACCCGGCTTTGCCTTCCCGAGGCCTGGAGCTCTGCCCCGTCCCTCTGGAAGATCGCCAGCTGTAACGGGAGCATCTATGTTTTCCGGGACCGGTATAAAAAGGGAGATGCCAACACCTACAAGCTTGACCCTGCCACTTCGGCTGTAACTGTCACCAGAGGCATTAAGGTGCTGCTGACCAATTTGCAGTTCGTGTTGGCCTAAGGCTATTGAGGGCAGGAGCCGCTGGCCTTTGCCCTCCCTCCCTCCAGCACCTCCCTCTCCAAACTCAAAAGTCCCCCGAGGCCCCCCCACTCGGGTATTAAGTTACTTTCTGATACATGTTAGAAAGGCAAAGCCTCAGCCCTTCCCTGAACTCCTAAAAGAGTGTTCTGTCTGGGGCTTTTTAGACTAATGCTGCTCAGCCGGCTGCTAGAACTGAGAGTAGGCCAGCCTGTTCGCCACCCCCTTGCAATCTTGAGCCTCACTACAGATCACTTAGAGCCAGGCTCTCCTCTACCCTTAGGCACAGCCTCCCCCCTCTACCTGATCAATGCTAATAGAAGCACCCCTGATCCCGGGACACAGGAAAGATGTCCAGACTCCGTTTTTTTTCTGTAGCCTGCAAAGTCGCTTGTTGGTCATTTTCCCCCAAGGAATTAGGTGTTAGAGTTCTCCTTCAGGTGTTGCTTGGAAAAAATGAACTGAACCGAAGGTGTCCTTCACCAGCAAGAGGCTACCCTAGAATTCAGAATGTGCTGTCTATTCTTTTTCATCTCTCCATCAGAAAATGTACACTTTGGTTTTATTTTTGGCTAATTCCAAGGAGTAAGCCAGAAAGAAGTAGAAAGGATTATTTCTGGTTAATAGCAGAAACTTTTTTCAAACTCAAATATATAAGGTCACTACTCTTTTAAAAGCTCTAAGATAAATCAAGAGCTAGGAACTGTTCATACAAATAAAAGTTTTTGAAGGGATATGTGTGTGCTTTGAATTCTAAGGGGGTGACTTCCTAAGGGGCACTGACTGCATACCCACACGCTTCTCAGTCGCAGTGCTGACTGAGTCCCGGGCTCCCTCTGCTTCACACAGGATGGCTGCTCCAGACGCGAGGGCAGCCACGTGAGGCCAGTGGATGAGGACTCTGGCAGTGGGAAAGAGCCGGGGCCGGATGTTTCTCTGCCCTTCTCCCGGTGTTAAACATCTTTGAGTTACAGGGCTAAATGTCAGGCACAGCACAGGTGCTCAACAGATCTCTTTGGTCTTATAAACCCCCAGCCCGGCCCCATTCCCCGAGCCCCATGAACAGAAGCCACGCTAAATCTAGCCATACAACAGTGTTATTTCAGGAAAATGAAGGCAAAGGGGGCAAACCTAACCACCACTTAGCACACTTCTATGTGGTCAAGTCTGGGCTCCCGCGCCTCTGGCCCTGTCGAGCGCTTTCATCCTGCAGGGAGCAGCGCTGCTTTGCACTCTTCCTGATCCCCGAGTCATGTCAGTGATGTGCGATGGACCTCGTTCTCGGCTGCCCCTGCAGCGGTCACCTTGTGGAACTCTTTGAGAACTTCTAGCTGGCCAGGCCGGATGTAGATGTGGGACCGGATCTTGGTGATGGCTCTTATGGCCTCCTCTGGAGTCCAGTGGTACACCTGAAGCGCAGGGTTGGGAAGTCAGAGGAAGGAAGGAGCAGGTGTTAGGGGGTCCTTGACCCGATAACCGGTGCTCAAGGGCTCTCAGTATTTCTTTAAAGACAAAAACCATGACCCACATATTATAAGTGAGAACACACTTTAGCCCCCTCAGTCAGCCAGTCCCACGTTCTGGGCAGCAGGCTGGTGGGGTGAGGGGGACACAAGTCAGTCTTTCTACCTAATTCTTGTTTTGCCAAACCCTGGAAAAACAGGTTGAACACATGAAGCTGAGGTCCTAAATTCATGCCGGCCTAGGCCTACTAGATACCCTCTCTGAGCTAGGCTGTTGGTTACAAGAGTTTCCTGGAAAAGTACACAACTGATGTCATAACTTGTCACTGTGGCTAGAAAAGAGCACTTTTAAAATTTTTCGAGGAGGGCTATCTTCATGTCCTCAAGATACTTATTTGTTTAGAACTCACAAGAACCAAGAAAGTAGATTTTTAGTCTGCTGGTTCAATTCTCACTTGGCCCAAAATATCTCCTGACACCCAGTTTCCAGCAAAACAGATTCCTAACGATCAAAGCTTTAGTATTGTTAAATCATATATTCACCAGGCCACAGTAACACAAGGCCAGGCCGTTTATCTTTACATTTCCTTTTACCTTAAAAACTATATAAATTACTTAGCCCGTGCTCTTCAGGGGCCTCACAGGTAACAAAAATGACCTAAGGGTGTGTAACAGGAAATGATGGACTAGAGAGTGCTGGCTTCTAAATGTTTTTAAAAGCATCCCCGCTGCCAATCATCAAATTGATAGGCAAAACTCTGCTGGAGCCACTGTTTCTAGAAACTGATGGCCAGGACTGCGCTCTGAAATACTTGACAAAATGTGAGTCCTCTAGACCTGTGATCAGCACTGTTACCCACAGCACTGTATTTCCAGATGTACCGTTTATAACAAATGTTTCTGCCCTTTTGCTTGTATTAACATCCTTTGCAATTCCATCTTTTCAGTGCTTGCTCTAGGTCAGTGTTTGACATAGTTCTTATTTGAGTTTTGTAACATTTACTTTGAGGAAACAGCATTGGAGAGGGTAACCCACTTTTGCCTAAGGTCACACAGGTGGCAGGTTGCAGCCTATCTGCAAATTTCAGGTGTTTTCCACCTCCCAAAGGCCTAAAATTAGGAACGCGGCTCCTTCTAACAAGGCCCGCCAGGAGATTGGAGATCTGCTGTATAGGGGACCAGTCCATTCCCAGCGGTAAAGAGTCCACCTTCCAATGTAGGCAACGTGGATGCGCCCCCAGTTGGGGAACTAAGATCCCACGCGCTGCAGGGCAACTAAGCCCACCCTGCAACAACAGAAGCTCGCGAGCTACAATGCAGACCCAGCACAGCCAAGATAAAAACAAAGAGAGGGACTTCCTTGGGGGTACAGTGGTTAAGAATCCACCTGACAATGCTGGGGACGTGGCTTTGATCCCTAGTTCGGGAAGATTCCACATGAAGCAGAGCGACTAAGCCCAAGAGCCACAGCCATTGAGCCTGCGCTCTAGAGCCCGGAGCTGCAGCTACTGGAGCCCCGGGGCCCTAGTGCCTGTGCGGGCGCGCTGAGTCGCTTCAGTTGTGTCCCACTCTTTGTGACCCCATGGACTGTAGCCCGGCCAGGCTCCTCTGACCATGGGATTCTCCAGGCAAGAATACTGGAGTGGGTTGCCATGCCCTTCTCCATGGGATCTTCCCGACCCAGGGATCGAACCCAGGTCTCTTAATGTCTCCTGCATTGGCAGGTGGGTTCTTTACCACTAGTGCCACCTGTGAAGCCCAAGTACAGTGTACAGAGTACAGCGCCTGTACTCGGCAATAAAAAAAGAGGCCACCACCGTGAGAAATGTGTGTGCCTTGATGAAGAGTAGCCCCCACTCACAGCAACTAGAGAAAGCCTGCAGTCAGCAGCGAGGACCCAGGGCAACCAAAAGGTAAAAATCTGAAACTAATAAAGGAAAATAAAAATCAGATTGCTTTTAGAAACAAGGGGGGCGGGGGGCGCCAGTCCAGAAAGCCCTTCCTACCTGAATGAGATAGGCAGCCACCATCGTGGCGCTCCTGGAGCGCCCAGCCTTGCAGTGCACATAGACAGACTGGCCGCGCGCGTGGTGCTTCATGGCAAACTGGACCCCTTTCTGGAGGTTAGCCAGGGTGGGCACCCCAGTCATGTCGACCGTGCTGAGCCGCAGCTGCTCCACTCCTGCTTTCTCCCACTCCTGGGGCCAGGTCCGCCAGCACAGAAAAGAAAATGAAAAACGCCTGATGTGAGTGGCAGGAAGAGGGACTCCAGTGAGACAGCAAAGCAACAAGGAAGGTTCGTGGTATACGGTAATATATGCGGTATGTGCTTGCCTAAAAAGAAGCTTCTTTCAGAAATGTCTTTAAAACGACCGACTTACGTGGTCTTTCATCAAACAACAGCAATGCTTCTGAGTTACAATTATGTCCAAGATTTAAAGCATTCTTAGTATTTGAATCTTTAGAGACAAAACACAAACTGTATAAAATTCATCTACAAAAGCTGCGTAAAGTTTTTTTGCATGACTATCCAGCTACAGGGTTAGACTACATTTTGCAAAACTTTCTATTTCTCTGCCCATAAGTCTTCTCTTTTTTACCACATTTTTGGAGAGGGGTATGTGGTAGAAAATAAGAGTTATTTTAAAATTAAAATAACGCACTTACTTTTGTTAGTGCAGTATTATTGCTTAAGAAGGAAGAAAAGAATCAACAGAAGAAATAAGGCCTCTGGCAAACTGGGCAACGTTTTTATTTTTTGCCTTAAGACTTCAGGTAGACTATTTGTTATTACTCTCTTTAGCAAATTAGACACATGACTCTGAATGAAGGTCAATATATTATACAGCTCACGAAATTAACCAAAAACAGCAAAATCTGGCAGGGTGTGTTTACGCATCAATTACAGCAAAGACTTGGGGAGCCGGTCGCATAGTCACCTTCTTCTGCCTGATTTAAAGTTCCTGAGGGTTGTACCTAGGAATGTGCTGTCTTAACAGACAGCTGGATAATCTTCCCTGGGGCTTCCCTGGGGCTCAGACGGTAATGAATCTGCGGCAACACAGGAGTCAGTCAGTTCAGTTCAGCTACTCAGTCGTGTCCGACTCCACAACCCCATGGTCTGCAGCACACCAGGCTTCCCTGTCCATCACCAAATCCCAAACTTATGTCCATCAAGTCAGTGATGCCGTCCAACCGTCTCACCCTCTGCGGTCTCCTTCTCCTCCCGCCTTCAATCTTTCCCAGCATCAGGTCTTTTCCAATGAGTCAGTTCTTCGCATCAGGCGGCAATGCAGGAGACCCGGGTTCAATCCCCTGGCCAGGAAAATCCCCTGGGGAAGGAAATGGCAGACCACTCCAGTCTTCTTGCCTGGAGAATTCCATGGACAGAGGAGCCTGGTAGGCTATAGTCCATGGGACTGCAAAGAGTTGGGCATGACTGAGTGACTAACACCACTCAGTTCAGTTCAGTTCAGTTCAGTCTCTCAGTCGTGTCCGACTCTTTGCGACCCCATGAATCGCAGCATGCCAGGCCTCCCTGTTCATCACCATCTCTTGGAGTTCACTCAGACTCAGATCCATTGAGTATGTGATGCCATCCAGCCATCTCATCCTCGGTCGTCCCTTTCTCCTCCTGCCCCCAATCCCTACCAGCATCAGAGTCTTTTCCAATGAGTCAACTCTTCACATGAGGTGGCCAAAGTACTGGAGTTTCAGCTTCAGCATCATTCCCTCCAAAGAAATCCCAAGGTTGATCTCCTTCAGAATGGACTGGTTGGATCTCCTTGCAGTCCAAGGGACTCTCAAGAGTCTTCTCCAACACCACAGTTCAAAAGCATCAATTCTTCAGTGCTCGGCCTTCTCCACAGTCCAACTCTCACATCCATACATGACTACTGGAAAAACCATAGCCTTGACTAGATGGACCTTAGTCGGCAAAGTAATGTCTCTGCTTTTGAATATACTATCTAGGTTGGTCATAACTTTTCTTCCAAGGAGTAAGCATCTTTTAATTTCATGGCTGCAGTCACCATCCGCAGTAATTTTGGAGCCCCCAAAATTAAAGTCTGACACTGTTTCCCTATCTATTTCCCATGAAGTGATGGGACTGGATGCCATGATCTTCGTTTTCTGAATGTTGAGCTTTAAGCCAACTTTTTCGCTCTCCTCTTTCA
>SJYF01000808.1:3269736-3280755 GCA_006410515.1 Procapra przewalskii | reverse complement strand
TTTTTTTTTCTTTTTCTTGCCAGCAAAGTTAATGCTGTACTTTTATTACCTTCGAGTGAGAAGGCTGCCTAGGCGTGTCAGACAGCGTGGAGTGCTTTATAATGCTTGCCGTGTAAGAGGTTACAGACACCCGATGAATCCTTTGCACGAATTTCACCCTTAATAAAGGTCTTTTCGCTTTTTTTCGATGCTCTGTAGGTTGAAGAGGCTTTGGTTGGATTCTCTGGCCTTTTCCACAAGTGTGACATCTCTCCGAGGGGTGTTGCCAAGTTTCGGTTTCTCCTGAAATTCTCGCTGAGGAAGGGTCTTCTCTGAGAACTACCGAGGGTTCTTTCCACTTTAATGTTCACGGGTCCACTTGGGAAATTGTCCAGTTGCCATAGCGAGCATAAACTATTTGCTCCAGCTCCCTCCCCTACGGCTGTGTTGTTACATTCTTCTAACTTTACTTAGAAGTCTGCGGTTTCTCCTCGTAAGTTAGCAAAGATTGGAGCACTGCTGGTAGGGAAGCGAAGCCGGAGCTTTCAGCCGTTGCTTCAACCGGGAAGTTGAGTTTCCCCAGCGGGCTCTGCTCTCGACTGTCCACAGCCTCTTTCCATTGAAAATGGCCCTTGACCCAGAGCACAGGTCTCAGCTTCTTTCCAGCTGTTCCTTCATTTTTGCCCACGGGGTTTTCTTCTCCTCAGTTGATATCTAGACTTAAAATCCATTCGCTGCTGAGGCTAGATGAACTGGTGAGATAGAATAGCTTTTCCAACCACTTCACTTTTCAGATGAGGAAACGGAGGCTCAGCTTCCAGGTTACTTGCCCAAGATTCTGTAGCACCTGCTCTTAGGACAGTTTCAACGTAGATTTAAAATATATACATATTCTTGCCTGGAGAATCCCATAGACGGAGAAGCCTAGGTTACAGTCCACGGGGTCGCAAAGAGTCGGACACGACTGAGCGACTTCACCACCACCGTGTCTATATATGATGGGCAGTAACGCAGGTCGCTGTTTGAGATGCGGTGGAATGGAAAGGACTTGGAGTTGGAAGGCCTTAGTTGTCATCCCTGCTCTGTTACTAGCCATACAGCCTGGACCAAGTGTCTTGCTTTGTGCCTCAGTTCATTCTCGTCTGTGAAATGTAGGGAATCATGACTGTTTCACATGGTACCAGTTCAGCCTCAATGCAGCAGTGTGGTATCAGAGGCAGACAGTGAAATTTTAACCCAGAATGATTTATTCTTCTGACAGTTGTATTTCTTATTACAGAAGTTACAAATGCATTATTAAAAGTGCAGACATACCAGAAAGGGAGAGCTTCACCCTTAGTGCCACTGCTCAGAGTTGATTGGTAGTGTTTAGTCTTTATGTCACTGTCTTTTTTTATATGCAGTAGAAAAGTTTATTATTTTATCAGAATAGGCTTAGCCTAGTTAATAGTTTTGTGATGTGTTTTTAGGATTTAATAATAGGTGATAGGCATTAACAACTACATGTTAAATGATGCTGTGTTTATAGCTCCAGCACATGTGAGTTAGGCCAGAGGCTATCCCAGCATGGGAGCTGAGAATTTGCTCTTTTAAACATGCTGGGCTGGAAGGAGAGGAGAGGAAGGGCAGAGACCTGACATTTATTGTATGTCTACTGTGTGATTTTTTTTTTTTTCTTTTAAAAAATATTTTGGCTCTGCTGCTGAACTAGATTCTAAGTCTTGAATTCTGTGCCCTTTCCTGTGACTGCCACTGTAGCTTCTTTAACTCAACTTTCCTGTGAGGCCAGACATAATACATTATAAGGAACTGGGAGGTTGAAGGTGGTGGTGATGTGCCTTGGAGAGGGAAAGAAAAGGGCTGTCACATGGAGGCTGGGGTGAAGAAGTGGAGGAAGCAGAAGCATAGGATGCTCTCTGAGCTCCAGGATCTGGGTACTTCCAACAAATTGCTCACTTTTCTTAAACCAGCAAATGATAGAATTTGGTTAAACTCTATTCCTCTGCTTTTTTTTAAACAGCTTTATTGAGATGTAATTCACATACTGTACAGTTTAAAATTGTGATAAAATCTAACACAGTTTTGCCATTTTAATCATTTTTTTTAGTGTGGCATAAAGCACATAACCTGAAAGTTACCGTCCTAATTATTTTTGAACATACAGTTTTGTAACATTAACTTGTGGTGTCTGACTCTTCTGCAACCAGATAGACTATAGTCCGCTAGGCTCCTCTGTCCATGAAATTTCCCAGGCACGAAAAACCCACGGAGTGGGTTGTTGCCGATTCCTCCTCTAGGGGATCTAGGGGATCTTCCTAGGGGATCTTCCCAACCCAGGGATCGAACCCATGTCTTCTGCAGAGAGGAGAGTTGTTTACCACTGAGCCGTCAGGGAAGCCCCTAGCATTAAGTACATTCATATTAATGGAAAATAGATCTCCAGAACTTTTTCATGTTTTAAATCTGAAACTATATATCCATCAAACAACTCCCATTTTCTTCCTCTTCTCCTCACCCCAGCCATTCATAACTGCCATTCTGCTTACTCCTTCTGTGAATTTGACGACTTTTCGATTTATAACTGGAATCACACAGTATTTGGCTGTTTGTGACTGGGTTCTTTCACTTACCAGAGTATCTTTAAGGCTCGTCTGTGCTGTGGCACATGGCAGGATTTCTTTGCTTTTAAAGGCTGAATAACCTGTTATGTGAATATGCCACACTTTGCCCGTGTATTTGTCGATGGACATAGGTTGTTTCCGCCTCCGGGCCGTTGTGATTGACACTGCTGTGAGTATGGCTGTGCAGTCTCTTCCGGCTGGTGCTCAGGAGTGGGTTGGCTGGAGCGTGTGGTGGTTCTCTGCTGAAGTCTTTGAGGAGCCTCCATACTGTTTTCCAGTGATTGCACTGTCTCACCATCCCACAAGCAGTGCACAAGAGTCCATCCATCTCCCCAGGCTCCCCAGCGTTTGTTTTCTTCTTTTTTTGGCCACACCACGCGGCATGCAGGATCGTAGTCCTCCCCTCCCCCGCCCCCAGACTGAACCCTGCCCCGTGGCTGAAGCACAGAGTCCTCAACACTGGATGCCAGGGTTTTTCTCGGACCGTAGTAGTCAGCCTAACGGGTGTGAGGACTCCCTGTGATTTTGATTTGCATTTCTGACTAACAATCAACATCTTTACATATGCTTGTTGACCATTTCTATATCAGCTTTGTAGAAATGCCTATTGAAGTCCTTCACCCATTTAAAAAAATTAAACAATTTTGGTGGTGTTGAGGTGAAGTTCTTCATCTGCTCTGCATGTTAGCCCTTAACAGACGCTTGGGATTCACGCGTACGTTCTCCCACGCCCTCTCACTCTGTTGTGTCCTTTGTTTTTGCTTTTGTAGCCTGTGCTTTTGGTGTCTCATCCAAGAAACCACTGCCCAGTCCAGTGCTCTGAAGCTAATCCCCTGTTTTCTTCTACGAGTTTCATAGGTTTAGGTTTAGGTCATTTCCACCTTTTTTTTGGCCGCTCTCTTCCACTTGGCTTGCAGGATCTCAGTTTCCCGAAGAGCAGTTGAACAGGGGCCACAACAGTGCAAGCCTGAAATCCTCAGCGCTAGGCCGCTAGGGAGCTCTCCCTGTTTCAAGAGTGCAGTGCAGCAGCACGGAGCGCATTTGTTCCACAGTCGCCGTCTCTGCCTGCTTCCAAAGTGCTTTCTTCAACCCAAGCAGAAAATCTGTAACCATTAAGTAATGACCATCCATTGCTTCCTCCTCCTAGCCCCTGGTAACCTCTGGTCTACTGTCTGTCCCTGTGAATTTACCTGTTCTGGATATTTCATGTAAGTGAAATCATGCAGTATTTATCCTTTTGTGTCTGGCTTATTCATGTAGCAAAGTTTTCAAAATTTGTCCATATGTAGCAGGTAGTAGGACTTTCTGTGGTTGAAGTCCTCTGCTGATTGAAGTCAGGGCCATCTCCTTCGTCTTGGTGTCTTGACCTCTCTCGGTGCTCCATAAAGGCTCTTGAATTGGTTAGAATGCTTGCTCTTCATGGGAAGTGCCAATCACAGGGGGATGTCCACAGATTCCCTCAGATCTTTGAAAAAATTGAAACATATCAGTGTGCTTAAAAGTATGTAACAGTAACCCAGATCACAGTTATCAGCATCATTTCTAATTTGTGGTTTATATGTACGAAAAAGTATCACATGAAGAGAAAGAAAAGGCAAATTTCTGCTATTACTGTGTAACTGTTACAGGAGTGGACTGATATCCAGGTAGTCCATATTGTGTAGAGATAAAGTCTATAAACCTGGCATTTAATGGCCTACTTAGAATTAATAATGAATAAGGGTAAGAGCCTTCTGAAGGTTATCATAAGCCTCTGATTCTGTACATTCAGAGTATTCTCACGGTGAAAGGCTTTCTTCTTACTGTGAGCTTTTCCTTGTTTATTTGGAGGCTCACAACTGATTGTGAGCTGCTTGACTGTCTACTTTTCCTCTCTGCTTTTCGGACGTAGCCTCCAACTCCTTTTTTCTTCCTCTCCACTAACAAAAGGAGTGTGATTAATATTAATTCTTGGGACGTGAGATGAACTGGAAGTTTTATTTGGTCAACTCTGTTGTCCTAAAGAGGTATTACAGGCTTCCCAGTACTTGATGCATGGGATTTTATTGTAGTGTTAGCGAGGAATTTATATACCTCTCTTTTTTTTAATGATTTATTTAGGGTCACAGTTGCTGCGCTCAGGCTGTCTAGTTGGAGAGAGTTAGGGCTACTCTTTAATTCTGGTGTGTGGCCGTCTTGTTCCAGTGGCTTTCGCAGTGCAGAGCATGGTCTCTTGGGCACACAGGTTTTGATAGTTTTGGCTCTCGGACTCCAGAGCACCCAGTAATTGTGGCGCATGGGCTTAGATGCTCTGAAGCATGTGGGATCTTCCTGGTCTAGGGATCGAGTGGGTGTCCCATTCATTGCAGAGTGGATTCTTAATGACTTGACCACCAGGAAAGCCCCTTACATTCCTCTCTTTCAGACAATGTGAACCATTTTTTGTTCAGAACTATTCCTTGATTCTTGATTATTTTTGGTAATAATTAAAAGTAGACTGTATCATGGAAGTTCAAGTATTTCACGATATGTTTGAAATAAGAATTAACTTTATATGTAGGTCTTCTTAGCAGAACTTACCAATTCTGCTGATTGACTGCTATTAATATGGTCTTGTATTTACCTGCACGCCTCTTCCTAGAGGTTCCATGGCCTGCTGAACTGTTCAAAGAGCAAGTAAAATACAAGCAAAATTTCTATACTAACTTTTAAACTGAGGTATGGTTGATTTACAGAATTATATATTTCAGATGTACAACATAGTGATTCACAATTTTTAAAGGTTTTACCCCATTTATAGTTATCAAATATTGACTGTATTCCAAAACAAGAAATTTTTTAACAAAACGTGGAGAATTAATCTCATAATTGAAAGTTGATTCTAGGATTTTTGAGTTTTTAAAATTGGTTTGAAGTCTGTGGTTTGAAAGAATGATGTGACTTGAATAGGGTTTATGAGCAGAGCCTGGCAGGGGTAGGTTTGACACCTCTTGCTCTGGGCCTTAAATTGGTAATATCACTGTGTGACCATAACATTTCTGGGCACCCCCCCCATCTTTAAAATGGAGATCACCTGGAGTGGTAATGTGAGGATTGACTGAGATAACTTAAGCCAGGCGCTGAGTAGTGCCTGGCACAGTGCTGATAATGCTATTTCCTTTTCTCATCTGTGAAAATGGGCCTGCTGCTTCTTCGTTGGTCAGTAATACAGTTAAGCCAAATGAAAGACAGCCTGACTCGTGTGCCGCACATAGACAGCAGCTACTGCCGGTGTTCCTTCCTTTCCCCCTTTTCAGGTGTGTTCTGTCTCATACTTTGCTTTGTTCATTGTGGCTTAGGGATAAGATTGTTTCCTAAAGCCTAATTTGTGCATCTGAATTGTTTTGCTGGGAAGAGTGTCCTTTCCTATGGAAACTTTCAGCTCATTGTTCCCTGTGCAATGCTTGGGTAATGTGGTTCCCTGACATCTTCACTTTGTGTACTTCACATGGAGTTTGTTAATAGGGAGTCTTCTGTGGCCATAGAAAACTGAAAAATACAAATGAGTATATTACTGGATTTGCTCTAGGGACACCTGGTTATAGATAGCTAGTTTTAGGCTTCTGGAGAGGATGGACTCTAATATTTAGAGTTGTAATGACAGAGGATGAGGTGCTTGGACGGCATCACCAACTCAATGGACATGAGTTTGTGCGAGCTCTGGGAGATGGTGAAGGACAGAAGCCTGGTGTGTTCAACACCATGGGGTCACAAGGAGTCAGACAGCTGAGCGGCTGAATGAAGAGATGAAAGAGTTAATTGGTTGTAGCTATTTGCTTAGTAAACTATTGTATCAAGAATCCCTATCTGAGCTTTGTAATTTACTGAAGACAGTTTTCTTGATGAGATCTTTGTAATTGTAACTTGTCCTTGCCTTGAAATTGGCAGTTGGCAAAGTCTCCTTAAAGTACTGGTTTCCTAACAGAGTTAATCAACAGAACTGTTGTGTAGTTTGTTTGGATTTTCTGGGGGATGCACGCAGCTTGTGGGATTTTAGTTGCAGTTGCCCAACTGGGGATCGAACCTGAGCCCACTGAAGTGGAAGCACTGGGTCTTAAACACTGGCCCGCCAAGGGAGTTCCCGTGCCCTGTAGTTATTGTTTAACCTGCTACGCTGTGGAAGCCGTGAGCATAAATTTATTTTTAACTTCGAGTTCCAGACCTGTAAAAATTTTCAAGAATGTTTTATATCCATGAACTCCCCACTAACTTAACACATTCTTTCTGCTAGGGAAATCTTTTAATTCTTCAAAAATGTTACCTCACAGGCTAGAAGGATAAATACCAAAGTTTTTTCTAGGGATTGCAACATGAGCAGTTTTTCTTTTCTTCATACTTGCCATTGTTTTTAAATTTTCATACAGAGAACATGAATTTCATAAAAGTTACATTAAAATTAGACTGTATGCTCAGGAGATGAGAAAGTCTAGTTTGGGGAGACCGAGTATAAGATATGTTACGTTAAATGATTTTAAAGCATTTTAATTCTTAGAACTTTGTGAAGTTCTGATATAACCCTCAATCAGCTACCTTTCCCCCACTTTACAAGAAATGGACTCACTTTCAGAACAGCATTTGAGTTGTAACATTTTGGTTTTTCTTTTACTTCACTTAGAAAATGTGGCAGAAAATATGAAGAGGAATGGTGAGTTCTGGTTTGGAGGCGGCACTGAAATCTAGTGGATCTCAATTAATTGGTTTTAATATGCCTCTTTTGGGATGTGTTTGTAGGCTAGGGGTGTGGCTTTAGAAAGAACTGTTGGCTAGCTTTTTCTGACCTCCATGGCTGTGTTCATCTTTGAGAAAATAGAGTTAAATGTCACTTCCTCCCCCCACATTGAAACTCCATTGAAATTTTATCCCCAGATTGGGAAATGTCTTCAGTTTGGGGATTATACAAAATGAAGTTTTTTGGTTCTAAAGCTGTTTGATTTTATAGTGTTAGACATTTAACTTTGATAGGTCTGTAGTTTTCATTTGCATAGCATTGTTACTCTTCACCAAAGGGATCCGTGGGTTAGAAACCATCACGGCTTCCTCGTTGCTCTTTTCACCTGTTTGTTGCTTGTGAGATTGAAGCAAGCTCTGGCATGTGGGAATGTGTGATATTTTGGTGATAATGTAGGGTAACTAATAGTCTACTGTGAATAGACTGTCTTTTTTAACCCAGTATTTTTTTGACATCTGTTAAGTTTTTGCTAGTTTCTGTTTTGTACAAATAATTTAGGCTTTTCCCATTTTCTGTGCTTACAGCTTTTGTATGTGGGAAACATTCCTCTTTCCTGTTCCAGCCCCCTCCCCACACAGCACTGTCATCCAGCTCAGCCTGAGTCGTTTGCGTGGTAACCGTGCTGGGTTGGGTCCCTGTGCTGCCCTAGCGGCTGCCTGAGCCAGAATCTAGGGGGTCCCGGGGGTGACAGGAAGTCAGGGTGGTGGTGACAGGCACCGTGAAAATGCGCGACCCCCGTTCGGCAGCTGGCAGGTCACTGCTGCACTTTGAAGCAGGACTATTTTGTAGCCATACATTCCTTTTAAACCTCACAGCACGCTTTCAACTAGTATATTTCACAGAAGACATTTATGTGGTAAAAGACTGTTTATTCCTTAGGTTCCTAGTTCTTAGATATGTCGCCAGAGTGAGAGGAGCAGGCGTTGCATTTTGTGCTCCTCAGCTCTTCCCTGAACACGGTTCTTTTTCCGTTTGTCATTTAGTGCACAGCTGGTCTGTCATGAAGCTGTTCCTGTCCGTTCATTCTATAGTGTGTCATAGGATATTAGTTACTATTAATATATTTTTTCAGTGAGATTTTAAGTGTTTTTTGAGGATGCAGACTGCCTCATTGCTTATTTAGTGTATTACGCGTCTTCTGAGGAGGCAGGCGCGTGGTCCCCACGCTCTGAGACGGAGCTCTCCTCTTAACAGTTCACTGGACCGCGCAGGCACTCAGCCTAAGCTGGGCACGTCGGTTTCTCCTGGGAATGTGAGACTGGAGCTGAGACGCATGCCTTCAGGGAACAAGCAGGTCCACCTGAGTTCAGAGAACTTGAAACAGATAAACAGATGCCAGGGTACTGCCAAATTCAGGCTTATATCTGTGGAAGCAGGGAGGCCAGTACAGGGGGTGGGGAGGTGGGGGTAAGATTTATCCAGAAGGAAGCGCTGCTGAGAGGTACAGCCCTGGAGAGAGACAGGCTTATATCTATGGAAGCAAGGAAGGCCAGTACAGGGAGGGAGAAGTAAGTAGATTTATCCAGAAGGAAGCGCTGCTGAGAGATGCAGCCCTGGAGAGAGACAGACTGGAGACGCGTGTGGAACCAGAAGCCTGGGCATATAAAGGCTTTCCAGGTGTGGCCCTGTTACACTTCCTGCCTTTGGGTCCTGTCTTTTCAGTTAGTGCCTTTTTCGCTTAAGATAGTTTGGAGGAAATTCTCCTTAATTACAGCCAAAAGAGCTTTGACTAAGATGCTTACTGCAGAGCCCTGCCTAACATTTCTTAAAGTCATTTGAATTTCAGGATAGTCAAGCCTAGGATCATGGCTCTTGGGAGTAGTGCCTTTGCCCCTCCACTCCCCGCCCCGCACCCCCAGGCTGCCTGGGGCTTTTTCTTCTCCACCTGTGTAGTGCAGACATGCATTTGTGTTGTCCCTTCTGGTGCAGAGTGCTTCTCTCTCATGCTTTGCCCGCTCAAGATGGAGGCCTTGGGCTTTTTTTAAAAACAAGTTTCTAATGATTATTTGTTTATAATTCATTCTTAGGCATGTAAGACTGGTAATAAAGTAATACTGCTATTTAAGATAGGAAATTTAAAGTGAGCCATCATTTTTAAAGAGTTTTTTGTGAGGCATATGAATTAGATCCTTTATTCATTTTCTAGTTAAATAACACATTTGCTTGTTTCCTGATTGTTTTCTGTTTTGAGAAAATTGATGGACTTGAGTGGAACACAATAATGTGGGTTGAACGGCAGTTGAGACTCTAAACAAAGGGTAATGGGGAGTGGCTGTGTGCCCAGTTGATGGAGTCTGTCTGGTCTCAGCTCAGTTAGGAACTTCATGAATGGTCTGTAATGGGAGCATCACAGTGGTGTTTTTCTGTTTGAGAAATGTTAATGAGGGGGAGAGGGAAGCTCTGAGAGAGACAGTCTAATGCTTCTAATTTGATTTCTTTTTCTTTCTGCGATCATTTGGTTTCTGTTAAGTTGAAAGACTTTACACCAGAGAAATGTAACATTGCTCTATACTGTTGAAACAGGAGTTAAAACGAAATGTGGGTTTCTATACAGCCAGGAAGGTATGTAGATGTACAGGGTGGGAAAAGCTGAAAGTCATTATTTTACATTGAAACCCAAATTGTTGGGAATACAGCCTCAGTAATGCTGTGCCTTCGCAGTGTGCTGCAGCGCGTGTATAGTGTGAACCAAGCGCTGCTCCTAGAAGACGTTTACATTTTTACAGTCCAGAGTGCTTTCTGGTACAGGGCCCTTGCACAAAGTAGGTAATCGGTAAATATTGAAATACTGTATATTGAATGACAGTTTTATGTTTGAGACAGTTCAGTACTAAGGATTAGAAATAGGAAGAAAACTTTTAAGACTGAAATTCTGTGACTCCATTTCTTTAAATCATTGTCTTCTGAAAATTGTCAATACCTTAAAGCTCCAGGGAGTTTTCTGGGGGGAAAAATATAAGCCACTTTACATTGAAAGAACATTAAGTTGGCTGAGATTTGTACTATAAAAGCCTTTGTGTATCTTAAAACCTCACACCGTATACTGCCTGGACAGAATCAGAAGGCTCCTTGACAGCCTGGATTCTGGCTCTGTTTTCTGTAGCTCCAGAAAATAAGAAAAGAAGAATCTGATACTGTTGGCAGTCTGTGCTCTCTTGCTTTTCTGGGCCAAGACATGTATTTAAAAATAAAATCAAGGAAATTGTAAACCAGTAGTAAAAACAAATAAAGCACCCAAGAGTTTGCCTCTTCTCAAGTCCTGTGACCTGAGTCTCTTTCTGTCTCTGGATGTCTAATAGTAAACTCATGTGTCAGCACTCTGCTTTGGGCTTGTCTTTTGTTCTTCCAATTTAAAGTTTATGGGAAATGATCACGGAAAGACGCCATGTTTACTATTTCATTACTGTTTGTATCGTATGCCATGTTTCTTCAATAGCCTCTGGATGCAAGTCTCTTTTTTTGCTTGCAAACTTTACTGAAATAATTTGGGTTATAGATTGTGGAGACTGGATTGGGAAACTGCTTAAAAATAACCCTCTTGGACCTGCTCTGGGAAAGCTTGGGTGAGTAAATACATCAAAACCGGATGGAGTGTTTCTGTGGAATATCCTGATGCCTGTTGTTTACTTTTAGTCAGTAGTGTAGCTTGTCTCCTTAGGTCTCCCCCCCCCC
>SJYF01000808.1:3249839-3263795 GCA_006410515.1 Procapra przewalskii | reverse complement strand
TCCAAGTAGAATAATTTTTAGAACATAAACATTTGATGTTTGATTATATAAGCCAGCATCTTGAGAAATACATTTTAAAAGTTATACACTGTAAAAGTTATATCAGGATTTATTTTAACTTGTAAATCAGAAGAGCACAAGAGACCTGAAATGTAGTCTGAGAGCTGGAATGAGACTTCCATGCTGAAGACAGCAGCCGCGGGGCCTTCACACAGATGTGGGATGGCCTTTTCTGTGCGTCGAATTCCAGAGTTTAAACGGCGAGTTCGACCTCGTGGTGGCTGCTGATCGGGTCAGACGCTGCCCTGCTAAAGTGTCTTTCCTGTCTCCTGTGGCAGAGGGATTCTTGATATATAAGTGACTGAAATTATTGAGAGGTTCCTTGGCTGAAATAGAATCTCAAACCTTTCTTCAAGTAGCAGCCTGTGTGTTTCTGTTTTTTGTCTGGAGCATGTGAACACAATGCATGTGTGTGAGATAATTCGGCTTTCACTGGCGGCCCCCTTTCAGCAGCCATGTATGGATAAAGCTGTTCAGGTCCCTGCTCCTCCCTCCGGCGCAGGATCTGTTCTGCTGAAGCTGCTGCTCTGCTTTTCAGCTTTCTATATTTGTCCCGCAGCGGCAGGGGCGGCCCATCCTGGCTCGGGCCAGCCCAGGGCCCAGCCGCGGCTTGCAATTTGTGCTCTTACCTGCATGCGTCTGTGTCTGTCTGTGTACATTTCTGTCGGGGACTGAGGTTTCCGATTAAAGAGGTGACCTGTTTGCCTTGTATTGTATTGTTTTGTCAGTTACAAATGGTAAAGAATGTTTCAGAATCTTGGGGATGGGGTGAGGAGGAAAGATTTGTATTATTTAACAAGTATATTAGGGAGAGGATGCCAGACTGATAAACATAGTGTCAGAAGTGACTTTGTTCTCTTAGAAACTTTTCTCATTAAAGTAGTAGCATTTTTTCCCTTTTGTTTTTCACTACTCATGAAGCCCAGTTCTTCGGGGTGAAAGTGAATTCTTTTCCTGGCACGTGAATTTCCTGATATAAGAATTGAGTAAAAAAGGCTGAGACATCTACCTCCTTATGAAATGATCTCATATGCATCTTTTTGTAACAGGGGCTCCCCTGTGTCTCAGACTGTAAAGAATCTGCCTGCAGTGCAGGAGACCCGGGTTCGATCCCTGGGTCCAGAAGATCCCCTGGAGAAGGGAATGGCTACCCACTCCAGTATTCTTGCCTGAAGAATCCCATGGTGAGAGGAGCCTGTCGGGTAACAGTCCATGGAGTCTCAAAGAGCCGAACGCAACTGAGCGACTAACACTTTCACTTTTATAAGTAGGGGCTAAGCCTCTTCCTTTGACCTTTTCCTGGAAAAAGAACTGGGAAATGCCCCGTTTCTCTGGGCTTCGCAGTGACGGTGCTGTTTGCACCGTTTCAGAGGGCTTTGTCTAGTCTGGCCTTACAGAAGGCTCGTGATATTTTTTTGGTGTCATGTCTATTTAAGGATATGACATGTAGACAAGAGTTCAGGTTGTTCCAAAGAGTATTGGGTTTGTTATATATTTAAGAAGTACTCTCTTGCTTTGTTGTAAGGTATTCTAATTAGCCAGAAATGCATACCTCATTCTTGGTCAACTCAAGTCTAAATTCAAGTTGGTTTCTTTGTTTTACACTTGCCTTTTACTCCCCTCCCCCAGCCCCCCATGAGTCATAAGCATGCCAAGTTGGGAATAGAACTTGTCAGCTGTGTAGGGATGAGACACTTCTCTGCACATATTTGTAACTGGCTGGTGGGGAAGGTAAAGGACTTTAAATGCTGGAGAAATGCATTCACTGAGGCAGCTTCTTCTGTGGCTGTGTAGTGTGGTTGCAGGGTTCCGTGTGCCTATTTACTGATGCAGTCTGCCTTTCAGTCACTTAGGAGTCTGTTGTCCTTTGACTTGTTTGCCTGTGACTTGTCCGTTGTTGGCTTCAGAGGTGTGTGTTTGTGTAGGGCCTGGGACCTGGTACTAAGTCTCTCATGGGTCCCATCACTTAATGACTTTCTAAAATTCTGTTGAGTGTGTCGTTAAGTCGGCTTCACCTTCTCCTTGGCAACTCTTAGCCCCTGTCTCATTTTACCTTTCCACTCATGTTTTCTCAATTATGCCGTGAGTCACCGTATACTCTCTTTAGGGGCTGTCACCCGAGATTAAAATCAGTGGCAGCTCTCAGATTTTAGAGCTCAATCTCAGTAAAGGACACCATGATTTAGCACATCTCTTATTTCAGCTTTTCCTTCGTTCTTGATCTTTTAAAAACTTTTATAAATTTCCTTGGTCTCGTTTTATTAGTTGGTATTTTTTCATTGTATGCGTCCATAAACCCTTTTTGGTATGATGAGGGTGATAAATAAATGTTTATAAATAAATAAGTGCTTTAGAACAAGTGGTACAGTCTTTTGTAAAGAAGGTTCCACTTACACTGGGCTCTTAACAGACGGATTTGAAGATCTGTCTGCCAGTCTTTGCCTTCGTATCTCCACCCCTCCCTCCCTAACAGGTATTGCTGTGTAATCTTAGGTGCTCCATTTTCCTGGGGTTGACATCCACACACTGCTGTATCTAAAGTAGATAACCAACAGGGATCTACTGCACAGCACAGGGAACTCTGTTCAATATTCTGTAATAAACTGGATAAAAAAAAATTCGAAAAATAATAGAAAATATCTCAGGTGCTCAATTCTGAAGAGAAACAATCCTGTCCCACCATAGGCGCCAGCCTCAGTGCCTGGGATACTCATGATAGCAGCAGTTTATTGAGTCCCCTGTGTGTGCCAGGCACGGTTCTGAATGCTGTATATACATGGATTTTTAAATTCAAACAAACATCTTCTAAAGTAGATGCAGTTGCTGTGACCATTTGCCAGATGAGGTAACCTATAAAAAAGTTAAGCAATTTACCCAAAGCTAAACGTGGCTAATAAGGTCAAAACTGGGACTAGAAAGCAGTGGTGTGAACTCCAGGGTGTATTACTGGCTTGTAGTCCATATTTGACTATTAATTTTATTAACATTCTGAATTTTATTTGGAGATTTTTGAATCATGAGTCATCTAACCCATTTCATTTTAGAATTTCCTTCTAAAAATGACTACAAATATGACTTTGGTTTTGCAGGTCACTGTCAGCTAATTCATTTATTGATAAGAAGCTGGAAGGCAAGTGAAGTAGTGAGCCTGCAAAGCATACCCCAGATTACTAATTTATCTCTGCTAGTGCCAGACTGTGTGTTGAAGATACTGAAAGCAGAGTTAATTTTAGCTTCTTTAACTCTGGGGCCCTACACTACCCGTCTTTAAGAGATGCCTTCGTAGGGGAGCATGGGGAGCAAAGCCTGGCAAATTTTGCCTGATTCATTAGCTGTAATCTATGTGATGGTAACAGGATAATAAATATATTTAAAAGAAATGATGATGGTAGAATTATTGGTACGCAGAGTAATTTCAGTGGAGAGTAGCAAAAATGTTATTCTGATCTTAGTGTGATTAGCGCAGAAGTTGGATTAGACAGCAGAGGACTAGCCCTCTCCCCTGCAGTGTCTGTCTCTCTCGAATTGATGACAGGTTTCCCCCGACCGTATATGCTTTTCCCTTGTATATATGCTGTCTGGTGTTTGTTGTTTGCATAAATCTTGTCTTCTGAACAAGAACAAGGATTGGGTCTTTTTTGTACCCCCTCTGCTTCGAGAGTTAGATGTTCTCTATGTGCATTTTTTGATGGATAGCTCTCACATTTTGTAAGGAGCTTGTTTTTGTAAAAATGAAATCAAAGCACTGACAAGTTTAATTTTGTGGAACAATGGGATTTTTTTAGAAGTGATTTGAAGGAGGTGACAGAGATCATATAAATGGGTGTTTAAATGTGAGAAGCACTTTTAGGAGTGCAGTTCAAGAGTGATGAAAGCATGATAGTTGAAGTCACTTTTTTAAAAAGTGACAGTATTAAAAGAGATATTTAGAATTTGCCCTAGGGCTGCACATCCTTTGGGATGAATCAAGCCTTGCTGAACACATGCCCTGATTGGCTGAAGCAAAGGTATAATTTTTGTATCTCAGGGAGCATCTGCACGGAACGAAGTGGTTTCTGGTTTTGTAGAATTATGACCTTAACAGAAAGAGGTTGAGCAGAGTTTCCTGCTTTCCGACAGAAGAGGACACACCTCCTGAGACAAGGCCATATGGCGGCGTCCTGCTCCAGCGTCCTGTGCTGAGGTTGAGGTTGGGGCGGGTGGTGCAGGCAGGGTTCCTGGCCGCTTGATCAGGGATTTTGGAGATGGTAGGAGTTAGATGCTAGGCTGTGGAAGGACCGTTGAATGTGATACATATTGGGCATGTTTGCCTAAGAGTTGAAGTGAGCTCAGTGAGAGACTGTTGATGTATTTGGGAGCGTGGGGGTAAGATAAGGGAAGAGATAGGAAGACGCTGACTTCAATGATACCTCAAATTTGATCTTAACCTCCTGAGATTAGGAAGAAGGAAACGAGATACGGTGTGAGAAGCAGGATTCCAGACCCCTGGCCTCCCTTGTTCTCTAGAGACTTCAGGTAAGGTACGGCAGGAGTGTTCAGTTGAGCCCCTCAGTCGTGTCCGACTCTCTGTGACCCCATGGACTGCAGCACGCCAGGCTTCCCTGTCCTCCAGCTTCTGGAGCTTGCTCGAACTCATGTCCATTGAGTTGGTGATGCCTTCCAACCATCTCATCCTCTGTCGTTCCCTTCTCCTCCCGTCGTCTCCTCCTGCAGGACTGTAGGATTTTTCTATTTAAGCTTGAAGCTGTTTTGATCCCTTTTTGAGATACTAGGCCAAAAGCTGTATTTATAGAACTTGTTTTGACATATTATCTCACCCTGTCCCTAGCCTTACTGGAGCCCAGCTAATGTTGCACTCTGCCTGGCAGGAAGGATTGATTGAAGAAATGTACACATATATATACAGCTGTGTGATTGAAAACAGCTCCAGACTTTGTAAACAGGCTGGCTATAAGGCTTGCAGTCCCCTAAGTTGCTGGAGTAACTCCACACGGTGTAACTCCTCAGCTCACACAAGCTGGGTGTGCTGCAGGTTCACCTGGACATTGGCTGTTGCCACGCGTTTCTGGAAAGCAGGAAAAAAAAATAGAAAAACAAAGTGCTTGGTTTGTAACAGACTGAGTTAGGATTTTTCTTTACATTGTCCCTCATAACTTCCCAGAGTTTTCTTTTCTGTAGAATAGATACAACGTGTCCGTATGTGGGTGATTCAGTCAGTATTCCACTGCTGCAACCCTGCTAGCAATTTTTCTTTATCTTTTGAGAGATACTCTATTCTGGTTTATAAATATTCTATTTATTCTTTTTTTTTTGTCAAACTGCGCTGCTTGTGGGATCTTAGTTCCAGGGATTGAACCCAGGCCCTGGCGGTGAAAGTGCCACTGGACACAAAGGAGTTCCCAGTCCTTTCCTGTGTAAATACACCCTCCTGATCAGTACTTAGTGGTACACTGCAGCTACCTTTTTCTGTTTAGTAGCTACAGAGGTATTGTGCCTCTGTACTACTGGCAACCCACTCCAGTACTCTTGCCCGGAAATTCCCATGGGCAGAGGAGCCTGGTAGCCTACAGTCTATGGGGTCACAAAAAGTTGGACACGACTGAGTGACTTCACTTTTCACTTTCACTACAGTTTATTTAACCAGGATCCAACTGATAGGCGTGTGTATTTCCTTTTTTTGCTGTTATAAACAATGTCCTTATGAATGGACTTTTGTGTATGTCAAGTATAAGTTTATTTGGAGGCTGTATTTCTAGAACTGGAGTTGCTGGATTCAAAGTGCAAATACAGTTGTCAATATTGATACACATATTTAAGATCATTTTTTATATCTTGCAAGTGATGTCTGTCGAAGACTAGAAAGATTTTTAAAAATTTTTAATAAAGTATATTTGCTTTACAGTGTGGTGCTGATTTCTGCTGTACAGCAAAGTGATATATATATATTCTTTTTCATATTTTTTCCTATTATGTTTTATCATAGGATATTGATTATAGTTCCCTCTGCTATATACAGTAGGACCTTGTTGTTTATCAGAGTAGAAAGATCTTAATGCAGTGGCAGTCAAACCGCTAGCCCAAACAATTACTGGAATGAAGAGCGTATGACCTGAAAGGGAAGATTTAAAGAGACCATCCTGAGATAAGCTGAACTTTCAAAGCCAGCAACCGTCATTGCTGGAGAAGAGCCACGCTGCCGAGCGCGGGCAGGTGCCGCCCCTCCTCTCTTAAAGTTTCAGGGAGCGTGGTGACGGTAGCTGAATCTGTGAGCCAGATATATTTCTTTCACTCTCAAAATGTTAGTTTCACCCATTTATGATCTCTGCCTTAGAAAAACATCTGTGGTCCATATCTCATTCAGTCCTTTTCTCTTGTACCTACTCAGGTGGATGTCATGAGACCAGTCACAAGAATCAGCCAATAAATTCCAAGTAGTTGTTAAACCTAAAGTTTAATAATCACCTCAGAAAATAAAAGCAAACTAGTATTTTGAGTGTGCCCCCTCCCCCCGCAAAGAAAGCACGTTGTGCAAGCGGGTGTATTTCACCAAATAAGCCCTGTGCCTCCAGAATGCCCAGGTGGAACCTGCATCACTCGATCTGGTCTCTTCACTTTAGTTCCCTCATCTGGAAAATGGGGCTAAAAATGCTGAAGAGTCTCTTTTGAGCGCTCAGAAGAGTAATGATGAAGTCATCTCCAGAAGGTTGTGTATTACAGAAATGACTCTTCAGAGACATCAAGATTATAAGGTAATTTAAAAAATAACTCTGACAGTGTTTTAGGGGAAAAAAATCAGTCACATTCTGCCTCCGTGGTACTAACATATGGCACAGCCCTCGTGAGCTGCACAAGTGGGCTGAAATTAAGATGCAGTTGGAGAGAGGTGCAGCAGTGACTCACCAGATGAGACAGATACGGCCTTACGGCAGGGCAGGGGACCGAGGCGGGGCTGGTGGTCTCCGAACATGCCAGATTTCAGCAGAGGATACGCGAGGATTCCAGGGCAGGAGGGCTGAGCCCACCATTAGGCGCTCGGCAGTGGCTCAGGCTCCGAGGCCCTCTCTCCCCAGTGCCCCGACTTCTTCCACACAGTGGGGACCCTGTGTGGGGACCCTGCGCTGCCTCGGACTGCTGTGTCTTTGGAGGTGGAAGCCACTCAGGGCTTCCCTGGTGGCTGAGATGGTGAAGAAGCCACTAGGCAAATATTTGACATTGTTATCACTGGAACATCAGGTTCAAACTAGAAAGACACGTAGAAGAGTTAGCAGTTCTGCCCAGAGAAAGCTACAAGTAAGCTTAGCCACCATATGTCGATTGCTCCTGCTCCCATCAGGCAGTTTTGCGGGCCGGGACGGACAGTGCTGCCAAGGAAGCAGGAGGAGCTGAAGGCGGAAGGAGGCTCTTAGTCACTGCCCCTCCCTCCCCAGACAGAGAGCTGGGGAGGGGGAGAGGGCAGTGCGTGGCGGGGGTGTGAGAATTACTGAAAGATAGCGGTGCTTGGGGAGGAAGCGTGAAGAGGCGTGTTTTTGGGGTTTTTTTTTTAATGTATTTTGCGTTTCCTGTCTGCCTCACCAGAGCGCCTCCAAAATGGAATGGAGGTGAACTCTTGTCTCCATGTGTGTGGCCACGCGGAGACCATGAGGCCCAGACTGCAGGTCAGGGAAAGGGAGAGCAGCCCAGCGCACCACCATTTCACTTTTTTTTTTTTTTTTTGGCACTGTTCTATTTTGTGGACTACTTTTTGTAACAGTTTCAGAAGATTTAATCATTAGGCTTTGTCAAATAGATGTTATATTTATTGATTTCTACATATAGATGATGTTGGCAAAGTCAGGCTTTATACCAATTCTGACTCTTAATTCTTAAATAAGTGCTGCTCACAAGAAAATGTTTATAACTATCATTTCTTTAAGTGTAGCTATATTACATAATAGTGTTAACACTAAACTCTATACTAAAAAATGGTTAGATGGTAAATTTTTTGTTTTGTTTTGTTTTGTTTGACCCTGCTGTACCTCACAGCATGTGGGATCTTTGTTTCCTGACCAGGGATTGAGCCCACACCCCTCTGCATTGGAAAGTCCCTGTGTATGTATTTTTTACCACATTTTTTTCTTTTAAGCTGGAGAAAAGTTGTTGCCTCTAAAGAAAAGATGAGCATACTGGCCGGTGGTGAAGGAGATGAGGTTGAGATCTGTTTATAAACTTCTCTCCTAGGGTCACAGAGAGGACACACACAGATGACTCAGTCAGTAAAGAATCAGAAACCCCAAACTTGAGTCTGAATCATGGAAATAGCAGCCGCAGAGCAAGTGTCCTAAGGCGGGGAGATGGCTTTTGCATGCCCCGCAGGGAAAGCGTCGCATTTATCCCTGCTGACCAAGGCAAGTCAGAACTAGGCCTGACACAGTGCCGGACTCAAGCTGTTTAACGTGAAACAGTTTCCTTTGTGGAAGGAGATGCTCTGGGAGTGGGGAGAGTGGCAGGGGGGCATTTTTTTGTGATTCAGTGCATCTGTTTGATTTACCTAATCGCCTCTGCTTTACAGATGAGCGAAACAGTGGCTAAATCGTTTCCCAGTCTTGTGTCCACCTATTTGCTGCTGACTTCTTTTATACATTTTATTTCATTGAATGCTCAGATCACTGAGGTGGATTCTACTCACTACTGGTTGTGGCATGTGTGCCCAAGATCCTGGTTTAGGATCTGGTGGCAACCACCGTCCCCTGCCACAGGTTCCTGAGGAAAACAGCGGCCAATCCGGGCAAACCCCGCTGGCTTTAGCAGTAATCCTGGTGGGGTTTTGCATCAGGAAGAGCTTGGTTAGGTAGGACAGCTTCCAGAGTTGATCCTTTTATCTGGCTGTTTGGCTTTTTAGGGTATGGGAGTGGAAGAACATGCAGTTTTCCAAAGCAGTAAGCCCAGCATTCTCACTGAGCCAGCCACATAACAGGAGCAGAAAGGAGGACAGGAGGGCATTGCATGCAATCTAAAAAGTAACAGACAGTTTTTAAAGGAGCACAGTTTTCATAAGTCATTCCTATTACTTGTTTCCTCTTCCACTTGGAGACTTGTACAATGACTTGGTTATATTGTGGGCATCCATTTGATTCCTTTTGAGAGGGGGTAAAGTTAAGTTCTCTTTTACAGGGGGAGACTGACCCTTAAGAGATGTTAATGAACTTGATCAGAGTCACACGTCTCCTGAGTAACAGGAAGTTTTCACTGCTGCTGCTGCTGCTAAGTCGCTTCAGTCGTGTCCGACTCTGTGCGACCCTGCAGATGGCAGCCCACCAGGCTCCCTGTCCCTGGGATTCTCCAGGCAAGAACAATGGAGTGGGTTGCCATTTCCTTCTCCAGTGCATGAAAGGGAAAAGTGAAAGTGAAGTCGCTCAGTTGTGTCAGACTCTTAGCGACCCCATGGACTGCAGCCCACCAGGCTCCTCCATCCATGGGATTCTCCAGGCAAGAGTACTCCAGTACTCTTGATAACCCCAGTCAAATCTGTCAGGACCGTTGAGACTTTGGACGTCTACCTACTTACAAGGTTAAGGTTTGCCTTAGAAAAATGGTCAGATTTGGCTTCAGGGAGCTCAGCGTTTACGCAGCCTTTTCTGTGGCTTCTGCACAGGCTCTTCCTTACAGACAACGGCAGTGAAGGAGAGGCTCTGGGAGAGACAGGACTTGGAGACGAGAATCGACGATGGGCTTCAGTGTGTCTGTCAGGCTTTCTTTCAGTCAAGGGTCCAACCGCCTCTCTTTATATTCCATCCAGCTCCGTTACTGCCTGGATTCATGTGATCTTGAGAGTTACTACGTTCCTTTGTGCTTCGTCGTGTCTGTAAGTGGAGATGGAATAGGCAGGAGGATCAAGTATATAAAGGACCAAAAAGCACCACGTGGTGTACAGTGACTACTCAAAACGTGTTCTCTTTTGTGATTGTAGCCTCTTCGTGACTGGACAGTTCTCCCTGCTTTCTGGTGTACAGATTCCAAATCCATATCCCATTGGTTTGAGGATGCGCACACTTACTGCCATTGATGGCATCTTAGATTCAAAGAGAAAAATCTGTTCAAGAAACTATTCATCTCAAAGCTAGACATAAAATTGGTGAATTATCTATTGTTTTGAATTATCCAGGCCTGTTAATCAAATTTCCCGGGAGACCTAGGGTTACCCTGAAGGCCAGAATAGGCAAACAGGTAGGATCTGCCTTGCCTCTGTCTGTCTGCCACCTGAATAGCTTTACCTTTATGTTTATGGGGAAAACACTTCATTTAAAAGCATTTCAAAAGCCCCTCATCTGGATCATTGTTATGTTCTTCTTTAGCTCCCTGCTGTATTATTAACATATTAATCATGTCCAGGTATTGTTAAGAGCAGTGGTTAGTGAGGGAGTCATGCTGGTGAGGCTGGAGTCGTGGGTTCAGGCCGCATGCAGGTCTGAGCACCACTGAGCCTGGTGCCAGCCTCTGTATCTGGAGTCTGCCTCAGTGCACACGGTTTAAGAGCTGTTGGTGGAGATTGAGTCAGTTGACTCTCTGTCTTCTTTTGAAGGACTGTGTTCTGTTCTTCAACATACAGGCCAGCAGAAAACTAAGAAATAAGGCATAAGGCTCATTACCTTGCCTACACTATGGGAGGTGTGTAGGAGATCTGAGGCCTTTCCTATCAGATCTCCTTGTGAGAGGAGATACTGTTCATTCACTCTTGCATCCTTGAAACATGTCAGGATCATATAAAAGTTGCAAGATATATTTCCAAACCAAATATAAATGCTTTCCAGATTGTGTGTTGTGGGATAAGTACTTTGCTTTTCAGAGTCCTCTGTCCCATCGACTTGCAAAGTATAATTTTAATTTGAGCAGGTCATGCTTTGAACATGTGAATGTCACAAGCAGACAGTCCTGCGTTTCCCTCAGTGCCGTCTTGCCCCCATCCTTGTCTGTTGCCCCCTCACCCCAACCCCACCCACCTTTGGGGAGCTCCTTTTCTCCCTTGACTCTTCTTTTCTACCCCTCTTTGAGACTACTTCTGTGCCTCCACACATGGTGATTGAGACTATGAAGATAATGTTAATGGAAACAGACTTTGTGGAGCCCCAGGGAAGCATAGAGCAAAGGCTGTTGAGGCTTCCTCACAGTTTGTAATGCATTTTGTTTGGTTCCCTACATAAATTAAAGATGTAGAAAATTCAAACCTAGGGACTTTTCTGGTGGTCAAATGGCCAGGACTCCGTGCTCCCGAGTTCGATCCCTGGTTGGGAAACTAGATTCCACTAAGAGTTCTCATGCCACAACTAAGACCCGGCACAGCCAGGTAAGTGCATAAATACCAAAAGAAAGAAAGAAAAGAATATCAGTTTAAAAAAATCCCTCAAACCTGAAGCTTTTAATTTCCACATAGCTTTCCTGTCTCCCCAAAGCATTTCTGTTCTTTTACAGACAAGGCAACAGAATGTAAGAAAAGTAAAACTGAAATGACAAAGCTTTTTAAAGAAAACACCTTCTTGTGTATTAATCTGCGCACTGTCCTCCTTCAAGTGACGAGGGCCTGTGTGGAGGAAGACAGTGTGTCCTTTTTTTGTGCGCTTAAGCTTTCTTTAAAAAGTCTTTGGGTGACTTAGTAGGATGATTAATCTCCTACTTATGTGTGTGTGCTTAAATGAACAGTTCCGCTTTCTCCTCTCCTGGCTCTGCACTTCGGCGTTCCTGGGCCCTGCAGGGCTGCCGTGCTCGCTGGGGCCTTGATGTGTGTCCTTGCTGCTTTAATGGGATTGCTCCTCCTTAACAACCCCAGCCTGCATTTAGCTCTCTGTGTCCTGGAGGTTCCCCAGCCAGCATGCAGTATGGGTCTGGTCTCACAGGGTCACACAACAGCAGTGTTTCTCAGCTGTTCCATGCAATATATCGGGAAACATGACTCCTTGGTCTTTTATCTGCCCTTTATATCTTCCAGAATAAAACTGACAAGTAGACATTTAACTTGTTCTCTACTGTCTTAACAAGCACTCCAGAGCAAGCTCAAGACAGACACATTATCCCTATACAAATTTGTGTGGCCTGGATGGTTTCTCTATTTCTCAAGAGAGATAGACTGTGGGCTCTGAAATTAGAATTCCTCATGTATTCAGTAGACTACTTTCGCTTCTGATTTCTGAGAGTAGTCCCCACCTTGGAATGGCCATAATGATACAGGATTGAATGAGGTGTTATGAACTTCCTCTTAATAACTTTTGATGATGTAGGCAGGTCCAGGAGAGTGCTTTTAGTTTTTGTGTGTCTGTGTCTTAGTGTAAACTTGGCATTAAGATGGTTGGAAGCATCATTACTTCATTAGCAAAATTGGAGACTGGTTAAGTCTGTCTGAAGCATCAGTTCAGTATTCATGCACCCATTTTATGCCACTGAAGAAACGTCTTTGAGTTCAGTGAGGGGAGGTAGAGTGCAGTGTCTGATGGTGAATTCTGGTTCTGGCTTTGTCTTTCAGAATTCTTGACACTTTCCAATGCAGACTTGGTGGCTCTCTGCAGTTCTGTGTAGCCGGGGCCAGACAGAAGTACAGCTGGCAGGAGTTGTAGATGGACTTTTGTAGGAATTTGGGCAACTTTTATAGAATCAGTCTTTACTTGAAAGATCGTTCCGTATGTTTAAAAATGAAGTAGATTAGTGTTTTGGTTCCTCTGTTTGCTTTTACCTTCAGTTAACTTCCCCATCTTCTGGTTTTTTTGTGGGGGGTGGTTCAGTGGTTCACTTTCCTGGGGCCATCAGTATGCATTTACAAGGCAGGAGCTGCGGGTTACTTTTGACGAGTTTTATACCTAGCCTCAGCCTATTCAGGACGATTGCTTTGGGGAAATAGCATGGCTTCTTCACATTAATAATACGATCTTTAACTGCTCAGGGCTTGCCTTGTGGCTCAGCTGGTAAAGAATCCTCCTGCAATGCGAGAGACCTGGGATCGATCCCTGGGTTGGGCAGATCCCCTGGAGAAGGGAAGGGCTACCCACTCCAGTATTCCGGCCTGGAGAATTCCATGGACTGTATAGCCCATGGGGTCGCAAAGAGTCTGACACGACTGAGCCACTGTCACTTTACCTGCTAAAAGGATGATACAGCCTTTAGCTTTATGGTAGTTTCCACCCAAGAGCAGATGCTAAAAATGATTGTTTTGGTGACCTAGATGTGCTGTAGTCCAGTCTCATAAATCCTAGTCATTGATTTGCTATTTGTGGTGACATTTTGGGGTAAGCATCTTTTTAATAAACCTTTTAGCACTTTAGTTCTCCGTTCTTAACTAGATGGTGTTCTTAAATTAACTTGGAGGTGTTAATGTGATTGTGTATTGTGTACTTTCACATTGGGAGAGGGAGAGTTTGCTTACCTTCAGTCTCGGTGACAAAGGGGCTTTTGCTTGAAAAGAAGCTCTGTAATCTGGAACTGTGAGAAATACAGGCACGGTCCACTTATTTCTCTCTCTTTGGTTTTTAGAGTGAAGACTAGTCCAGAGAGGGAGGTGGAAAGCCACAGGTACGGGCTGACTGCTGGGTGGCTGTGCTCTGGTTAGCTTTTTAACCTTCCTTCTTGCATGAGGCCTGTTTCGCAGATGTGAAAAAATTGCCTTCAGAAAGGTGATGGCTTTTTTCTACATTTTGGGATTAAATTTCCTGTTCCTGGGAAGCTAGATTTTTTTTTTTTTCTCCTTCCCTACTTTTTCCTTAGCTGTTTACCAAGGCAGGCTTATCTCCCATTTGAACTAGCTTCTGCCTAGTTCAAATAGTTGGAGCTGGGCGGGGTGTGGAGAAGGCGTGGGGAGAGAGGGAGAGCACGTGTGTGTGTGTGTGTGTGTGTGTGTGTGTGTGTGTGTGTGTGCGGGGTGTGGAGAAGGCGTGGGGA
>SJYF01000808.1:3235574-3249803 GCA_006410515.1 Procapra przewalskii | reverse complement strand
GCGTGCGGGGTGTGGAGAAGGCGTGGGGAGAGAGGGAGAGCGTGTGTGTGTGTGTGTGTGTGTGTGTGTGTGTGTGTGTATCTACACACAGCAGCTGCCTGGCTGGCTTCCTTTCCCCTTTCCACTTCATAGCTGGGAAAGGATTTGTTGCTCAGTGCTGTCCGATTCTTTGCAACCCCATCAGCTGTAGCCTGCCAGGCTCCTCTGTCCATGGAATTCTCCAGCAAGAATACTGGAGTGGATTGCCATTCCCATCTCCAGGGGATCTTCTCAACCCAGAGATCGAACCTGGATCTCCTGCGTTGGAGGCAGATTCCTTACCATCTGAGCCACTTCACAGTTGGAAGACCCTAAAAGTGAAAAAGTGAAGGTGCTCAGTAAGTGAAGTCCTCCCGACCGAGGGATCGAACCTGGGTCTTCTGTGTTGTGGGCAGACGCTTTACTGTCTGAGCCATGGTGGCTTATTGGAAGACCCTAAGTAAACTAGAACAAAGATGAGGATAAAACTCATTGAATTTCACAAAGATGATACAGCCCTCTTGGAACCAGAATTTGTTCAACATACTGATTTTTAAATCAGCACTGGAACCTAAATAAAGCTTCAACTTACAGTATATTGTTATCAACTAACAGTTATACTTAAATTCCAGAACTAGTTGGGGACCTGAAAATATGACCTGATTTAAGGGGTGGTCACAGTTTGACAGGATGATTTATTTGGTCAGGGGTGTCCCAGAAACTCCTTGGACATCTCTGAGCTGACACTTTTGCTGAGAGAACTAAGCATAGAAGAATGTCTTTCTGCTCTGACTTTGACGCTGACTGGGGAGGCGATAGGTGATTAGAGACAGGGAAAGGAGGTGGAACACTTTTAGATTTCAAAAGTAAATCTTCCTCCCTTCAGTCTTGTCCTATCTTTTTAGTGTATCATATATAATAATTTTACAGGCACAGTCTTAGATGTAACAGTTACTAAAGTTAGTGCTTTTGGTCTTACTGTGATTTTAGATTTGGAATAGACCTTTTTTAAAAAAAAAACAATACTTCTATTCCTTCTTTAACCCCCCATCCCCCTCTTCAGAATTTTTTCATTGTCTAGACTCTCATGGAAACTCAACACAGGTTTTCTGTTTTAAGATATGCTCAACTCTCACATGTTTGCAGAAAGTCTCCCACAAAGTGAGATGTCATAGAGATAATTAGCAATTCAGGTCAGTGTATTTTTGCATATGCAAAGTACTAGCTTGGGAGTTTTAGGAGGCCCACTAATTATATTAGAGGTACTAAACTTTAGAAATGAAATTCAAATCCAGAAAGATTTTAGGCTAAATTTTAAGTTGTTCTGGTTGGTTATTTTCAAGTAGTATCAGTTCATTGCTTCACTGTGTTAGGTTATGACTTTTCCCTGGATTTTTGCACTTTTCCTTAAATAGACTAATGATGGTGGTTTTTTTTTAGTAACATAGGCTCTCTTTTATAATTTACTAGGAGGCTCTCATTTTCTCTATGCTCATATAACCAGACTTCACATTTTTGCCTTTTAAAACACATTTAGATTATTGAGATGGAAGTATGAAATCCCTTTACCTGTCATTGACCTCCCTGGTGACATCAGTCAAGATCCACAGCCTGATGCTTGCACGTTCCATGTAGGCTTTTTTGCTTAACTATACTTTGCTCTTTCTTTTGACAAATCGAATGCTGTGATTCTAGCATTTCTGTCTTCTAATCCAGTTTTTGAGCTGTTTATTCCCTTCTGATGCTCTAAATGCAGGGCGTGCTGCTCTTTCAAAGGCGTCCCAGATCCTCTAGTAGTATCCACAAGGTTCTATAGGAACACAGGGCAGAGCACCTAAGGGATTCAGGAAGGCTTCCTAGGAGAGGTGTGTGTGTGTGTGTGTGTGTGTGTGTGCGTGCGTGTGCGCCCTAAGGGATTCAGGAAGGCTTCCTAGGAGAGATGTGTGTGTGTGTGTGTGCGTGCGTGCGTGCGTGTGCGTGCATGTGTGTGCGTGCGTGCGTGTGCGCCCTAAGGGATTCAGGAAGGCTTCCTAGGAGAGATGATGTGTGTGTGTCTGTGCACATGCGTGTATGCACTGTGTCCAACTCTTTACGACCCCATGGACTGTAGCTCGCCAGGCTCCTCTGTCCATGGGATTCTGCAGGCAGGAATAGTGGAGTGGGTTGCCATTCCCTTCTCCAGGGGACCTTCCTGACCCAGGGATTGAACTCACGTCTTCTGCCCGCATCTTCTGCGTTGGCAGGTGTATTCTTTACCACTGAGCCACTGGGAAAACCCCAATATCTTATCCTCTGATCATTTTTAATGATTTGGGTTCTTACTGTTATAACAGATTAACAGACTGATTGTTCCTACCCTCACATAATCAAGCCTTGAATTATTGCCCTTAGGAAAGAAGAGAATATTCAAGGCAAAGAAAACTGAGACAGCCAACCAGGGGAAGAAGAGGAAACCATGAGTGTAAATTCACAGACGTGGTTAGAGAGAGACTGAGGGAAGGTTAGGGCCTTCTGTTGCAGTGGGCCCTGGATTTTAGGCCTAGACTGTGTTTCGGATTAAGAACTTTTAAATGACAGCTGCTTACGGATAGTTTACTGTGAATAACTTTTAGTTCTCCTTTTTAATTTCCCTCTAACAGCTGCATTTTGTATTTCCATAATTGTTTTTATCGTCACTTTGTAACCCTTTTCTAAAATGGAGTGACTTGTGATTAATTTCTGTTCTTCCTTTTCCTATAAGCATGTTGAATTTAATTATACTGAGATAGTTCTTGTGACCTGTTTAAAGAGAATTACCCCCCCCATGTAATAACATTTCCACCTTGTAGGTTTTTAAAGCATTGCAGCCTTATCCATCATAAAATGAATTTTAAAACATTACAACCTTTGACTTGGTAAAAATTACTGTGAGGAGCACACATCCTTTGATGCACTGGGCAGTGCTCTCGTTATAGTTATGATTCTGATTAAAAGAGAGATGCAGCTACGAGTCATGCATTTTTGGTGAATAATAAAAGCATAGCAACCAGTGGACTTCCTGAAAACTTGATTCGTTTTTAAAGGAATCCTGGAACTAGGATGTCTAATTTGATTAACTGACCTCACACAGTTACTCCTTAGTCAGGTACGCCCTAGGAAGAGGCCTGTGATCGGTTCCAGTGCTCTTAGAAACAGACCAGACGGGCCAGTCGCTCCACCAGCCCCAGCTGGGGCCGCCCGCGCGCTCTGGCAGGCGGGCTCCGTGAGCTCTGGGTGCTGGTGGCAGGCTCCTCACTGGCAGCCTGGTTCTGCTTCCTCTGTTAATAGGGTGGCAGAGAGCTCCTGTCACTTCTGTCTCTCTAGGAGATCAGGTGGGCCAGCGTCTCCGACAAAACGGAAAAAGCAGTTACCTGCTATTTTAGTTCTAAATTTGGGGTGGTTATGTCTGGATATTGGACAGAAGACACAGCTTCTACCTTTCTCAGTTAGATGTAGACAGGTGTCAGCCTTTGTTAGACAGACTAGAACATTTAGACCTGTGCCGTGACATAACTGCCTTTTATTATTTTTTGTTTTAACGTCATTCTGTATCTTTAGTTCATTTGTTTACCTCTTTACATAGCTTCTTTTTTTCAAAGTTCCCTGTATTGTGATCTGAGCTTGAGTGAAGTGAAACCTTTGAGGTAAGGCAACCCTAATGGTAAAAATGGAAAGAAGTCCTGTGAAATTTGGGAGCCTTCAGAGATAGTTTTAGAGTCACTGCCTAAATATTGAAATGCCACCATTTGTTGTTGGGAGGGATGTGGCGCTAAATTGAGAATGAGAGTACCACATCTGCCTTGACTGCTAAGTATATCTATCTCTGCTGCTCACCCATAATGGAATTTTTATGTGCGCATTCATTAATCTTGGCTTTAGGAACAGTTTAAAAGAGGTCAGACAGTGGAGAGGCTTGGTCTGCACTCCTCTCTCCTTTACGTATTTGAGCGCTTGTCCCTGGTAGGCCCAGGTCTTCTTCATTATTATCACTGTAGTGATTTCTGTTTTCCTTTTGTTTCTCTAGAAAGGTCAGAATACTGAATAAACTGTTTCTTAGTACTCTGTCAAGAGGCAGAATATACTATTTTTATTTTTTGTTTTTTAAATTTTCTGACAAATTAAGATTCAGAGTTCCTAAAGGAAGTTTTGCCTTGTGCTCCCTAAATGAATGCCACCGCAGCAGCAATTTTTAAAGCCCTTCACTGCAATAAAGAGCATCAAGAAAGCAAAGTTGGTCCAGCGCAGAAGGTAATATTAATATAAGAGCAATATGTTTCTGGTGGCCAGTTCTTCAGCCAGCTTGCCTCTGGCCTGCTTCTGATGGGTGGTCTGAACCATTTAAGAAACTCCTTAAATGACTCTTCGGAGGTTAGTTTGGAACCCAAACAGTGCGTTCATTCCAAGGCTAACCACTCAGTTCTTTCTAAAATGTTTTCAGACTACATGACGTAAACTGCCCCCCCCCACCTTGTGCTCAGGTAGTTTCAAGCTTGGGGGGTTCCTCAGAAACTGCTCTGCAGGGAGGAGTTTGGAAGATGGAAGCAAGTCTGTGTTTCTTCTGCTCTGTTAGCCGCTGCTCTCTTCATGGGTCTGACACTGTTTATCTGACAGTGCGCTTAGTACTGCTTCGCCAGGGAAAATCGCACAAAACCAGCCTGGCGCATCAGCACTTCCATTGTGTGCGGGGCTGAGCCTCCCTCCACATGCTCACATCCCCTGTTTAATCCCCTGCTCCCTGCCCCTTCCCCAGTCCTGCCTGCTTCTGTGGCACTCACTGCTGGCGTCCCTGAGCTCCTGTTTCCACTTTGTGTTTTTTGTGGGGCCCAGGAAGCTAAAGCTGTGTATAATTGTGGATCAGACAAGTGCAGCAAGTTAATATCATTGGCTTCTGAAGGGGAGAGTGAGGTGATGGCTGCGTTTAAGTTGGATTTCCTTCCAGAAATGATGGTGGATCATTGCTCTTTGAATTCCAGTCCTGTGTAAGTATTTTTGTTGTCTAATATTTATCATAAGTAGAGGACTTGGGCTGTTTTCTTTGTTACTTGATAAAATGAGTCCTTTTCCTTAAAAGAGGGAAGAAAAAAATCTGGTGAGGAAGCCAAAGTCCACACTATTGTTACTTTCCTGTTGTGGTCTGATGCTCTCATTACTGCTGACTTCCTGTAGCTGTAACTAAGTTTTGTACCTAAGGATGCATTTGATATATGACCAGCAACATCACCTCAAGTGTGCTGGGCTCTTAATTCCTTCAATGTAGTTTTCCTGTCTGATAGATTCTAAGGTATTTTTTTAAACCTTAGATTTATTATTTGGGGTTGGGTATTCAATTTCAGATAATCTTTTGGGAAGCTATTTATTTATGTATGTTTTATTTCTAATCAAATCTTTATATTCATATCACAGACTGACAGCTAGGGTGTATTTAGTAGTGTATACAGAATACTGTATTGATGTGTAAACTAACCCTGAATCTTGACCCTCCCCCACCAGCTGATTGAGCATGCGACTCACCGTGTGGTCTGGGGACATCGGATTTGCCCGCCCCAAGGAGGGCAAGCGGATAGCGATCTTGATTGGCAAAGTGCCTAAATAAATTCTGAACGTAAAAAGTGAGAAGCCTGATCAGTTTGCGTTATTGTTCACCGTTGTATGCAACTAAAATGCCAGCCTGGCTCTGAGTTGTACCTGTAGGGGGCCTGAATTCTGGGCTCTGTATTAAAGAGCACACTTCTAACCCTTGATTTCAGTTACTTTCATCAGGCTTCAGAGTACCTTGTAACCTAAGTGAAAGAGACTTAAGTCATTCAAAGCCAAGAATATTGAATGGTAGAATCCCCCCTAGATAACAGGGGGAGAGCAAGTCTTTGACATTAGGCCTCCATGTGCAGATCTGCCTTGGGATTCGGTGTAACAAGTGTGGTGATAGCAGATTCTCAACAGTTCTTTGTGGGATAGTTTGGGGGCCTCAAGCAGAGTTGGCTTTGCTCATTTGAAATGGATCCTGTGCCTTCTCTGTAGTCTCCAAAATAATGGTAAGTTAGAAGTGTGTTTTTATGAGAGTTCTCTTTACTGCTAAAATAAAACTTTAGCAGTAGATTACAGGTGAAACCACAGTGAATGACGTCATAAAAACTTAATATATAATAAAAATGTTCCGACATACCAGATAGACGATCCCGAGAGTTAGGACTTGGCCCAGATTGCCGCTCGTTGTCTGTGCGTCACCATTGCCTAGTGTCCAGTCCTCCGATCCAGTGTTTTTCCTCAGCCTGTTTTCTCATCTTTTACTAGGTCGGCCTAATTCAGTATCCCATGAGATCTGGATCATGGACCACTCTGTAAAAGTCACCTGGAATTAAAAGTGCAGGTTCTGGACCCATGCGCAGATAATTCTCATGCTAGAATGGGCCCAGGAATCTATTTTAATAGTGCCCGTGTGGTTCTTCTGCACACTGAAGTATGGAAACTAACGGGCTTAGTACAGTGCTCATTCTGAGTAGAAGAGAGTACTCTGTTAACATGATTATTTTTTTCCAAGAGCATTTGCTTTTGTTTTAATCATCCATCTTCACAAAAACTTTGTGAGGTTAGTTGGGCATAGGCTATTGCCCCTATTTTACAGATGAGAAACCCAGCTGAGAGAGGCTATGACTGACTGAACAGTTGGTATCAACCTTGGGCCTAAAATACAAGTTTGATGGTGGCCTCTTTGCTCTTTGCCTGCTGGACTCAGCTTCCTCGGGTGTCATCAAGCAGTAGTCATCAGCTCCTCTCATGACTGCAAGCCCTCTGGCCCCTCCCAGGGGCACCACACGCCCAAGCCACAGAATGGAAAGAAGAATGTTCTGGAGAATGGTGGGTGCTTGTCACCTCTTGGATTCTCAGCTCTTCTTTTCATTCATATGGCTTTAGCAGTAGGCTCAATTCCACTAGTTTTCTCTCTGTGAAGTGATACTGCCTGGGAATATGACCTAGCAATGTATCTGTTCCACAATTTCAAATTACAACAGACAAAAATTGCTGGAGGAGCTGTGGAAGGGCTGAGGGGACCCGCTCCCTAGCTCCCTTTCTTGTTTATGGTAAGAGGTGTTGCCGATACTTAACTCTATAATAGAGGAACCCTTGGCTTACGCCCTGGGACAGAGGTGTTCTGTAGGCTGGGGTCATCTCTCAGCCCTGACCTCTTAGTTTCCCTGTTGTTTAAGGGGGCACTGGTGTGCTTCTCTGATTCTCAGATCTTTATGACTGTCCCCTGATGTCCCCTGCCTTCTGTGTACCTAGTCTCGTCCCCTAGAGAACAGCTGGTGAGTGACTTAGGCCAGTGTTTCTGGGTCCTCTTCATCCTGATGTTCTGTGCACAGTGTGAGCCAGAGGACCAGCTCGGGGTCACTGGTGTCTGGAGACTGGGATGCAGCAGGTGTTTATGCCTGCTGGGGAGGTGGAGGGATTAGTAAGTATGTGAAATTTTTCTGCTTGTATAATGAACAAATGGAGTTCAGCAGGTAATAAGAAGGGGAGAGGGGGAAAAGTGAGTAATTAAAGATTTTGGAAATGATTTTTGAACAGTTGTGAAGGTAGTATTTGCCAGCTTATTTGGCTACAAGGAACAGATTCCACTCAAGCTAGTATATATGAAAGGCTCTTCCTGTAAGGACACAGTGGGCTGGACTATAATATAATCAGGAACTCAACCGCTCAAAGACGCGAGAACGCCCGCTTTTCGAGCCAGGGCGCACGCTCAGCTGTCTGCATGTGCCTCTGCTGTCCATCTACTGGATGGTTTGGCTGCAGTGTGACTTGGCTTTGCCATTCCCCTTTCAGGATGTCTTGACACCCCCGTGTCCCCCCCCCCCCCACCGTGTAGGTATAATGAACACAACACAAAGTTTACCCTTTTAAAGCGCACAGTATCGGTGGTTTTTTAATTTATTTTTTACTATATCCATAAGGTTGTGTGATTATTACCACTGTCTAATAACAACATTTTCATCACCCCCAAAAGAAGTCCTGTACCCTTTATGAGCATTCCCTCCCTTTCTCCCCACCTCTAATTCCCATTCCTAGGCAACCACTAACCTACTTTCTGTCTCCTATTCATTTCACAGATGTAGAATCACACAATATGTCACTTTTTGTGATTGGCTTCTTTTACTTACCTTAATGTTTTCAAGCTTCAGCTGTATTGTAGCATGACTCCCGTTTTGTCTTGCCAATGCCCTTTCATCTTAGCTTAGCTCATGCTATCCTGAGTTGCAGCTTTTCCTCTTGCAACTTCATCACTGACTGCCTGTTTCTGGCAGTGGGTTCTAGGTTCTCTAGAGCAGTCCTGGGCAGCAGAACTTCCTGTGATGTTAGAAATGTTCTTCTGAGTAGTCTCTGCTGGTCCAGTACTTAGGACTCCAGGCTTTCGCTCCTGAGACCCTGGGTTCAATCCCTGGTCAGGGAACTAAGATCCTGCAAGCCGCATGGCATGTCCCCACCCCCCAAAAACATCTGTCTCTGATATCCTGAGTGGTCGACCCTAGTCACATGTGGCTAGTGCCAGTTGAGAAACTGGATTTTTAAAATTAAATAGTCACACGTGGTGGTGGCTCTTGTCTTGCTCAGGGCAGCTATAAGGTCTTGCCTAGCCGGCCTGTGCTTCTGTTTTAAGCATAGGGTACAGTCTTGGGTTTCTAGCCAGCTTGTTGGGTTAAGATCCGCCTCCTGGTCTCGTCATCAGGGGGCAAGGGGTGGGGAAAAAAGTAGAATAGAACATTAACTCTGCCCTCTAAGCTGGGAAGTTTTGATAGGAAAAGGTGAAGACAGGGGTGAAGAGTTTTGAATGGAAGTGTACTTTGGCGACACAGCTCTTCCCTTCCCCGCCCCGTCTCTTCCAGACTGGTTTCCCTTTTCTGTGGCGGGTTCCATTGGGAATCAGGTGGACAAGACAGCCTCTTGTCCTGATCCCTCCTAGTTTCTCATTCTTAATGAGTCGCGAGTTGCTGCCAGAGCCAGAAACATAAAAAGAAGCGGATACCATGCCTCTTTGCTGAAATACTGGCTGCCTTCTTGTCTCCCTTCTTCCCCTCCTGCCACGGGCCTGCTTTTCCTGTTTCACCCCACTCCCCAGTCAGTACTTCACCGGCTGGCAGTACTTCCACAGAAGATAAGGAATTTCCACTGACCGGCCTCTTAGGAATGACAGGGACGTTATAGATACTTCTCCAGGGAGTTTGTGGAATTCATTGACTCTTGAATGAATGCAATAAATATATTTAATTTATGATTACTGACTCTGAGGAGCTCTCCATCAATGGGCAGGTGAGACACAAATTTGAGAATGTAGTAGGTGATGTGCAGAGTAAATGCCATACCTGGATATTGTGGGATCCTTGGCTTGTCACACTGGGAGTCTTGTCCCCAGGTGACTTTTTTATGTAGTGGTTACTTCTAAGGACAAGTATGTGTCCTTCTAAGGACTAGAAGTATGTGTGGAAGGTTGAGAATGGAAGAGCATTGTTGATCATCTCTTCAGACACAGTAAAAGTTGATGATGAAGTTTGTAACTGCTTACTACATACATATGTGATTGCTTTTCTCTTTTTTATCTCTAGCTGATACTGGCACTTGTATTTCTAATTGTATCTTCGTGTGCTCCAAAGAAATACCCCCTGTTTTCCTTACTCACTGATGCATACCACATCTTGAGCTTCCCTTGTAGCTCACTCAGTCGGTAAAGAATCTGCCAGCAATGCAGGAGACCTGGGTTCGATCCCTGGGTTGAAAAGATCCCCTGGAGAAGGAAATGGCAACCCACTCCAGTGTTCTTGCCTGGAGAATCCTCTGGACAGAGGAGTCTGGTAGGTTCCCAGTCCATGGGGTTGTAAGAGTCAGACACGACTTAGCAACGGAAGCACCACTACCACACCACGTCTAACACTGCTTGCGCTGTATAAAGAAGAGCTCAGTAGTAACGGGAGAAAAAAGTCAGTCCGTCCATAACTCCAGCCGAATGGTGTCCACTGTGTCTTGAGCGTGGCCTGATCATTTGCTGTGCTCTAGAAGCGCTTCTCAGACTAGTGAAGGGCCATGTCCCATCCCTCCCTCCACCCAGCTTGTAAAATACAGTAAGATAATTGCATAGAAAAACAAAATAATGAAGTAAAGGCTTACATTTTGCCTATCTTTCTAATATTCAGTTAACCATATGTAAAATTATGGAGCGTGATTCTTGTAAAAGTTCTGATGGTTAAGTTTAAAGATTGCCCAAAGTTCTTAGGGGAGTCTTCTGGTTCTTGGATAGGTATACTCAGGGGGAAGGGTGATTCAGGCAGTAGGTGGACATGAAATGAGCGGGATTTGGAAGTAAAGAGAAAAAGGAAAGGCACTTGTCTGGGATGCTGAATCTCCACTGAACTTTTGGATAAATCACAAATCATATAGATCGACTACATTTATGCTTTTGCACTAAAAAGCAATGTAGAGTATTTAGAAGTGGTACACAGATTCGGAAGGAAGGGACAAACTGAGAGCCTCCGATGTAATACAAGCTAATGGGCTCCTGCCTCTTCAGAAATAGCTGTCTGCTTCTTTATGGTCAAAACATTCTAAACACCATTTATTTGGGTGCTATGTTAACCCTCCTTGGAATAGAAATACAATTAAAAATTAGCAACATTTTAATAAAATATTAAGAGTGGTAATTAAAGTTGTGGAGCACAGGTGGTAGAAAGTGATTCCCATTTTTTCACTAGTCATAGGACTTTAAAAAAAATTCACGATAGAATGATTTCTGTTACAACACTGGGATTAAGCTTTTAGAAGTAGCTATGTTATACTTCTGCAGCAACTTGCCAAACATGGTTTTAAATTAATAAGGGAAAACCAATAAAACAGTATATTCCAAAATGCTTAAAAGGTGGGGGGAAGTAGGTTGATCCTATGACAGTCGAATCGTCACAAGAGAGAATACCCGCTCTTTGATCTGTGAGCCCTTTGTGTGCAGCATTCGTTTTTATCAGGTTTAGGGGCTTAGATGGAATTGTCGAGAACAAGAAGTGCTTCCCACCCCACATCTGGATAGTTACTTTGAACCAGGCACCAGTACCAGGTGTGACTGTAAGAATACGAAATGAAGCCATTTCTGCCCTCAAGGAGCTCTCAGCGTTGTTGGGAGAGGTAGCTGGAGCCAGAGCATGCTAAAAGGTGTTCAATTCTGTAATCAAGTTGGAAATTTGGTGCTATTTGAGTCTTGATGAAACTGACTAGTTAGCCTGGGGGAGGGTGTGGGGACCCTTGACAGACAAAGCAACAGGGATTGGTTTATATGACGTTTGTCTTACAGTTTTTGTTTAGTACCTAGACATGAAAATTGCCCTATATTCAGTTACAAGAGGTGTAGAAATTAGAGGATGAACTACTAGATTCAGCATTCTCAAGGATTTTCAAATGCTAGTCAGAAGGCAGCAGTGGTGAGAAAGCGTGCTGCTGCTGAGTCGCGTCGGTCATGTCCGACTCTGTGCAACCCCATAGACAGCAGCCCACCAGGCTCCCCGTCCCTGGGACTCTCCAGGCAAGAACACTGGAGTGGGGTGCCATTGCCTTCTCCGGGTGACAAAACTTACTGTTTTTCTTTTAAAGAAAAGCATTTTATTTGAGGCTGAACATTAGAAAGAATACATGACAGAAAGAAAGACACAGTTGAGCATGGTGATGTGATTCCTGGATCCAGCAAACACCGCCGGACGTTAGACACGCTACTGTTTGGGATTCTAGGCGTTGCTAGTTTGGATAAGTGCTCAGAATAAGATTGTGAGAAGGTGGTAGGAGAAGCACTTTGATTCATTCTGAGTGGAAACACTGAATAGTGTAAGAGTTTCCCCCATGGTTCTTGACAGTGGCAGGGGTAGGAATGAAGGCATTTAAACAGGAGTGTTACAGATTTGGTGTGATCAGATTCGAGAAATTTGCTGGACATTATACCAGTTAGAGTTGGTAAGGGAATTAACTGGTAAAATCTTGGAGAAATAGCAGCAAATGGGATTACTTAGAAACAGAAGGCCCTAGAATGATGACATCATTGTTTGTATAACAATCATTTGTGAAAGTTTAAGAGGTTTTATTTTGTTTTGATTGGAGGGCCTCACTCAAGAGTACCAGGATTATGTATGAGACAGCAACAACCAAAGATTAATGTTCTAGTCAGTTCTTAGGCCTTGGAAGTCCTGTGCTTCTGTTCTGACATCTACTGAGAGAAAACTTTTCACCCATCATTGTGTAGATCGAGAATCCTGAATCCTACCCATAAGCAGTAGTCTTTTGTGATTTTGTGGACATTTTATAAAGTTTTATTAGCCCTACTTAAAAATGATTAAAGCTTTCTTTAGGAACTTTACCTCTTAAGTGCTTCTGAGACTTCTCAAGCTAGACAAGGAATGACTGACATTCATTTCCTTAGCTAAAGCCCAGGGTGTCCTAATCAGAATGTTGCCTTTAGTTTGGGATCAGATGGAAGGGGTGGCATAGTGAGGGATGGCTGGGGAACTCTGGTAAATTGAATGTAAGTAGTGAAAAGAAGTAGTTTTTTCCCCCCTTACTTCTTCAGGAAGTAGTTGAGACTTTTAAAGAAAAGAACTTTGTCTTAGAAACAACATGAATACGTAATAGAAGTTTCATTTTACGCAGCTCAAAGAAAATGAACGGCACCCTGGACCACCCAGATCAACCGGATCTCGATGCTATCAAGATGTTTGTGGGCCAGGTTCCAAGGACCTGGTCTGAGAAGGACTTGAGGGAACTGTTTGAACAGTATGGTGCTGTCTATGAAATCAACGTCCTAAGGGATAGGAGCCAGAACCCTCCACAGAGCAAAGGTGAGGAAGGGCTTTGGGCTGGTGTGTGCTTGTAGTCACGCGTGTGCCCTTCTCGTTGCCAGAATGCCGCTGTGGCCTTGGCGGGGGTGTTGGCAGGGGATGACTGTCTTTTTGTTGCAGCTATGTCTCCCAGTCCAAACACGTTTAGTGGCTTAAAAATAAAAGAAAATCCTCATGAGTGACATCATGAGGATAATTTGTAAGTTGGATCTTGGGCAGTCGTTTTCAAGATCTGTAAATTCAAGAGACAGACTCATGTGAGTGTCTCATTTGATCTTGGTAATGGAATGACAGAAATAAAGTTGAAGTAAACCAACCACGTAGGTTGTTTTTAGTATTTTAGCTAGGTTAAGTGAAAAGAGAAGGACTGTCCAGGTACTCGTGGGTTTTTGTTGGTGTTACAGAGGCCTTCTGGGATGGCTTAGCAACTAGGAGGGGCTTGTTTATAGATCACCTGGTTGTTACAGCCTACAAAATGAACAAGGGAAGGAAGGCAAGCTGCCTCCAGAAATGCCCAGCAGAGGAGAGGGCTTATAGGGCTGATAGTAGGTGAGGTGTTAGCTTTGCCCCTAGACACATGCAGATACACACTTGTTTTCCCAGATAACCTATTTTAGAGTAATTTTCTGTGGAAGCTGTTATATAGTACAGATGTAAGCAGGCATGATTGTCATGCTTGAAACTAGCTTAATAGCAAAGGGTCTAGAGCCAAGGGATTATTGTCTCTCTGTGGCATAGTTAACCAAAAGTAAAAGGTATTATAGTTTCTGAAAATGACTGTCAATGTAATATAAAGTAATTTAAAATCTTAATTGCAGGGAGATTTTAAAAGAAATCTGTATCATATCTTACGGGACTGCGGGCCTAAGATTTACAAAACATACTTACGCCCTCCGATCCCCAGTAAAGATACAGAGCACAGAGTCTCAAGGTCTCCTCAGTTAAGTGCTGTTGGACATGTAATTATATTTGATGAGAACCAAGAGTCCAAGAAATAGATACTAAGAGATCCTTGCTCTTAAGTCATTTTGTAATTTAATAAATGATGATTATGTTTAAGGCATATGGTAGAAACTGGCTGCAGTGTAAGGCTTGTGCTGAGAAAGCAAGAGTTGTAGACCACAAGCTGTAAGAGGGCAAGGCTGAGTCTTCCTGCCCAGCGCGCTGCCTGGGCGTGGAGGGTGGGTTGTAAGGACGGCCATCTTTCCAGAGAAGTTATAGGAGCAGCTAAAGAAGAATAAAACCAGGTGACGACAGCAATAAAGAAAATGGTAGAAAATCTTTTTTTTTTGCTTCCTCATTAGATTTTCTCCATCTCTCTCCCTCCCTTCTCGCCACC
>SJYF01000808.1:3219795-3235447 GCA_006410515.1 Procapra przewalskii | reverse complement strand
CACCCATTTGAATAAACCCAGCCCTGGCTTTTGACTTTCAGTGTATCCTGCTTTCAAAGGACTGGTTTGATTTCATTAAGTATTGTTTATTGCAGGGTGCTGTTTTGTTACATTTTACACCCGAAAAGCTGCATTAGAAGCTCAGAACGCTCTTCACAACATGAAGGTCCTCCCAGGGGTAAGGAACGCCTACTAGTAAGTGGAACCGCAGTGGCTTTGATGCGTGGAGCACACTTACGGGGGGGAATGGGGTGACTGCCACAGCAACTGATGCAAAGGAGGAATAAAGGGAATGTTTCAGAGAAGATGGATTGAAAGTGATTTTCAGCCAAGAGAATTTTGACTTGTTGACTCACATTCTATTTTGAGATTCTGGTGAGGAGAGAGAATGAGGCAGGCGTGAGTTCAGAGACAGCTCTTCCTTTCTTTGGTGGACCGGGTCTTGGTTGGTTGCGTCATTGCAGCGTAAGGACTCTGGTTGTGGCGCATGGGGTTAGTTGCTCCTGGGCATGTAGGATCTTAGTTCCCTGATCAGCAGTTGAACCCACGTCCCCTGCATTGCAAGGTGGATTCTTAGTCACTGGATCACCAGGGAGGTCCCCAGAGACACCTCTCAAAGCTCAGTTTTGGTATTTCCTTGAGAGTCCTCATTTGTGTTTCTGAATGCCTTCAGTGTGTGTAATCATACTATTCACGTGTCTTCCGTTTTAGATGCATCATCCTATTCAGATGAAGCCTGCCGACAGCGAGAAGAACAACGGTAAGCAAGCACGTGAGCGAGTCCTCCCCGTATGTGGTTTCTGCTGGTGTGTTTGCTGTCCTCATGGCATTTGGGTTGTATTGTGCACTAATTAGCCTTCTGTTGAGGTGTAACTGACATATAATATGTCAGTTTCAGGTGTACAGCATGATGGTTCAGTGTTTGTATGTATTGTGAAATGACACTGCAGAAAGTCTCGATATCTGTCACCATACATACATAGTTACCAAATCATTCTTCTTGTGATGAGAAGTTTAAAGATCTACTTTCTTGACAACATTGAAACATGCAATGCAGTGTTAACTGTAGTCACCATACATCCTCGTGACTTACTTTAAAACTGGAAGTTTATGTATAATAAGCTTATTAATACTTCTTGGCCTCCTTGACCCATTTTGCCTGCCTCCTTTTCCTTGCCCCTGACAAGCACCAGTCTGTTCTCCATGAGCTCAACTGCTTTTTTGTTTGAAATAGCCATATTTAAATGAGAGCAGTACAGTATTTATCTTTCTGTGACTTAATTCACTTAACAGAATGCCTTCACGGTCCATTCATGTTGTCACATATGTCCAGATTTTGTTTTTCATGGCTGAAGAATAATCATGTGTGTGTAAAATACCCCTTTTTCTGTATCCCTTCATCTGTTGATGGATACTTAGGTTGCTTCTGTACCTTTGCTGTATAAACATGGGTGTACATAGATCTTTTCAAGTAAGTGTTTTCATGCTCCTCGGGTACGTGTCCCAGCGTGGAGTCACTGGATGATATGGTGGCACTCATTTTAATGTTTTCAGGAACGTCATCATTTTAGTGTTTTGAAGAACGTCTGTGCTGTTTTGCACAGTGGCTATGCCGCTAAGTCCTCCCAGCAGTGCGCAGGGGTTCCCTTCTCTCCACAGACTCAACAGCACTTGCTCTTTTTTGTCCTTTCGATAATAACCATTCTAACATATGGGATGGTATCTCGCTGTGGCTTTGATTTCCCTTCCCTGATGATTAGTGACATTGATTTGATTTCCCTTCCCTGATGAGTAGTGACTTTGAGCATCTCTTGCATCTCTGTTGACCCTGCTTTGGAAGTATGGAGTCGTAACCCCTGGACCAGCAGGGAAGCTGCCCATTTTTAAATCAAGTTGTTTTTCTTTTACTGTTGAGTCCTTTAAGTTCTTTATACATTTTACATATCAGCTCCTCACCAGACACATGATTTGCACACACTTTCTCCTGTTCAGTAGGTTGCCTCTTTGTTGATGGCTTTTTGTTTGTTTGTTGCTGCACAAAAGCTTTTTCATTCGATGTAACACCACTTGTTTTTTTTTGTTTGTTTGTTTTTTGTTTTTTGCTTTTGGTGTCAAATCCAAAAAAAAAATCATTGCCAAGACTCATGTAAAGAAGTTGCCCAAGCCCAACTCACCTAGGAGTTTCATGGTTTCAGTTAATCTATTACTTACTCAGAATTATGCATTTTGAGTTAAGTTTTGTGTCTGGTGGAAGATAGTGATTCAGTGCTGTAAGTAATCTGTCATCTGAAGTGTTCTTCAAAATAAGCATGGTAAATAGATGAGGTAAATGGAGTTGACAGGGAAACATTACAAGAACATCTGAGAGTGAACTGGAATGCCTTTGATCCGCATAGTAGTTCCTTATCAACCAGAGTAAGGAGGGGGGAACTGAAGAAACTCCCTCCCTAAAAAATCAGGAAGAAAAGCTTAGTCATCAAGAAGATAACCAAAACATGAAAGTGGACCGTTACATTCACTGAATGTGTGGTCTGCCTCTTTTGTCATATCAGTTAAGTGTGCACACTCATCGTTTGGTACAACAGTGTTGCTGGTGAGAGCAGACTTCGCTAAGTACGAGGCAGGATGCTGAGTACTTGGTGTTTAATACCTACAGCAACCTCTGAGGTAAACTAAGTTTCCTCTAGTAATCACACGAGGAAACAGGCACAAAATGGTTAAGTAACTTTCATAAGATCCTGAAGCTACTGTGTGTCATCTACGTGCTCCCAATCATGACTTGTAAGAGCAGGTGCTGAATCGTGCAACAGAACGCAGCCTGAAGCCAGTGCGGTGGGCGGGAGGGCGCAGCGCTGTGCTGCGCCGCCCCCTGCAGTGACGGCCAAGCGTGTGTGTGCTCTCTCAGCAGTGGAAGACAGGAAGCTGTTTATCGGTATGATATCCAAGAAGTGCACTGAAAATGACATCCGAGTCATGTTCTCTTCGTTTGGACAGATTGAAGAATGCCGGATACTGAGGGGACCTGATGGGTTGAGCCGAGGTGGGTGCACTTTTAACTTTTAAAAGCACCTTTAGTACCTTTAAAAGTACTCATCTTAAATCTGGAGTTCTTTTTAATTGGATCAGTGGAAACCAGTGATCTCCAGCTGCCATGAATGGTACTGTCAAGATGGAGAGGGTTGAGTATGGTGGTGTTTCTAGGTCCCGTCACGATTCCTGTCAATGGATCCCAGTTCCCCCAAGGAATCTGCATTCTGCACTTAAGTGTCGTGCATTGAAATTCTCTGTTTCTGTCCTTGGAGAGATTCTATGCCAACGTGCAAACACCCCTTTCATGAGAGAAACTAGAGCATGTGACTCTCCTTTATCTCTCAAGCACTTTCTCTCCTTTTGTGCTTCCCTGATTTCTCCCTGAAGCGTGTATCGCCTGGTTGTAGCTCATCCCCTTCCCCACTAGATCATGAGCCCCTAAAGGCAGGAATCACGTCTGTATCGTTAGCATGGCACCTGGGCACACAGTGGGCACTCAGTAAGTGTCGGTCAGATAAGCCACTAACCGAATGGATGGGCTGTTGACTCTTCTCTCACCAGGTTGTGCGTTTGTGACTTTTACAACGAGAGCCATGGCACAGACAGCTATCAAAGCGATGCACCAAGCACAGACCATGGAGGTGGGGGCAGATGATGGAAGGGAGAGCTCCTGAGCGCGAGAGTGCTAAGACCAGAGCATCAAAGCCCGGCAGCATGTGTAGCATTTGCTTGCCCTGAAAGTTGCTGTGTGCTAAGTCACTTCAGTCATGTGCGACACTTTGCAACCCCCTGGACTGTAGCCCACCAGGCTTCTCTGTCCATGGGATTTTCCAGCCAAGAATACTGGAGTGGGGTGCTGTTTCTTCCTCCAGGGGATCTTCCCAACCCAGGGATCGAACCTGGGTCTCTTAGTTCTCCTGCATTGGCAGGTGGGTTCTTTACCACTAATGCCACCTGGAAGCCCTAAAAGTTAAGCAAACCAAACATCTGAAACACTGGTGCTTTCTTTAAAATGAGCATATTGCAGCTAGTTATCCCTTTTAAATTACCTTTTGCCACTTGTGTCTATCAAAGAGGAGAATCATTTGGCACTGAATAAAATGAGAATGCAGCCTGTGGGGCACTGGAAAGGAGGGGTTCCCTTCACGCAGAATGAGGAATTTGACCCTTTGATTTTGGTGTTTTCGTAGGGTTGCTCCTCCCCCATGGTGGTAAAATTTGCTGATACACAGAAGGACAAAGAACAGAAGAGAATGGCCCAGCAGCTCCAGCAGCAGATGCAGCAAATCAGCGCAGCCTCTGTGTGGGGAAACCTTGCTGGTCTAAATACTCTTGGACCCCAGTATTTAGCAGTGAGTCTTTGTGGTTTGCTTTCTGCAGGCTGTGCAAGCTCCCAGCTGTTTCTTCTTCTGCTGTCCCTAGCTAACATATATAATAGCACTCACAACTTTTAGCATATCCAAGTTTTACCAAAAAATTCAGGCAACACGATATTCTGTCACGTTAGTCTCGCGTATGCACTGGCTCGCTCCCTCTCGTCACACATCATTGGTTATATTTTGAGCTTCTGCTCCAATTAGAGTGAAATCCTAATTTCCTAACACAAAGATTTAGAAACATGTGTCCCTGCCCCCAAGAAAAAAAATTCCTGGGGAATTCTTAGCTACCAGGTATCTCTCTCCATCTCTTTCTTTAGTAGATGTAGAGGCCATCATTAAAATTCTTCCTGAGCCTTCCATGAAGGGTATGACAGTAGATTTTCCCATTGACAGAGAGGTCAAGAGATTAACATGGACATTATCAAATGAGTATTACAGGTGTCTATTTGAGTTCACTAAATAGTAAATAGATTTCCTTTAATTTGAAATCTCTCTTGTCAAGTTTGAGTCCTATAATGCAAAAGCAGGCTCTAATTTGTTAGATGTATTAGGTCTGCAGTGTATATTGCAGTGGATTATCACTGCTGTAACCCTCAAAAGAATCACAGATGGCACAAGACACTTAAAACTGTCTCATCTTTGAATCAGAAAGTCATCTGTGAAGCTACCAAAGAAGGAAAACAAATGGTGAAACCACTAGGTTAGTATGGATAGTCTAAGAATACACACAGAAGTATAGTCATTCATTCCTCACCCTTTAAAATATTATTTTACATGGAAACAGAAGAAAGGCAGTGGTTTCTGCCCTCGGTGCCAGGTTTTGGCTAATTTGATGCCCTCTGGTTTCCATGTTTCTAAACTATTAGAAGAAATATCTTTGCTGGTATTTCTCTCAAATCAGAAAGCCTAGATGGTGGTTCTGTTTCTGCAGATTAGATTGTTCCTTGCTGCTCGAACATTGCTTATAAGTTGAGAAAATTCAGAGATTTTAGTCTTCTGCCAGAATGATAATGCTTTGGAAATTATCTCTGTGGTATATGCTTGCTTTTCTTAGAGAGTTTGGCGCCTTCTTTTAGGGAAGACTCACCTTTTTGTTGTCATTGCCACATCTAGCAGGCACATGATGGTGTATGTTGAGAGCTGGGGCCTCTTTGTTTCAGTTAAACATGATCCCCGCGCTCAGGGCTGGTCTCATTTAGGGAGGAAGTGCCAAGTACAGTATGTACAGCCCACTAGTTGGGACTGAGCCCATTGGCCAGGATATTGAAGAAGACAGAAATAAAGACGTGTGAGAGCTGATGGACTGCAGAAGTGATAGCAGCTTCTGGAAGTTTGTGAACTTCCCTGAAATGCCTGTAGACGAGCGATTCATGAGGACAGAGGAGCCAGGTCAGATGCTTCTAGGAATGGGTAACAGATTGAACAGAGGATCCAGAAGCAAGAATACCAGCCATTCAGTGATTGGGTTTGAATGGAACAGAAGGTTCCAGCAGGTTGCTTAGATCAGGGTTCCAGTTTGCTAGGCACAGGGTAAGGCCGGGAGAGTCATGGCTTATGGACAGGCCCTCTCGTGTTTGTCATGGAATGCTCATTGAAAGAGAAGGTTCCGAGGGTGAGTGCAGCCTGAGCTGTTGTTTGGTCATCTGCAACGGTGAGATGGATGGGGCTAGATGAACGCGAAGCATTCTAGTCACGACAAGGTTGATCTAGCCACAAGTTCATCATGACTGGTAAAGGATACTCTGAGAAAGAGCCTGAAATGGTCCCATTTGGTGTTTTAAGTAGTCGGCTAAAGTAAAAATTAGGTCTCCAGATGGGAACAGCCTACAAAATAAGATATGTAGACCTGACCAAGGAGGATTTGGAGAGAAGTTAGACGTGGCAGTCGCTCGTCTGCAGACGCTCCTGAAGTGGGCTGCATGGCTGCCTGAGCTGAGCTCGGTCTCCCCTCCCGCTCTGTCCTCTGCTGCTGCGCTGTGTCGCCAGGGACTCGGGCCTGGCTTAGGACGCAGCTGCCGTGGCTGTCCTCTGCGCCAGGGCTTCAGCTGGGTTGTGCTGTCGTAAGCCTTGTGTTTTTGTTGTGTTGGCTTGGGTTCTTGTCTTCGACTTTCTTCTCTCTGGGGGCCTCTGCACTCTCGCTTTGCTGTGCTGTAGAGTTATCCCAGATGCAGAACCAGCCCTCACTCTCACTCTTGTTCTGTTTTTTGGTGTAATGTCTAGCTTTATTTGCAGCTCCTTCAGCAGACTGCCTCCTCTGGGAACCTCAACACCCTGAGCAGCCTCCACCCGATGGGAGGTAAGTGTTTCACTGCTGCGGAGGAGCAGCAGCAGCCAAGCCAACAGACGCAGCTAACAACAGTCTTGAGAGTTTTCTACTGTTTGTGCAAGGGAAAAAAAAAGTTCCCACTCATTACATAAACCTGACACAAGATGAACACCCTGGGAGTCACGCCTCCTCTCTCGAAGGCGGCCCGTTTAGTTACTGGTGTCATACTGCTCTGCAGCTGTCTGCTCCCCACCCCTGTAAGTCTCTAGTAAGAAGAGCTGTTAGTACCTGCAGACTGTCTGCAGCCACCTTGATAAGGAGAAAATTGCAGGAATTATTTCCACAGTAAAGTGACTTTTCCAGTGATTCTCAGAAGAGAAGTCTAAGATGGCTTCTGTGTGTGTGGCTTGCCCTGCAGCTGCTAGAACCTCGGAAGTTAGTGTCTGATACATGTTATTCCTTAGGTAGTTACTATTTTTGGTGTTAACAAACACCAGAAACTTAACTGACAGATGCCCAAGTTGTTAATAAAGGCGGCTCCACAGACAAACCTGAGGCAGGGACAGGGCCGCTCCAGCCCCGCCCCCGGCAGTGGGGTACGGCTAGACGGGTGCATCTGAGGAAGGGCTACTCCTGGGCGAGGGGCAGCATGCCACTGGGGAAGCCTGATGGACTCGTTTCTTGTCCCAGGGACTCAGGCGGCTGTGTTTTCAGAAAGCTGCCAGGTTGTAAATCTGTGCTGCGGCCTCTCTGTTCTCCTTAACCCCCCACCCCTGCCCGTCTGCCTTTCCACTACCTAGCGAGTCGTTTGCCGCACGTTGGTGCAGTTCAGATTTTTTGCTCTCCTTTTGCCAGTGTTGCTAGGTTCCACTTGGAGGTCTTCTCCTTGGAGTTTGTTTTCTCTTGTTTTTCTGATGATTAGCCTCCTGTTCAGGTGGTGGCGTTTTCTTTGTTCTTTCTGCTGTTGCAGTTTTCACGTGTCAGCCCTCCATGGTCTTCTGGATCTCTGCTACATTTTCTGCTTGGTTCGCCTCCATTGCAGAACAGATCCCCTGTAAAGCATGAGTGAAGGCCCAGATACAGATTCATTCTCTGCCTCGGGCTTTGCCATTGTTCTCTTCAGTCTCCCTGTCTCCGTGGTAGACCACAGAATCCACCCCTTTTTTCCTGATTTTCTAATTGCCCATCCATTTATTAACGCTCACTCACTTGGGCTGGCCTGCCGTTGTATCAGACGTGTCTTATCTGAGGAGATGTCAAGTTCCTGAGTGAGCTGGATGGTACCTGAGTCTTTTTGGAGCTCTGTAGTATTGCCTGTAAGGTTTATACCTAGACTGGTTCCACTTTGGGATGAGCCTTCCGCCAGTCTGCAAGGTCATTGCCAGAGGGGATATAGGGCGCTCTTATCCGCTGGCTGATGGCTTGCTTTGGGTGTTGCAGGGTTAAACGCAATGCAGCTACAGAACCTGGCTGCACTGGCTGCTGCAGCTAGCGCAGCTCAGAACACACCGAGTGGCACCAGCGCTCTCACCACGTCCAGCAGTCCCCTCAGCGTGCTTACCAGTTCAGGTAAGCGTGTGACAGCGACCGGGAGCCCTCGTGGGCCTTGGGCAGAATCCCACGTGAGGAATTTGTTGTTCTGGAGAATAGTTAACACCCATTTCCAAAGGGGTCAGATCATGAACAGTAAAGTCTCAGACGTCGTCTTCTGAATTAAGAGAGCTCTCGGGGTTGTCAGTCAGTTGTAGTCATGACTTCTGTGTACTGCAGGAGCATGTTGTTACCAGAATCATTCACTGGGGCGAGCAGAGGGCGGGGGACTTGAGCCTCCCTATAGAGAATGAAGAGTTGAGTGACATGGGCTTGTGCTTTGGCTCCTGTTGACATGGGAAGGCAAGTGTTTGTTGGTTTGAGTTTAACTGGTGGGTGTCTGACAGCAGGGTCCTCACCGAGCTCCAGCAGCAGCAGCTCCGTCAACCCCATCGCCTCCCTTGGAGCCCTGCAGACATTAGCTGGAGCAACGGCAGGCCTCAACGTCAGCTCTTTGGCAGGTGAGGGCCAGTCCCTGGACGTCATCAGCCGCTCTGTGCAGGTGGCACATTTTAAACTGTCCGGTGGGAGACTTAGAGGGAATGACGGGGGTGCCAGTGGAGTTAGGAATGATCGTGGGGCTCTGAGCCAGACCTGACCCTGCACCTGAAGACCACCTTCCAAGGGCATTTTCTCGTCTGTGGAGTGGGACTCGAGTTCTCTGAGGATTGTCAGGTTAAATGAGAAGAACCCAGTGCAGTGCTGAGCACATCCCCTGGTACAGCGTCTGACCGTGGTACACGGAGTAAACGTTGGCAGCTATCCTGATGATGGGGTTCGCCCACATCTCTCATGCAGTGTATGAACTCGTTTTAGGCCCCAGGCCTGGGACTGCTATTTTACCACATTCCATTCTTAGAAAATGGCAGCGAATCCAGAGAAGAAGTGGGGCAGGTCACATGTCAGTGGTATCGCTTCTTGTGCAGGTTGGAGGATGAGCTGCCTCTGGGTGTGGCTGTTTAGAATGTCCCCGTTAGCCATGGGCCCTGGTGACTGTCCTAAAACCTGACCTGTCAGATGGCTGTTCCTTCTCAGGGAGAAGCTAAGGCGGCGATGACAGGGTCTACTTGGGCGTTTGTCTTTTCGCATCAGTTGAATCTTTCCGATTTGTCAATCCTCCTCCCCCTCCCCCACCCCCACCAAGGGATGGCTGCTTTAAATGGTGGCCTGGGCAGCAGCGGCCTTTCCAACGGCACCGGGAGCACCATGGAGGCCCTCACGCAGGCCTACTCGGGGATCCAGCAGTACGCTGCCGCGGCGCTCCCCACCCTGTACAACCAGAGCCTGCTGACACAGCAGAGTGTTGGCGCCGCTGGGAGCCAGAAGGAAGGTGAGTGCGGGGGACTGGAGTCAGGGCGGGGTGGGCACAGGCTCCGCCCCAGCACTGAAGGGCGGGAAAAGCCCAGGAGAGCCGTTGAGGTGGTGAAGCCAGCACTGCCCTTTGGCATTGTCAAGGGTGGACTGAGAAACTGTGGTCTGCACTGGCATGTGTTCTGGTTGTGGCTCGTTTCAGAACCTCTGTACGCCCTCCTCAAATGGGGCTGCAGCTTTCAGGCGGGGAAGCACACTGGCCTCACTGTGTCTGGTGCAGTCTGGCAGTCTGTTGCTGAGAGGAAGTCTTCCCTCTTAGAGGCCTGCTAAAGGGTGCTCTCTGTCTAGGTGTCCCCTTAACCCTGTCATTTGGCATTTTCCTCACTTTTCTCATCTGTGCTTTTCCTTACTGAGGACAAGCCGAAGGGCAGTGAGACAGAGTCACAGCCCGTGGGCTGATGGAGTGGGGAGTAGGTGCTTTGACACAAATGGTATTAAATTAGGAGAGGCTTTCTAAGCAGAAAGAGGCCTGAAAGTGGTTTGTGTGAGTAGAAAACCCTGCTGACATCTCTGTGCTCTTATTTGATGAGTTTTCATAGCCAGGAGCTGGCAAGATCTAAGCATTCATGTAGGAAAAGACAAGCATCCTCTCTTGCTTTAGCCCCAAGGAGCCCCGGTGCAGCACGCCCTCCCTGCTCTGAGCTGGACATTTACCACCTGCCCTGGGCTGTGTTGACAGGGAGCTCTTGGAACCCTGGAGACAGGCGGTAAGCAGAAGCGTAAGGTGTTCCAGTGGTGCTCTGAAGAATAACGCACAGGAAAGGGAATAGAGTGCCAGAAAGATAGCATTTTACATAGAGGTTTCTCCAAATTGACATTTTAAGTGCAGACCTTAGGGAAGGAAGGAGCGAGCCATGTGTATATCTCGGGGAAGAAGAGAAATGGGGCGGAGGGGCAGCAAGTGCAGAGACCACGAGGCAGCACGTGCCATGGTATCTGACGACAGCAGGGAGGCCGGGGCGCCTGGAGGCTGGCTGGACTGCCATTGTAATAAAACTCTTCTTCAGTACGTGGTGCATATATACCACAGGCTGTTACCAGCCGTTACAGAGAATGGAGTAGCGCCATTTGCAGCGACGTGGGTGGGCCCTAGAGACCCTCCTGCCAAGTGAACTAAGGCAAAGAAAGAGGAACATGATGTCGCTTCTATGGGGAGTCTTAAAAAGTGCTACAAATGAACGTATTTACAAAACAGGAGGAGTCACAGATGCAGAAAACAAAGGTGTGTTAGCAAGGGGAAAGGGGGGAGGGAAAAGGCGATAGGGAGCCTGAGACTGACATATACACACTGAGACACGTAAAACAGACTGGCCTGCACCGCTGTGTGGCGCAGGGGACTCTGCTCAGTGCTCTGAGGACCTGTATGAGAAAAGAACCTAAAAAAGTGGATGTATGTGTGTATGCGTATAACTGGTTTACCTAGCTGCACAGCAGAAACTAACACCACATTGTAAATCAGTTATACTCCGATGAAAATACTTCTTAAAGCTTTTCTTTCATTGGGAAGTCCTTGAGTTGAAGAAGAAAACATATTCTGTTTTTAAGCTTTGGTTGTTTATCATACATAGTGAAAGTCACCCAGTCGTGTGCAACTCTTTGCGACCCCGTGGACGATACAGTCCATGGAATCCTCCAGGCCAGAATACTGGGGTGGGTAGTCTTTCTTGTCTCCAGGGGATCTTCCCAATCCAAGGATCAAACCCAGATCTCCTGCATTGCAGGCAGATTTTTTACCAGGTGAGTCACAAGGGAAGCCCGAGAATACTGGAGTGGGTAGCCTGTCCCTTCTCCAGCAGATCTTCCAACCTAGGAATCGAATTGGGGTCTCCGCACTGCAGGTGGATTCTTTACCAGCTGAGCTTTCAGGGAAGCCTGATTATTTATCACAGGCATGTAGTTTAAAAAGACATTTTTACTGAGGCACAGTTTACTTACGGTAAAATTCACCCTTTGCTGAATATGGCTCTGTGAGCTCTTGACGAGCACATGTGGTCACGTTCCTGCCACCATAGATGTAGAATATCTCCATGCCCCTAGAAACTTCCTCCTCTCTCTCTCTAATCAGTCCCTGCCCCACCTGCCTCTGGCAACTTCTGACCTCTTTGCTGGCCCTCTAGTTTCTAGGCACTCTTTTGAAACCCATTTTACTTATAATCTCTTTCTACTTTTTTTTTTTTTTTGCTCCAAATGCAAATCTGCCTGCTACTGTCCCAGCATGCCATCCTCCCAGAGGGTCATATTCTGCCCTCTGTTGGTGAGACAACGCGTGAGAATGGTGAACAGGAAAGAGGGCAGGAACCTGTTTCAGAGATTGCCCTTCAGCTCCCTGCTTTGTGTTTGGAGAATCTTTTTAGTTCTACAGACACATTTCTGTGTTTTGGGGATGCTGAGAGTTTTAACACGGGTGGAATTGGGGTTCAGTTGGTGCGGGGGAGAGTGTGCTTGACCCTGACGCCACTTCAGTCAGTGGAAATCTTGCAGGTCCGGAAGGAGCCAACCTGTTCATCTACCACCTGCCCCAGGAGTTCGGAGACCAGGACCTGCTGCAGATGTTCATGCCCTTCGGGAATGTCGTGTCTGCCAAGGTTTTTATAGACAAGCAGACAAACCTGAGCAAGTGTTTCGGTATGTTGGTGTTTCTTCTGGTGTGGGGAGGGTTTAGTGTTCTCACCAGCGAGCAAGAAAGAGGAGGGGCTGACAGCAGGGAGAGCGGAGTTTGACTTTGTCTAGCTTTGGTTTAACTTTGCTTTGAGTAGATTACATTGCATCGTTTTGAGCCTCAGTTTATTTTTTCATTTCTCTGGTGGGCATGGTGATTTGTACCCACACTGTCACTCTAGAGGTAAAGATAATGTATGGAAAATGGCTTGGCCAAAAAAATACTTGAGGATACTGTATAGATGTCAGCTGATACTGTTAGGAACCTGATTTGTTTACTGTGATGTAATTTCAAGAAGTCTTCCTGCTGAGAAGAATTGAGATTTGAGACTCAGCTCATGTAAGGATCCTGCTGCATAAGGAGGACTGAGGCTGTCCTTGCCCCTTCGCACCCCTCACTGGATTTCTGCTCGGACACACAGGTTTTGTAAGTTACGACAATCCTGTCTCGGCTCAGGCTGCCATCCAGTCCATGAACGGCTTTCAGATTGGCATGAAGCGGCTTAAAGTGCAGCTCAAACGTTCGAAGAACGACAGCAAGCCCTACTGAGCGTGCTCCCCTCTGAGACTGGAGTGAGAGGGTCTTCTGGTAAGTGGGGGAGGAGCACCCTTAACGATTCGAAGCCCTAAGGCTGTGTGTTGGCAGCCCTGGACCCTGATCCCTGCCACTCTCGCAGGCACAGCTTGCCCTGAAGACTCAGCTACTGCCTTCTGTGGGAATTTCGCTTCGTACAGAGGACAAGTTTGTGCTTTGGTTTCCAGTGTTTTACTTTGGAGTTTAGGTGCCATATCCTGAGTTTTTTTTCCTTTATTTAAAAGTTTGCTGTGTTTGTAACCAGTGTGTGTTGAGAAGGACCAACATCAAACTGCCCTGGGGGAGGAGGGGAAATGGAGAGACACAAAGAAGGAGGGCCAGAATCTGCCCCAGACCTTCCCGAGAAAGGACGGAGCTAGACGGAAGCGGACCCCCAGAATCTTCCCGAGCGCGAGAGTGGGTGACGTGAGAACTGATGCCCAGGAGCTTTTGGGGGGCATAGCAGGTGGGGTTGGCTTTGGAGGAGAGTGACTTGAAACCCGGCAGCCCTGGGAGCTGGAGGCCGAAACTCCTCCGTAACCGCCTTCACTGGAAAGTCTGCATTCTTGCCAGCGATTTTTTAGATTCTCATCTAGGATTTCTGCCCGCTTACCTAAGAAAGGGTGACAAGTCTCTGGAAATGCACCTATTAAATTAGCCTAACATGCAGAAAGCAGGGATTTGTCATCCATTACCCAGCCAGCCATTGGTGCTGGACCAGCCCTTCCTTCCTGGCTGGTGGCTCTTAGGAAGAAGCAGCCAGTTGAAGGGGTCGTGTATAGTTTATTTCAACACCAGACCGCTAGACCACAGCCCATGTCTACCAGGCCCCTTTAAAGAAGGCCTCTCGGGAAGACACTGTCGGGTTTCCTGTTTGGAATTGACCACAGCAAGGAATGTCGCTTCCACCCCCAGCCACAGTTTTCTCGTGAGGGTAGATCCAGGAAGGGCTTATGGTATCTGGCAGAAGGGAGCACCTCTCCTGAGCAGAGCGATTGAAAGCCGTTGCTTGCGGGGAGGAGCCTGCGTCTCAGTGTATCTGAGTCCTAGGGTCCCTTTGAGCCAATGCTGCATTTCCCGGTGGCCAGCGCCCAGTTCTTAAAAGGATTAAGCAGTCCGCGGTTGCCTCCTTGGTTGAGATGGCCCAGGCGTGGCGTCTGGATGGAGATAGGCCCCTCTTCTGCCCCTCCAGCCCCGTGCTCTGCTCTTGGTGACAAAGGAGACAGCAGGAGGTTCACAGCCTCCGTGCGGGCTCAGTGCTCATTTACCTCAGTGTCACCCTGTTCATTTTCGTCCTTGTGCTTAGTCAGCTCCCTGCTGCCTCCCGCAGGCCTCACTCCTGCCTGTGACCCACACAGCCTCCGGGCTCTGCCTCTGCTCCAAGAAGCGCTGGTAGTGGGGAGGCCCGGGAAGGACCTGCTGCCGGGAATGTGTCCCTGGGCAGAAGTGGCCCTGTTAGGATATGACCCGCAGCCAAGGCCGGGGACCGTCCCTGGGGTCCTCCGCCTCACAGACGCCAGCCCTGCCCCCTGGCGGCAGAGGCGAGATCACGGGGCTTGCTTTGCTGTCAGACGGGGGCGCTCTCCTCATCATGCTGTCCTCGGGCCTCAGACAAGCGTTGAGCGTTGACCGGCTTGCTGTTGTGCGGGTAGTTGGTGGTGGTGGATTATCCCATTGAAGCTGGGACAGCTGTTCCCTTCTCATAGTGATAACTTGGGTCTGTTGTCCTCTAAGAAACATGAAACATACTTCTTAAGCTGAACCACGTAAACTTGAATTCTGCGCACTGGGAGAAATGTGTCCTGTGTTTCAAGGATAAAACTGTTCCAAAGGCTTCCAGGGTCATGATGGGATTTTTTAAATAAATGCAAAAAATAAAAATAAAAAAGAAAAAAGAAAACAAAAAAAAGAAAAAAATGCTAGGTTGGGGAGGCGCTGTTCTGAATCCCAACCAGCTGGAACCAAGAATGTCGTTTCTATTTTTATAGAAGTTTTATACAGCTCCGGGGTGGAGAATATTTATTACCTAAATTATATCTCTGGAAAAGGCCAGGATTTTGTAGAATCCAGAATGTGATTGTTGTACACACAGGGTGCTGTGTATGATTGAAACTACTGACTTTGTGTGGCCGTCTGCAGCCCAGCTAACCTGCCAGAGGGGGAGGCGTTAACGCTGTGAATTGGCGGAGGAGAGAGCTGTGCTCCCCAGGTCGCTGCCGGCCTCACCTTCTGTTCTGTCTTCCTCCTTGGCCCGCGTGGGGTTTTCCAAAGGCCGGAACTCCACGCTGTGCCCACCTTTGTCCCTGCCCCTCCCTCCTCCCCCATTCCACTGTTATTTGCATACCTATCTGTCCTGGGCTCCTGATCCCCTTGCTATTGGCATGAAAGTTAAAGGTTTAATCAGCCTGCCTCTGCTACCAGACCCCAGGTTTCGTACCTGCTGTGGGTTCCTTTGGCTGCCCCAGCCCCGCGAATCCCCACAGCAGCGCCGCCCTCGAGCACAGTTCTCTCCCCGGGCCAAAGGCGGTGTTGTGGAGAAGCTGCTCCCCTACAAATCTCACGGTGTGAAAGGGTTCAGCTCGGAGAGGGGAGACTCGCAGTCAAGTCTTAAGCAGTGCTTTTCTGTTGTGGGGGTTTCACTTACGTAAATGTGTTTTCTGCTGTAGCTTTGTTTCTTCCTTGGGTTTCATCATGAAATTGACTTGCCTTGAATGCAGCCCGACACTGCCTCCTGGGTCCCACGGGAGTGGCCAGGGCCCTCGTGGAAGCTAAGAGCTTGGATTT
>SJYF01000808.1:3198564-3212605 GCA_006410515.1 Procapra przewalskii | reverse complement strand
ACCATCTGGTGTTCAGTTTCTTTTGCATACGTTGACTTCCTTTTTACTGGCACAGGCTCCAGCTGTAGAAAGGGCTCTTGTTCTTCTAAATCACAGTCAGATCTGGGGATGGGAAAATAAACACATTTCGGCCAGGAAGCCCTCGCCCAACGCGCCAGCCAAGTCCATAGGACCTCAGCCCCACTTCCATCCCCACACCCCCATGAAGGCTCCCAGGGACCTAAAGCCACCTGTGGTTTTGAGTGTTTTTGAACTGCCTTACTGAGATGTAATTCACACACTGTGGAGTCTGCCCACTAAAGCAGCCAGGTCTGATTTCTGCGCCATCACCGTAACCTAATTTTAGAACATTTTCATCACCATAAAAAGAAACCCTGTGCTACTTAGCCAACATTCACCTTCTGCCCCACCCCCACCCCTCATTCCTATTTCCAGCCCCTCCATTCAGTTCAGTTGCTTGGCTCAGTCGCTCAGTCGTGTCTGACTCTTTGCAACCCTGTGGACTGCAGCACGCCAGGCCTCCCTGTCCATCACCAACTCCCAGAGTCCACTCCAACTCATGTCCATTGAGTCGGTGATGCCATCCAACCATCTCATCCTCTGTCATCCCCTTCTCCTCCTACCTTCAATCCTTCCCAGCATCAGGCTCTTTTCCAATCAGTCGGTTCTTCGCATCAGGTGGCCAAAGTATTGGGAGTTTGAGCTTCAGCATCAGGCCTTCCAATGAATATTCAGGACTGACTTCCTTTTGGATGGACTGGTTGGATCTCCTGGATTTGTCATATAAGTGCAGTCGTGCGGCACATGCCTTTCATGTTTGGCCTTCACTTAGCCTACTTCCTCAGGCAACCTTTCCTTTCCGCACTAGCCTGGGACTGCCTGCTCCTGCCGTTTCTAGCCCTTCTGAGCTCGTCTCCAGTTTCTGCAGTGCCCAGTCCCTTCCACGTCTCCCAGCTGCTCCTGCCACCTGCTGTGTGACCTGCCTGACCTGGAGTCTTAGACCTGCCCTGCCTGCATTGTCCACTATGATTACCTGTTAGCCAAGAGAGCTATTAATTAAGAATGACTTCCTTTCTGGACTTTCCTGGCTAAGACTCCATGCTCCCAGTGCAGGGGGCCCAGGTTTGCTCCCTGGTCAGGGTTCTAGATCCCCTATGCCACAACCAAGAGTGCTCACGCCACAGGTGAAGACGTATCTTTTTAAAAGTAAGTGAATTCCACCTTTAGAATGGAGTTTCCTGAAGGCAGGGGCCATGTGAAGGGGCGTTCTTCACTGGAGCCCTCTTCTATTGTCTAGTTGCCCAGCCGGGTCCAACTTGCGACCCCATGGACTGCGGCCCGCCAGGCTCTTCTGTCCGTGGGGTTTCCGAGGCAAGGATACTGGAGTGGGTTGCCATTTCCTTCTCCAGGGCACCTTCTAGACCCAGGGATCCAACCCCAGCCTCCTGCATTGCAGGCAGATTCTTTACCACGGAGCCGCATGGGAAGTCTCGCTGGAGCCCTCGGGGCTGGTAGGTAATAAGCATCCAGGAGACATTTAATGGGTAAGTAAACAAATATCCAACATGAACAAATAAATACCCAAAGGTGACAGTTGCTTCTGTCAAGCGCTTCCAGGTGTGCTCCTATATCACGTTAGATTTTTATTTAGAAACCCATCCACTCCAGAAAAAAGGGAGGAACATCACACCCGCTTATAAGCTTCCAGCCAGTACCCCAGTTCTCCGCAGGTCCCTTAGAGACACTTGGCAGGAGGGCTGCTAATACAGCTTCCTGCTCCTTGAGGAGATTGGTGTGCCGCCCGTTCCCTGGGCCCCTCTGCTGCTGGAGAGCCCCTTTGGCAGCCAGGGGAGGCCCTTGGCAGAGGGGAACCTGTGTGTGTGTGGCCCACCAGCTCGGAGAGTGTCACCAACCTAGTCATCCCTGCAGTGGAAAGAGTGCCCTGAGCCTGGGGCAAACGTGACTGGCCTTTTTAAAGGTTATAAGGGTTGAGGGGTTTTTGTTGTTGTTGTTTTAAATGCAAAATGTATGTAGAAGGTTTAGTGTGTGGTGGGAAAGGCGTATGTGTGTTTAGGAGCCTCTTCCACCAAATGAGACCCGAGTCCCAGGTGGCGCCAGTGGTAAAGAACCTGCCTGCCAGTGCAGGAGCCTTCAGACACGTGAGTTCGATCCCTGGGTGGGGGAGATCCCCTAGAGGAGGAAATGGCAACCCACTCCAGGATTCTCGCCTGGAGAATGACATGGACAGAGGAGCCTGGAGGGCTACAGTCCACGGGGTCGCAGAGTCGGCCGCGACGGAGCGTGCGCACATCGCTGTCCCACGCTCGTTGATGACTATACACAGATGGGGGAAGCACGCTTCCAGAATTTCTCTCTATACAAAGATGTGTGCATATGTAGTTTTTGTTAATAAAAATGAGATCATGCCTTAATGTACAGAATGTTCTGCCGTCTGCATTTTTTTTTTTCAGTTAATGTTTCACAGGCACCCTTCCATCTGGTATCTACGATTTTCACTTTTAGAGGCTTTATAGCATTTCATGGTTTCTCAGTGACTTCCCTATTGAACACAGGTTATCTCTAAATTGTTCACTATTGTAAACTGAAGAGCCAATTCGAGGGAAGTTCGGAGGGTTCTTTAGAGGGCGGTTTGTGCCACATCTTGTTTTCAAAGCCAAGTCCTTCCTCTATCATCTTGTTTGGTTTTCACAGAAACCTTCCCAGAAAGGTAAATCCCCATTCACAAACCAGAAAACGAAGTTTGTTGAGAGGGACAGATATTTCAAGGATACCAGTAATCATGGCAGAAGGGGCCTGGGACTGTCACCTCCAGTTACACTTGTGCAGGGGCTGTAAAGTCAGGGGCCTGCAGGGGCCAAGCCAGTGATTCAAGCCTGCAAGAGGAGGCCAGTCTAAGATGGTAAGTGACGCTTGGCTTCAGTGTCGAGGCGTGAACAGCAGGAGGTGGGGGCTGCGGGTGAAGGGGGGCGTTGTTGGTCTCTTGACTTCAGACACCAACCCCTTGAGCCCAGACACTGACCCTTTGACCGGTTGACTGTGGACTCACAAGCCCAGGGATCGCTTGAGCTTCCAGTCTTCAGAAGAAGCAGGAAGTATGGATTCTTACATGAACTCTCCCAGGGAGCAAATGTAGCCACCTTACGTGAGAATCTTCAGCGGGCCAGACTGTGAGTCCCACTTCAGGCCCAAATTTCATTTTCTACTTTTGATGATCAGCCAGGGCGCTAAAATGTAGGCCATGTAGCTGGTACTCGACACAGCAGGCACTGGGAACAGCAAACCCTCAGGCCCTTGCTGTCCCATCACCCTCTGAGGGCCAGTGGCCCAGAAAAAGACTCATTCTGTGACCTGCTCTCCTGGGTCGGCCTTTGTTGCTGGGCTTTGTCAGTAAGGCTTGATTCCGTTCACCTTCTCCTTAGCCTTTTTTTTTTTTTTAAAGAGCAGTTTTTGAGAAATACTTATTTTGTTATTCATTTGGCTGCTGGTCTTGGCTGCTGAACGCAGGGTCTTTGATATTCACTGTGGCATGGGGGGTCTTCAGTTACGACATGTACGACCTCGTTCCCGACCAGGGATTGACCTTGGTCCCCCTGCATTGCGAGCTCAGAGTCTTGGGCCCTGGACCACCAGGAAGGCCCTCCTTAGCGTTCTTTGTATACATTTCTCCTGGCCAGCCAGGTCAGAGCCTGGACAGGGTTCCCAGTGGGCTTGGTGTGTCTGGCAAAAATCACGAAGCTTCCTGCACACGGCTATCTGCGTCCCTTTCACTCTCCTCCCTCTCTCCTGGGACAGTGTCATGATCGAGAGTAAGACCCCTGGAGTCACACGGCTTGGGGTCCACTCTGCTCTGTCGAGGTCGAGGTGTGGCCTTGGGCAGGTCACTTCACCCTTGGGTGCCACCCAGTTATCTGTAAGCTGGAAGAAGTGCTCAGCTCAGGCGATGTAAGCCTCCTTTTGGTCTCTTACTTTGCCAGGGGCTGAGCGGATGCTAGTACAAAAACCACCCCCTTGCCCTAAAGGAGCATGCTGCTGCTGCTAAGTCGCTTCAGACGTGTCCGACTCTATGTGACCCCGTAGACGGCAGCCCACCAGGCTCCCCCGTTCCTGGGATTCTCCAGGCAAGAGCACTGGAGTGGGTTACCGTTTCCTTCTCCAATGCATGAAAGTGTTCCTTCTCCGATGTATGAAAGTGAAGTCGCTCAGTCTTCTGACTCTTCGCAGCCCCATGGACTGCAGCCTACCAGGCTCCTCCGTCCATGGGATTTTCCAGGCAAGAGTACTGGAGTGGGGTGCCATCGCCTTCTCCGAAAGGAGCATGACCCTGACCTAACTATGTTCGGAAGTCAGCAAATGGCTCACTTGGGAGCAGAGAAAACTCGGTCAGGTTTTTGAGTTTTGAGATATTTGAGTTCCCAGGTACCTGGAAGGCTGTGGTTCCAGATTCCTCTGGGATGCTGAGACAGAGTGCCCATCTACTTCCTGCCAAAGACTCAAGGCAGCCTCGGGGCTGGACTGTATCTCAACCACAAATGGGAGAGAACCTGCTGGCTCTTCAGCACTTTCCCTGTGGGTTCAGCTTCCTTCCCCTCTGGAGATCAACCCAGGACCCACCTGTCCCAAGACAGTACTGTGCCAGTGGCTCCCAGCTCTCCCCCTTTGCCCAGCTTCCTGTGCGCCAGGTTCGAGAGCACATCCCCCAGGGACTTCCCTGGTGGTCCAGCGACTAAGAAACCTCCCACCAGGGCAGGGGACATCAGAGCAACTAAGCCCGTGCACCTAGAGCCAAGCCACGGCACAGAGAAGCCCGCCCACGCAGGGAAGAGCAGCCCCTGCTGCGCCACACTAGAGAAAGTCCGAGCGCCGCAGCGAAGACCCAGCATGGCCCCAAATAAACTTAACTAATTCATTAAATGGGCTCCCCTGGTGGCTCAGACGGTAAGGAATCTGCCTGTAATGCGGGAGACCCAGCTTTGGTCCCTGGGTTGGGAAGGTCCCCACGAGAAGGGAATGGCTACCCCACTCCAGTATTCTTGCCTGGAGAATCCCATGGAAAGAGAAGCCTGGCGGGCTAAAGTCGGGGTCACAAGGATTCTGACTTGACTGACCAGTTAAATAAATTTGAAAATTGAATTAAAAAAAAAAAAAGGCACTTCCCCTGGGAGAGCCCAATGTCTTTATCTAGTCCCAAGGGCCTATTCCTCTATCCCCTTGACGTATGACCCTGGGGCATGGACGCCCCCCATGCCCAGACTGTCCCGCTTGACCTGTTTTTCTTGCAGCAAACAGGAGGCAGTGATCTCTGCCTCTGCTCAGCTTCCCCAGGATGGAGGCGGCATGGCAGGTTAGCTGTAAGCCTGGAGCAGCTACTTTAAATTTCAAAATTAAGCTTTCGTTCTTCCCTGTTTTTTCCCATTCATTCATTTAACATATTTATTGAATGGCCACTGCATGCCAGGTTTTGCTCTGGAGACAGGTCAGTGAAAAATGAGATATAAAGTGCCTGCCCACATATTTGAGAGGGGCAAACACATACTAAGCCAATACCCTCATCAATGAATATAAAATTATAGAGATACATCTTATATCAGAATGGAATTTAATTCTCTGTGAGTATTGTAAGCTGATCCATCCCAAATGGGCCTTAACTGGGCAGTAGGGAGGAGAAAAGGGACCATGAGGGGCAAAGGCCCTGGGGCAATCAGATTCCTTACAAGTTGAACACAGAGTTACCTATGACCCAGCAATTCCACTCCTAGGTATATACTCAAGAGATACGAAAACTTGTCCACATGAAAACTTGTACATGGATGTTTAAAGCATCATTATTCATAATCGGAAAGGGAAACAACCCAATGTCCATTAACTAATGAGTGGATAAGTGAAATGGCATCAATGCACAATGAATACTGAAAGTGAAAGTCGCTCGTCCATGTCCGACTCAGTGACCCCAGGGACTGTACAGTCCATGGAATTCTCCAGGCCAGGAAACTGGAGTGGGTAGCCTTTCCCTTCTCCAGGGGATCTTCCCAAGCCAGGGATCGAACCCAGCTCTCCCACATTGCAGGCGGATTCTTGACCAGCTGAGCCACGAAGGAAGCCCTAGAATACCATTCAGCCAAAAAAAGGAATGAAGTACGATTCACGCTGCAATATTGAAAACCTTGGGCTGAAAGGAGCCGTCACGAGGGGCCACACGTTGTACGAGTCCCTTTATATGAGATGTCCAGAACAGATGAGCCCACAGAAAGTAGGTTGCGGTTGCAGGGTGTGTCCGTTTGCTCAGGCTCCCGTAAGGCTGTGCCACAGGCGGGGGTGGGGGGGGGGCTTAAACAACAGAAATGTATTTTCTCACAGATCTGGAGGCCAGAAGTCAGAGAGCAGGTGTCGAAAGGGTTAGTTTCATTCCGAGGCCCCTCTCCTTGGCTTCAATGGCCCTCTTTCTCCCTCTCTGTGTCTATGTCCTAATCTCTTCTTACGACGCTAGTCATATGGGATCAGCGCCCTTTCTAGCGACCTTGTTTTACCTCTTTAAAGATGAATTCTTGGCAGCCCTATGATTAGGACCCTGAGCTCTCACTCCTGAGGGCCCAGGATCAATCCCTGGTCAGGGAACGAAACTCCCACAAGCCAGGCAGTATGGCCAAAAAGAGATGGTGTCTCCAAAGAGGTCACATTCTGAAGTCTGCAGTCAGTATCACATACGAGCGGGGTGACTGCGAATGAACACAAGGCTTCTTTCCAGGGTGAGGAAAATCCTCTGGTGCTAGTGCTAGATCAGTGTTCGACTTTGTTCATACAAGCACACCTCAGAGATACCACAGCTCTGGCTCCAGACCTCCACAATAAAACGAACATCACCATAAAACGTCACGCCAGCATTTAGGTTTCCCGTTGCACACAAAGTTATGTCTGTGCTCTATTGCAGTCTATCAAGTGTGCAATAGCGTCATGTCTACAAAAACAATGTTCAGACCTAAACTGAAAAATACGTTACTGCTGAAAATGCTAACCGTCAACATCAAAGATCACTGATTACAGGACATCCCTGGTGGTCCAGCGGTTAAGACTCTGTGCTCCTAACGCAGTGGGCTCGGCTTCAGTCTCCGGTCGGGGAACTAAGATCCCACATGTCCCACACGCGATATGGCCAAAAGGTTAACAAAACAAAATGAAACCAGAAAAAAAAGATGTTAAGCCAAGAGCACCGATTACACGTCACCATGAGAAACGTAAGGAAAGCGCTCCAAATGGGAACTGCCAAAATGCAACACAGAGACACGAGGTGAGCTTATGCTCTTGGAAAAATGGTGCCCGTAGACTCGCTCGACGCGGAGCTGCCACAAACCTGCCATTTGTAAAAGACAAGCCTCTGGGAACTGCAATAAAATGAGAGATGCTTGTATGCTAAAAGCCACTGTCCGCTCTGAAAGGACAACTTTGCCCTGGGGCAGGAAGGAGTCTGGTTTGCAGACTGCGAAGAAAAGGATGCAGTGAGGCGAGCTGTTAATTTTGGCGGAGCCCTCTCTCAACCCCGGGAGACTTCGCGGGCCTGCCTGCTCCCTCTATAAGACCTTGCCTTCTCCGTGGTGTCTGGCATTCAAGCTCATTATAAGGGACTCTTTCAAACTGGGATCGGAATTCTATATTTTTTGTTTTTGTTTTTTTTTAGGTGAAGTAGAAAAGAATAGCTTTATTGCTTCGCCAGGCAGAGAGCCACAGTGGACTAAAGTTCAGAACTGTGCATCCCTGGAACCGGATATTTTTTTAAATCTTCAAAAACCAATTTCTATTCCTCGTGGACAATTTGCCATGGAGCAGACGAATGCTGCTTGAGATAACCTCTTGCTTATTGGCACGTGGTGTTTCCTGTGTGTCAGGCACTGTTCCAAGTCCCGGCCAGCTACTAAGGCGTATAGTTCCAGCAGTCCAGTGAAGTGGGAACCATTGCTCTCCTGCCCAAAGGCATGCTGCCCATAGAACTAATAAATGGCAAAGGCAGCATTTGAAAGTTGGCAACCTGGTCTAGGGTCCAAGCTGTTACCCATCATACATGAGGGTTTATTAGCTTATGACGGTCCCATTTTACAGATGAGGAAGCTGAGGCCCAGAGAGGCGAGCAACCTATTGGCTGGGCTGAGCTGTGGGTTAGGACTGTGGGATGGGGTGGGCCTGTGAGCAGGTATGTGGCTTCCGTGGCCAGTCCCTCTCAGAAGCAAAGCCGGGGAGCGTGGCTCTGGGGATGGTGGTGAGGTGGGAGGAGGGCTCAGAGCTGGGCATCGACTCCGGCCTCCCTGCCACCCATGTGCCCAGCTTCATCCCTGCTTACTCAAACTCTCAGGCAGCAGGGAGAGCCTGCCCTGCCAGCGGGGCTCATGGGGCCGGGATCAGAGGTGCTAAAGAGATGCCCGAGGGGGTGCCCGGGGCAGGAGGGGGCGGGCACCTTCCTCCCAGCTTGGGGGCGGGTGTGGCAGAGGCCCGCGTGACCTTGTGGCTGACATTCCTTGGCGGCCACGTGGCCCCAACTGGCAGGGACAGCTGCGCACAGGGGCCGGACCGGCTTTGTTCCCAGGGTGGCGCCCGCTCTCCATTCGGGCCCCGCGCTTGCTCGGGGCTGGGTGGGCAGCGGGCACCAGGGGTCGGGGGGTGGTCCCGTGAGAGCCTAGAGGCGCAGGGCCACCGGGTGTCTCTGGGAGGATGGGGCAGGACCAGACAAAGCAGCAGATTGAGAAGGGCCTCCAGCTGTACCAGTCTAACCAGACGGAGAAGGCGCTGCAGTTGTGGATGAAGGTTCTGGAGAAAAGCTCAGACCTCGTGGGGCGCTTCCGCGTGCTCGGCTGCCTCGTCACGGCAAACTCGGAGATGGGCCGCTACAAGGAGATGCTCAAGGTGGCAGCAGGCAGCCAGGCTGGGCGGGCGGGGCCCGGCGGGGCTTCTCCCAGGCTTCCCGACCCCCTCCCGCCTCCTCAGACTCGCCCATATCCCCAGGCTGGCGGCCAGGGCCAGAGGCCCCGAATCCGCATCTCAGGCCCTGGCTCTGGGATGCTCTGTCTTGGCTTTGGATTTGGGCCCATGGCCTTAAGCTTTGGTGTCTGAGGTTCTCAGCCTCGCGGTTTGAGGCACTCAAGGCCAGGTCTCAGACTCGAGGCTCCAGTCCTCTGTGGTGGGGTTCTGAGTCTAAGCCTGGGGAAGGGGGCACTGGCTCCAGGTTTGAGGCTGGGGGGCTGGGCGGGTGGTGGAGACTGCAGACCGGTTTCAGGATGAAGTTGAAAGCGGGGGTCTGCGTTTGGGAGGTGAAGGCTCCCCGGTTGCAGCTTCCAGTCTGGCTGGGGAGCCCAGCACGTATCTGAGGCTTGGGGTGGGCGTTCCAGGTCTGAGGCTCTGGGCTGGGGGTGGGGGGGCTTGGAGGGGTGCAGGCTGAGCGCCCCGGCCCACCCCTGCGGCGGGCAGTTTGCTGTGGTCCAGATCGACACTGCCCGAGAGCTGGAGGACGCCAACTTCCTCCTGGAGAGCTACCTGAACCTGGCGCGCAGCAACGAGAAGCTGTGTGAATTCCATAAGACCATCTCCTACTGCAAGACCTGCCTCGGCCTGCCCGGCACCAGGGCGGCAGCCCAGCTCGGAGGCCAGGTCAGCCTGAGCATGGGCAACGCCTTTCTAGGCCTCAGTCTCTTCCAGAAGGCCCTGGAGAGCTTCGAGAAGGCCCTGCGCTACGCCCACAACAACGACGACGCCATGCTCGAGTGCCGCGTCTGCTGCAGCCTGGGCAGCTTCTATGCTCAGGTCAAGGTGCGCCCCGGGGCCCCCAGGGGAGGGCGGGGGAGGCCCCGGCTCCCAGAGAGTCTCCTACGAGCCCCGCTCCCTGCTGCCTCTCTGCGTTCAGTCCTCCCATGTAAGTAGGGACGAGGCAGAGGGGAGTCTGAGAACAGAAAGACTTAGCCGGGAGGAACAGAGAAGGCCAGGCTTCCCAGCTGGCGCTAGTGGTAAAGAACCCACCTGTCAATGCAGGAGATGTAAGAGATGCGGGTTCGATCCCTGGGTCGGGAAGATCCCCCTGGAGGAGGGCATGGCAACCCACTCCAGTCTTCTTGCCTGGAGAATCCCAGGGACAGAGGCGGCTGATGAGCCACAGTCCACTGGGTCGCAGAGTCAGACACAAGTGAGGTGAGCTAGCGTGCAGAGATGTGGCCAGGCAGGGCAGAGTCAAAATTCAAGCTTCAGTCTGTCTGACTCCCTGGGGGAGTGGGCAGCTCCTCTGTGAGCACAGGCCTTAAAACTATACTCCCGGGTGTTTGCTGTGTGATCTTAGGAAAGTCACTTCTCTCCAAGCCCATGAGAGGAGGGCGAATGGAACCTGCTTTATAACAGGGTCGTAAGGATTCCTTCATCAAACACGTATTGAGCATCTATTGTTACCCCAGCACTGTGGCTCAGGATACAGCAGTGAAAATAGCAGCCAAGCGCCTGGGCTCACGAAGCTTGCTTTCTAGCTGGGGGAGGAAACTGAATAAATATAATCAGCAAAGCCAAGTATACAGCGTGGTGGAAAGTGCTTAGGAAAAAGGCGGGCAGGGAAAGGGGGTTGGAAGGGCTGAGGAAGGGGTGTTGCAAGTTCAAATAGGGTGGTAGGGGTGATGTCTGATGACTTGGAGAAGAGAGGGTGAGCCATACAGAAATCTGGCAAAAGAATGAAAAAGAGAATGGTGAAAGCACAGCCCTGCTCGTGGGGGGCTTGCCTTGTGTATTCCAGGAAGGGTGGAGGCCAGCGTGGCTGTCGCAGGTGTGTGAGAGAAGGTGGGAGGTGGTGGGGTTCGGGGGGGTTAGGGGAAAGAGAGATAGCAGAGAGAAGAAACTGACGGAGCTGATGACCTCGGGCTTCAGGCCCTGAGCCTTGGCTCTCCTTCTTGCAGACATTCAGGCTGCACTCGGCTCTTGGGGCGTGTCAGTGCCTGGCCCATAATGCCTAAGAAACCTAGCGAAAGTCAAAGTGTGAAAGTGTGGGTCGCTCAGTCGTATCCGACTCGTTGAGACCCCATGGACTGTAGCCCACCAGGCTCCTCTGTCCATGGAATTCTCCAGGCAAGAATACTGGAGTGGGTTGCCATTCTGTTCTCCAGGGGATCTTCGCAACCCAGGGTTCGAACCCACATCTCTTAAGTTTTCTGCGTGGGTAGGGGGGTTCTTTACCACTAACTCTACCTGGGAAAGCAGTTGGGTGTGAGGAAATAGAGTCATCCATGGATTGATGGATCATCCTTCATTTGAGGATTTTGTTTGCAGCAATAAGACATCTGGAGAAGCCATTCTGTGAGATCAAATAGGATTGGAGAGACAGAGGCGTGTTTTAAAACCTTTTTTTATTATGAAGAAAATTAACCATACAGGAGTGCATAGAGGATGATATAATGAATCACCATATACCAACTACTTATATTTAACAATTATTAACATTTTGCCATGTTTGATTTACATATTTTCACTGAAGTGTTGTGATATAAAATTATATCACATTATATCCCATACATTATGGGACTTCCTTGGTGGTGCAGTGGCTAAGACGCTACGCTCCCAGAGCAGGGAGCTGGGGTTCGATCCCTGGTCAGGGAGCTGGATCCCATATGCTGCAACTAAGCGTTTGCATGTTGCAACTGAAGACCTGGAGCAGCCAGATAAATATTTTTTTTTAATTATAGACATAATGAAATTTTACCCCGAAGTAGTTCAGTAAGCATTTCTGAGGAATAAGAAGACTATTTTCTGATATAAGGACACGTTATTATGTAACCACAATACTATTCTTACACACACCATGGTGAACAATTATCTCTTAAATTTCTCTGTTTATCCTGAAAATACACCTTAACTCTCAGCTTGTTTGAACTGGAACACAAGCAAGAACCACACACTGCAGTGATTATTATGTCACTTTCAATAGAAAGTTGATACACTACTCTTTATTCTCCATGATTTGCTGAAGAAGCCAAATTAATTAATATTCCATCTCATTGTCTCATTGCTTCAAGGAGTCACATAAGCTGTTTCTTTGTCTCCATTACTCTCTATGAACGAGAATTTTAAAAATGACTTGATAAGATCTAGGTTACGCATTTTTTAATTTTTTTAAATGTGGAGCCTTTATTGAATTCATTACAATATTAAGTCTTGGTTTTTTGGCCACAAAGCATGTGGGATCTTAGCTGCCCAACCAAGATTTGAACCTGCACCCCCTGCGTTGGAAGGGGAAGCCTTAACCGCTGGGCCACAAGGGAAGTCCTGTAGGTCATGCATTTCTGGTGAGAACCTGTACAGGCAGGACTGCGTGCTTCATAAGACATCACACTGACATCTGAGCAAGTGACCACATTATCCCACCGTTTTCAGCTTTGCCTTCTTCTTTGCAGGACCAGCAGCTTAATTTGTGGGGTGACACTTTGTGAATATTCAGTTCAGCGACAGTATTTTCCATAATGGTTTGAGCATTTTTTGATGTCTGTTGCCTAAATCACTTCTGTCAACTCTCATGAAATGGTGACTTCCAAGTTCTATGATGCCTTCTACAATTATTAGCTGGGATTTTCCTATAAGGAAGAACTTTCCCTCATCGATTAGAGCTAGCTGATTACTCTGAAAACCAGTTCCTAAAGGAAAGGTAGATAAATCCTCTGTCCCTCTCCTTTAATCGCCATGTTTCAGGACAGCGAGTTGATGTGACAGTTGACTCCAGCAATCACACTTGTCTTGCTTCCTCTTTTTGACATTTCATCATGAAATCTTGGACTTGAAAAAATATTCAGTACTCTTCAGTCAGTTGCAGTCATTGTTTCTTTTGATACTCAGGTTATCTTAATTTTAGTCAGTGGAATTCTCTTCAGCATGACCCCTATGTCCTTTTGACAAGACTTCCTTTCGTCTTTGAAAGAAAGCATTCCTGTTTTCTGGCACAACAACCCCATCCCATGGTATTGTGGAGAGTCGGCCCTTGGTATTCTCAGGGGATTTGTTCCAGAATCCCCAAGGACACCAAAATCCAGGAATGCTCAAGTCTCTTGTATAATACGGTGTAGTGTTTGCATAGAACCTGCATATATGGCTGCAGTGGGTCTTAGCTGTGGCACGTGGGATCTAGCTCCCTGCCTAGGGGTCAGACCCGGACACCCCGTGCTGGGAGTCTAGAGTCTTACCCACTGGACCGGGGAAGTCCCCCCTCCTATTTTCTTTAGATCATCTCTTGTTGTTTTAGTCGCTAAGTCGACAGGCCCACGGACTGTAGCCTGCCAGGCTCTTCTGTCCGTGGGATTCTCCAGGCAAGAATACAAGAATGGGTTGCCATTTCCTTCTCCAGGGGATCTTCCCCACCCAGGGATCAAACCTGCGTCATTGGCAGGCAGATTCTTTTCCACTGAGCCACCAAGAAAGCCCAGATTACTTATAAAACCTAATACACTGTAAATGCTAGGTTAATAGTCATGTGCCTGGCAACTTCAAGCTTTGCTTTTTTGGAACTTTCTGGATATTTTTTCCCCCAATATTTTCAAGCTTTGATTGGATGTGGAACCCTTGGGTACGGAGGCCAACTATAGTTCCTGCTCCAGACCAGTAAAGACCAGATGTGGGCTCTCAGGATGCTCATTGCCCCTGGCTTGTTATTACTACTCAATCTCCTCGGTTTCGAGGACAGTTGGACTTTATACTGAAATCTTCAACTCAAGCCTAATGTTTCAGGATTTTCTTTATTTCAAACATGATTCTCTTTTTCTCTTAGGCTGAAAATCTTGGTTTCTAACAACGTAATTAAATATTTACTTTATCTTACAAAGTACACAGAATAATTTCAAAAGATGATATACCACTATTGCTGAAAAAAAAGATGGCAAATGAGGTTTAAGACTTCTCTGCTGTTCTTTTGTCTTTATAATATATCCCACTATGGTTGAACTGCTCAAGTGTATGTTTTAAGGTCATTTGAAATAACACTTGTTCTGTATGGTTATATTAATAAGAAGTTATATAATATATTATGGCA
>SJYF01000808.1:3130280-3142387 GCA_006410515.1 Procapra przewalskii | reverse complement strand
CCCCCCCACTTCCTTTAAAATTTTATACTTCTACAATAAATGCAGATCCTTTCTGGGGAAAATCCAGAGACGGTTTAGAGCCTCCCTCCTCCAGCTCTGTCTCCAGCTCCCACTGCCAGGGCTGCGGGCTGACCCCCTGACTCAACTCCAGCTCTACACCTGCTTCTACCAGGTCTGAGACCCAGGCAGGTCCCTGCTTGAGGACTGGCGCCCCCTGGTGGCCCCAGGCAGCAGGACCGCTCAGGTCCTTGCAAGCTCAGGGCTGCCTCTGACCCCATCAGGGATGGTTTCTCCCCTGGCCTGACCCCTTCTCAGTCTCCCTGGGTCTGGGTGCCTTTCCTTTGGGTCTACCGAAGCTGCATTCTCCCTTCCTGTAATACAGGGGTACTATTTATAGACTCTAGAAACCATGTAGGCCTGGGGCTGGCTGATGGAGTGAGCACCGCAGAGAAAGCCAGAAGGTCGACAGGAAGTGGAGAAGCACCAAAGGTTCTGTGGCATGGACAGGCTCATTTTCCGATGACCCAGTCCGCCGTTCACCCAGCCGTCCGCTCCCCTGCCATCCACCCAGCTGCCCCACAGCCACCCGTCCTTCCAACGCTTGTTGTCCAGCCCTCTTGTCCACTCATCCCCTCTCTTGTCCATCCGCTAGATAGCCCCTGATTACATGTGGTGGGCCTGACCCTGTTCTAGGCGCTGGATTTGCCACGAGGAGCAGGCTGGGCAAGGCCACTGCCCTCATGGAGCTCACAGTCCAGTGACAGAGAGATGGGGAACAGCTGAATTAGCAGACATGCTCTAAAGACGTTCTGTAGAAAGCAGAGTACCGTGAGTCAGCCTCTGCCATCTGCACGTGAGGGTTCTAAAGAAGGACTTGCCACAAACGGCATCTCTGGGTACAGATGTCAGGTTTAAGCTGCCGGGGGTATGCCCGCAGGATGGAGCTCCAGAGGTGAACGGCCCCCGGATGAGGCCCTTGGGTGGAAATCTGAGTGTCCTGAAGGCCCACGAATGTACAGACAAGGGAGGCACAAGTGTTCTAGGAGCGGGAACAGCAGGTGCAAGAGCAGGAGGGACCTGGGTGGGGACCAGGGAGGGCAGGGAGCACAGGAAGCAGAAAGGACAGGAAGGGAGGCCAGTCTGCAGGGGAGGACCGCACCAGCCCGAGGACTGCAGCGGGAGCTTGTCGTGTTTCCCACACCTAGCGGGAAGGCACTGGAGGGGGCTGAGCAAAGAAATGACACGATCTGAGTAACCTTGTGTGTGTGTGTGTGTGTGTGTGTGTGTGTGTGTGTGTCTGGTAAATATCCAAAGAAATTATAGATGTTTAATTTTAATTATTCAAACAAGAAATACCCATTGCAAACAATTTTAAAATACAGTAGCGTATGGAGGAAAATATTTATTACCTGCTTCTCATTCTCACCCTGCACTGATAGCCATCTTGGTCTATTCTAGCAGATACTTTATTTGATGGTGTATAATCCTGTATGTTTGTAACTGTATACATCCGTACATATCCTCTCCATTCAGAAATGAACTGTGGTATCATGCTGTTCTGCAATCTGCTACTTTTTACGTAAATTTATCAGAGTTGTTTCTCCATGGCTTATCCAGCGCATCAGAGACAGTTAAAAGCTATTTTTCCAGTCTTTCTATTACAGAGCACTGGAAGTATATACATGAAAGTTTGAAACACAGACTTAGAACAGCATTTATTTATTAATTCATAAACATTTATTGAGGACTTTCTATAAGCCAGGTGGAGATGAATCTAGCTTGATTTTTTATTTAGAGAAATCTATTGCACTATGAAAGATGAGTATTTGACTTTCTAGTTATTTATAGCACACACACATACCAAAATAATTACAGTAACTTCTCCCCTTTTTTTTCATTTTATTGCTGTTATTATATGCAACATAAGTGTGTGAGTTTAAGGTGTAACAGCTAACGACTTCACACACCTATACATTGGGAAATGATTACCACATAACTTTAGTTAGTATCCATCTCCTCATACAGTCACAAAAATTTTTTTCCCTTGTGATGAGAACTTTCAGGAGCTGCTCTTAGCCTTCGAAGTTGCCACGCAGCGCTCAGCCCTAGCCATTCTGTGCATGGCATCCCCAGGACTTATTCTCTCACAGCCGAAAGCTTGCACCTTAGACCACCCGCGCCCAATCTCCCCCACCCCCCTACTTCTGGCAACCACCAATCTGACCTCCTTTTCTGAATTGTTACTTTTTTAAAGATTCCACATATAAGTGAGACCATACAGCATCTGTCTTCCTCTGTATTCTATTTTTAATTTTTTTTTTTCACTTTTTGGCCGTGTTCCACCTGTGGGAGCTTCCCTGGTGGTTCAGAGAGTAACAAATCTGTCTGCAATGTGGTAGACCCGGGTTCGATCCCTGGGTCAGGAAGGTCCCCTGGAGATGGGAATGGCTACCCACTGCAGTATTCTGGCCTGGAGAATCCCATGGACAGGGCAGCCTAGTGGGCTACCTTCCACGGGGTCACAAAGAGGAGGGCACAACTGAGCGACTAACACTCAACATGCACGTCATGCGGGCTTTTGGTGCCCTGATCAGGAATTCAGCCCTGGTCCCCCGCACTGGGAGCATGAAGTCTCACCCGCTAGACCACCAGGGAAGTCCCTTTGTCTGTATTCTAAGTTTGTTAAATTGACATCTGAATTTTCCGTGGTTTGGGCCATGTGAATTTTGCTCACAGTTGAGCCACGCTGCGCACTTTGATTACCTGTACTTTCTCGTCACTGAGTTTCTGAGGGCTGAGCAGTAGTGCCACAGGCCCCCACCCCGCAGCAAGGCTGCTGGGGGTCACGCCCCATCTCCCCTTTATCGGGTGGGGTGACCACAGGGAAGATGTCTCACCCCTCTGGGCCTCAGCTTCTCACTCATGAGACTATTTCACAGGACTGCCCTAAGGATGGAGTGAGCTACTCCTATGGGAGGCTTAGAAAGTGAAAATTACGTAAGGATTTGTTACTCATAGCATTATGCTCTCCTAAGGAAGGATGTCTGGGAGGGAAGGTTTTATTGCTGTTTGTGTTGCCTGCTGTTTTTATGGTCTCACCTGATTAACAGCAGCGTGGCTGTGTATAGAAATCTAAGTCGAAAAAAAATTTTTTTTCTCACTGAAACTGAAAGCATTTCTCTACTGTCTTCAAGTTACTAGAGTTTTTCTTAGGAAATCTGATGTCATTCCATATCCTCTTTTTTGAATGTAGCCATTCTGGGGTTTTGTTTAATTTTTTCCTGTTTAGTCTTGTTTTATCTCTCTGGAAGTTTTTAGTGTCTTCTCCCAACACCTAGTGGTTCCACTGAATACGTTTTTTGTTTTAAAATCACTCTAATTTCTGGGTGGAGAATAGCTGGAGAGGAGGCAAGGGTAGGAACAGGGGGAAGCCCGGGAGGAAACCACTGGAATAATCCAGACACGAGATGACAGTGACTTGGCCAAGGGTGGTGGTGAGACAGACAAAAATGAGCAGATGAATTCAGGATAGACTCTCAAGGTAGGGCTCATAGCACTTGCTGTTTATTATTTTTAAGTTGTGATTAAAATGTATACAGTATAACATGTACTATCTTGACCATTTGCACATGTACAGCTCAGTGGCTCCATCCCCACCATTCAGCTCCAGAACTCTTTTCATCTTGTGAAACTGGCATTCTGGACCAATTAGACAGTGCCTCCCACTGCCCCCTCCCCTCCGCCCCTGGCAACCATCATCCTGCTTTCTGTTCCTGTGACTTTGACTGCACTCAGCACCTCATCTTAGTGGAAGCATGCAGTGTTTCTCTTTTCTTGACTGGCTTCTTTCATTTAACATATGATATCCTCCAGGTTCACCCGTGTTGCAGTGTACATTAGAATTCCTTCCTTTTTGAAGCTGAGTAGCATTGCGTTGTGTGAATATACTACATTCTGTTTGCCCATTCATCTGCTGATGGACACGTGGGTTGCTTCTATCTTTTGGCTGCTCTGAATAACGCTGCTGTGGACACAGATGTTAAAATGCCTCTTTGAAGATCCTGCTTCTGGTTCTTTGAGACTATATGCCCAGAAGTAGGATTGCTGGATTGTAAGATAATTCTATTTTTAATTGTCTGAGGACCAAGTATATGGTTCTTCCTTAGCGGTCGCACCATTTTACTCTCCTACCAACAGTGCACAAGGATTGCATTGCTCCACATCCTTGCCAAAGTTTTTTTCTGCTTTTTTAACCATTAAAAAAATGAAGTCTAGTTAATTCACAATGTCATGTGTTCAGCAAAGTGATTCACTGATAAATATATGTATGTATACATGTATATATGTGTTCTTTTTCAGATTCTCTTTCATTCTGTTATTACAAGATAGTGAATGTATTTCCCTGTGTTATACAGTCGGTCCGGGTTGTTTTGTTTTTTGATAATAGCCATCCTAATGCTATTTGCATTAGAGTTCCAAAGTATGACCATTCTCTCCATTATTCCATCTTTCTGTACACTTTTCATCCCACAGATTCGCAGTTTGTTATTATTCACATACCACAGTTCATTCACAGTCTTCTAATCACCCATTCATTTCATTCACCTTCCGAAGTGTCCTTCCTTCCCCTACCAAACTTTGCTTCCATCCCAGGCACATTGCCAGGTGCTGTAGGATGAATAAAACACAGGCCCTGCCAGATTTACCTTTTTTAACAAAGGAAAGAACTAAAATTATCATAATTAGGATACAGTGTAAGAAATAATAAGGATCGTGAGACCTGGAGCTCTCTGCTTGCTGGGACCTCAGTTTCCATGTTTGAAAAGTTTGCAGGAGGGCTGGGATTAAGGAGCCCTTGTCCAGTGGCCTGTGATTTCCTGCAAATGTTTTTTTCCCTCATTCCTTGCTTTCTTAATTCCTCATCTTCCTTCTTGGTCTTGATCTTACTTCTCCTCTCCTGGTAAGCACCATGGCTTCAGGCTGGGGTTTCTGCTTCAAGGAGATAAGATCAACTGAATGACACTTAAGGCTTGCATTTTGTGTGTGTGTATGGGGGGATTGTTTTGAATATCATTTTATTTTTGTCCTAGTGACATCTAGGTGTTAGTGACACAAAAAAACTGAGTAGCAATAAGGATGTGTGGGTAGGACTTTGGTTCCAGACTGGAAGCTGGTTTAGAGGGTGGAAGTGAAAGATGTTGATGAATGGGTCGTTGCTGGCTTGATGAATAAAGGTTCAGTGATGGATGGATGGATAAATGGATGGGTGGGTGGGTTAAATGATGGATGATGAATGAATGAATGACGAGTAGATGCTATTTGGATGATGGATGGGTGGACGGATGGATAGACGGATGGATGGATGACAGATGGATGATGCTGGAGGGTGGATGGATGATGGATAGATGATGAATAATGAATGAGGGGTAAATGATGGTCGACAGACAGGTGGATAGTAGCAGTCCATAAATGCTGTCACCGTAAGTCTTACTTAGAGCTTTCACTAGCTGTCTTGGTGCTCAGCGGTGGTATGGCATAGGGATAAGAGTTTAGTCCCTGGAGTCAGACACAGGTGGGTTTGGATCCTGACTCTCCCAACAACTATCTGTGGGCAAGGGACTTTATGTCTCTGAGTCATAGCTTCCTCATATGCAAAAGGAAGATCAGACCATAGCGGCCACTTTGTCAGAGCTATGGTGAGGACTGAGTGACATAACGTGCATTAAGTACTTAGAACAGTGCCTGGTACATAAAAAGCACATCAAAAGTAAGCTTTCACTGGTCATTTAACCAAATATTGACTGAAGCCTAGTATGTGTTGAATGCCCTGCAGGTTGCAGAAGGGAGGGTCCAGAGCTCTCTCCGGATATGCGAATGACACTGTACTCCTGCACTGTAACTTCTCATATTTATTTTTTGGCTGCGCCTGATCTTAAGTGTGGCACACAGAACTCTGATCTTCATTCCTTCATGCCTGGTCTTCTTTTTTTTTTTTTCCAACTGTGGCATGTGGGATCGTTTTTCTTTCTTTTAGTTGCAGCATTCAAAGTCTTAGCTGCAGCCTCTGGGGTCTAGTTGCCTGACCAGGAATTGAACTCTGGCCCCTTGCATCGGAAGCACGGAGTCTTAGCCGCGGGACCACCAGGGAAGTCCTGACACTATGTCCTTCTGAGGAGCAGAAAGTCACGCTAAGGGGACATAAGTTGCAGGAGAGCCTGGGTGGCCTCTCAAAGGGACAAGCAAGGATTTAGCAAAGCATTCCCTGGCAGTCATCTAGGAGTAGGGTCCAAAGAGCTGAGTGCTGACCTTTGCATAAGGACGGACTCGCGGCGTGATGCTCCTTCAGACGACTCATCTCTGCCTACCAAACAGTGTTTGTTATGTAACTGCCCAAGCGCTCAAAATCAAGGGTAGAGGAAAGGTTTCCGTTGGGCCTTTTGAAACCTTAATTGTAGCCCAAGAGTCTCTGTTGCAGGTTTCTGCGACGCTGGGGCAGGGTTCCTGTGCCTCAGTGAGTAAACGAACCTCTGCAGGGGGCTGTGAAAGGCCAGACTCTCCCGTCTCCTTCCGGCGCTGCAGACCGCATGGGTCTCAGATGGGCCCCAAATCTGCAAGCTTTTCTGGCCCCCAAAGTGATTCGAACCGAGGGGTGCTGAGACCTGCTGTGGGAAGTCCTGGCCTCAAGCTGGGACCACCAGAACAAGCCCGTGGGTCTCATGTGGAGCTGGGACAGAGGTGGGGACCGAGAGCGAGAACTCAGAGCCCCCAAGCCAGAACTGAGTAGGGGGTGCTTCCCCAGAGGTCAAGTGATTGGGACTCTGTGCTTCCAATGCAGATGGCATGGGTCTGATCCCTGGGAGGGGAACTAAGACCCCACGCGCGACACGGCACAGCCAACCCCCCCCCCCAAAAAAAACCCTAAAAGACCTGGAGTAGGTGTGAGGATTTGAGGGGGAGGATAAGGCATTCTATAAAGATCAGGAAGTTCCCCTGGAGAAGGGCATGGCAACCCACTCCGGTATTCTTGCCTGGAGAATCCCCAAAATGGAGGAGCCTGGCTGGCTACAGTCCACAGGGTGGCAAAGAGTCGGACACCACTGAAGTGACTTGGCATGTATGCATGGGCAGGATAAGGCATTCTATGAAGATCCAGGCACTTCGGCCTGGGCAGGAGAAGGCAAAATGGGAAGGGCCTGGAGTGGGGCTCCAGGGCAGATATACAGCTGAAAAGGAACCTGGGTCCACTCAAGCGCCCCAAAGCCCCAGTGAGCCCCATCCATATAGACAGAGCCACCTCTCTCTCAGCAAGTGGAGAATTTCTGGGTCTTATTAATGCAAGGCAAGATGAAAGGATAAAGCAAGTGTCATTTTGTTTTGTTTTCCCTTCAGATGTGGATGATTTGGTGGAGGAGAGTCAGAGCTCTTAAGAAGCTAGGATTCATGCATTCACTCAGGAAGCGCTTATTCAGTGCCTACTGCATGGCAGTTCAGTCCGGGGCAGTCGCTCAGTCGCATCCAGCTCTTTGCGACCCCAGGGACTGCAGCACACCTGGCCTCCCTGTCCATCACCAGCTCCTGGAGCCTACCCAAACTCATGTCCATTGAGTTGGTGATGCCATCCAACCATCTCATCCTCTGTCGTCCCCTTCTCCTCCCACCTTCAATCTTTCCCAGCATCAGGGTCTTTTCAGATGAGTCAGTTCACATCGGGTGGCCAAAGTATTGGAGTTTCAGCTTCAGCATCAGTCCTTCTATGATTACCCAGGACTGATTTCCTTCAGGATAGATTGGTTGGCTCTCCTTGCAGTCCAAGAGACTCTCAAGAGTCTCCTCCAACACCACACTTCAAAAGCTAATATTAAGACACCTACTGTGTCTAGGCACTGGGAATACGGAGGTGAAAAAAAACAGTCCTCTGTCCTTGGTACAACCTTGGGGTCCCAACTTGAGCTTCTGGGAGAAAGAGACAGCCAGAATCCCTCAAACTATTTCTCTGGACCATGGCGTAAGGTGGCAGAGAGCAGGGGAAGGTGAGGAATTGATACGTATTAAAGTATCTGCTGTGTGCTCAGATGCTGGTTCAGGCTCTCGGAAGACAGCGCTCAACATTCATAATAACCATTATAAGGATGACAGATGTGTGTGTGCGCACAGTCACTCATGTGTCTGACTCTTTGTGACCCCACGGACTGTAACAAACCAGGTCCTCTGTCCATGGGATTCTCCAGGCAAGGATATCAGAGTGGGTTGCCATTTCCTTCCAAGGGATCTTCTCAACCCAGGGATCAAACTTGTGTTTCCTGTAATTCCTACACTGGCAGGCAGATTCTTTACCACTGAGCCACCTGGGAAGCCTGGAATGATAATAGTTAATGTTTATTGAGTCTTACTTTGTGCCAGGTTCCATTTGAAGTGCCTTGCAAGCATTAGCTCATTTAATCCTCACAGCAAGCCTAGACGTGAGCTGGGTGTAGTTATTAGCCCCATCTCACAGCGGAGGCAACAGGCATAGGGAAGCAGAACGACCTGCCCAGTGTCACTTAAGGGTGAGTGGCAGAGCCAGCATTCAAACCCAGCTCTGCCCCAGGTAGCTCCCCTATGCCATGCAGCTTAACGGAAGTGGGAGTCTGGACTGTGGGTTCAAATAATTCCACATGTGAATCGGACCTCAGTAACCGCCCAGCTGGGTCTCTGACATTTGCAGAATCAGAGGCTCAGAGAGATAAAATGTCTTGCTCAGGGTCACAAGGCAAAGCCACCACAGAGCAGGATTGGAAAATGAGTGAGTCTTCTGAGAGCCAGTGCAGAGCCAAGACAACACGTGTCATCTCTCCAGGATGCGTGAGCAGCGATGTGTTTGTGAGAGAGAAAGACAGGGGGGAGGCAGACAGACACAGAGGCACGCACAGGCGGGTGGTGGCGGTCCCCCTGCAGGCCCTGTGCCAGTCCCGGAGACGGTGACCTGTCTCAGCATCCTGCACACTCCCTCTCTGGGTCACACGAGAAAAATTCCTCTCGTCACTTTGTCACATCTTCTTTTGGACTCCAAGTTGTACCCAGGAAGTCCTCAGACATGTGGTGGTTTTTATTCCTGGAAAAGGTGCCCAGAGTAACCACGCTGAAGACTGGCTCCAGGCCCAGGCAGGGCTCCCAGTGGCACGGAGCTGTTCCCCAAACTCAAATCCACCCTACCGCAGACTCTGAAAGCACCCACCAGGGGCTTTCCGGGAAAGCCTCGGGTGCCGCAGCGACCTCCCTGGGACTCAGGTGCAGCTCCCCAAGGACACAGCCTTGGAGGGGCTGCAGCGGGAGCTCGGCTGCGAATGTCAGCCCTGTGACTCTGCAGTCACACCTCGGCCGTGTGACGGGGCAGTGAGCTGTGATCGCGGGCAGCCAGTCAGCTCAGGAGCCTCTGCAGTGTCTGAGGGGAGGAGAAGTGACTCCACACACCCCCAAGTGCAGCCTCTGGGGCTAGGGGGTGTTACAAATGTGAACTTGTGTGGGTCCTCCTAGTTTCTAGCATCCCTGTTTGACAGAGGGGTCAATGTATGTGCCTGAGGCCATAAAGAAAGGAAACGGCCCAGATTTGGACTCTGGCTCAAAAGCCGGCATCCTTGTAATGGGCAAGGGAGGCAGGGTAGACTGGTTGTTGAGAACAAAGGCTTTGCTCCAACGTGGCCTTTGACTAGGGGAGGGTCTGTAGCCTTTCCAAGCCTCAGTATCCTCATCCATAGCATATTCTGAGTATTCTAAAGTCCCTCAGTCGTGTCTGACTCTTTGCGACCCCATGGACCACAGCCGGCCAGGCTCCTCTGTCCATGGGATTCTCCAGGCAAGGATACTGCAGTGGATTTCCATGCCCTCCTCCAGGAGATCTTCCCGACCCAGGAATCAAAAGCAGGTCTCTTGCATTGCAGGCAGATTCTTTACCCTTTGAGCTACCTGGGGAAGACCCATCTATGGAATTGGGGTTCAGAAAATGGCAGGGTGGGTGGTGCTGTGATTAATGCAACTCTGCAGCCCAGAACGGCGGTGGTGATTATGATGGGGACATGGCCTGGCGCTATTATTTTTATATATACTATTATTGTTATATAATATTAATATATAGTTATTATATATGACTACATATAATATATACTATCATTGTTCATTTAATATTTTATACAATCCTAAGCCCCTCCTGCTTTGGCCCGCAGACCATTACTGGGACTTCCATCCACACCACGTGCACAGCGAGTTCGAGAGCTTCGCTGAGAACCACTTCACGGAGCTGCAGAGCGTCCAGCCCCCACAGCTGCAGCAGCTCTACCGCCACATGGAGCTGGAGCAGATGCACGTGCTCGACACCCCCATGGCTCCTCCCCACGCCAGCCTCAGTCACCAGGTGCGCGCCTGCAGGGCCGCCCCACCCGGCCCTGCCCGGCGCCTGCGGTGAGGCGGGCGCTCCGCAGGAAGCTTACTCAACCCGGCTTCCTGCCCCACAGCGCCAACGGTGGCCGGAGCCCCAACGGCTGCCTCCTGACCCCCCGGCTGACCTCCTGACCCTGCACCCCTTATCTGCTCTCACCCCACCGAGGACAGAGCCCAGACCATTCCCACCGCCCCCCACAACACACTGGTCCTAACCCCCCGGGGCCTCATCGCGGGCCCTCTGAAACACCGGGGCTGGAGCCCCCACCCCGTTCACTGGCTCCTCGTGGGTCTGGCATCCAAGTCACTGAGTCCTGAAATCTGCTGACCTCTCCACCTCCCCGTTGACTCCTTTTCCCGACCCTCCTCCTCAGCCCCTCACCCCAGGGCAGCTGTCTGTCCACATGGCACCTCCCACCGCCCAAACCAGGGAGACAGGCGGGGTGTCAAGAGCCACTTTGTCCCCACAACTGGCACCCTGTGTGTGGGGACCCCGTCTGACTCTGTAAGAAGCCCGACCTCCAGTGTCCCCAGCCTTCTCCCATATCCCTCTTCCTCTCCCTGGCCACCCCGCCCTAGGACCCCCTCTTCTCTCACCCCACGGAACCCACCCCCGCTACTTGGCCGCCTTCAGCTTTGCACAGTCCCTCAGGGACCCCAACCCTCCTTCTGCTTCCTTTCCAGGTCTCCTACCTGCCCCGGATGTGCCTGCCGTACCCCTCGCTGTCTCCTGCCCGGCCCAGCTCGGATGAAGAGGAAGGGGAGCGGCAGAGCCCCCCACTGGAGGTGTCCGATGGGGAGGCCGACGGCCTGGAGCCAGGGCCTGGCCTCCTACACGGGGAGACAGGTAGGGGACCCAGCCCTGACCCAGCCTGGGACCAGCCCTGACCCTGGCCACCCTTGTGCCCCATCCCCACCCTGATCAAGGCCCACGGACGCAGCAGCCTGGCCACAGAGCAGAGTGCTTGCGTATGGGTGTGTGTTTGCCAACACGTGTCTCTGCGTGTGTTCTGTGGCGGGGGTAGAGGCCTCTGTCCCCGCGTCCGGGTCTGAGCACGTGCGCTGTGGGCATTCCCATGTGCCACACTGGCCGTAGCCCTGCCCCTGCGACCACCCCACCTGGAAGGGAAGGAGGGGGCGGTCCCACGTCACCGGGAGGTGGGCTGGGTCCCCGCCGTGGGCGCTGACCGTCTCCGGCCGCAGGCAGCAAGAAGAAGATCCGCCTGTACCAGTTCCTGCTGGACCTGCTGCGCAGCGGCGACATGAAGGACAGCATCTGGTGGGTGGACAAGGACAAGGGCACGTTCCAGTTCTCGTCCAAGCACAAGGAGGCGCTGGCACACCGCTGGGGCATCCAGAAGGGCAACCGCAAGAAGATGACCTACCAGAAGATGGCCCGAGCGCTGCGCAACTACGGCAAGACGGGCGAGGTCAAGAAGGTCAAGAAGAAGCTCACCTACCAGTTCAGCGGGGAGGTGCTGGGCCGCGGGGGCCTGGCCGAGAGGCGCCACCCGCCCCACTGAGCCCAGGCCTGAGCCCACCGGGCCCGCCAGGCCGCCCCGTTGGCCATAGCATTAACCCCTTCACCCGGGCGGCCGGACACAGGAGGGAAGCTCCCAGGGGCCAGGGGCAGGACTGTGGCGGGCCAGGCCTCGCCTCCCCACCCACCCCGTCCTCCTCCAAGCCCCCTGCCC
>SJYF01000808.1:3069819-3104740 GCA_006410515.1 Procapra przewalskii | reverse complement strand
GCAGAGGCGGTCAGCTCCTGCAGTGGAGCCACCGGGAGGGCAAGATGGGTCCTGAAGGGCTCCCCAGTTGGGGTCGCGGGCAGGCAGGTGGGGGAGTGGGGTCTGCAGAGCAGGGGACGAGTGGGCTGCTCAGAGGAAGGAAGAGAAGGAGGAGGATCAGCAGGGTGGAAAGACAAATTCACACACACGCTTCACGCACAAGAGGACCAGCTGGCCTAGACTCACAGCGAAACCACAAGCAAAAGCACACCCTGGAGCAAGGGAAGGGCCGGGGAGACGCTCCCACTCACACTTGAGCTGAGGCTACAGGCAGCGCGGGCCCTCTCCCCGCCGCGGCTTCGCGGGGTGGGGCGGCCAGTGTCACTGCGCCCTCCCTTTGGGTCGCCCTCTGGCCCAGCTGCCCCCACAAGCCCCGGAGGCCTGGCTCCCATCTGCGGGGGAGCCTGGGCACTGGGCGCCTGCAGCGCGGGGGCTGGAAGCCTGGGCTGCCACTCTAACCCACCTGGTTGTGCATGAACTTGAGGTTGATCCCTTCGAGGGTGACCTGCAGCAAGCCTCCCTCGCCAGTCTTCATGTCCTGCACGGGGAACTCGCCACCCAGTTCCGGCCCTGCGCAAGGGAGGGGCGTATCAGCGAACAGAGGGGCGAGTCCCGAGGCCCGTGACCTCCGCGGGGCTCTCGGGCAGATGAACACCAGGGAAAGTCACCGGCAGGCATGGCCTGCCGCTGCTCCTCACCCGGCTTGATGCTCTGCTGGCGGGCGGCGGCGCGCTCCATGCTGTCTTTCACGCAGTAGTACAGCTCCCGACACTGCAGCACACGGGGCGGCCCGCCGGTCAGACCAGGCCCCCGGGCGCGCCGCCCCTGCCCCTGAACCCAGGACCTCGGCGCAGCTTTTTGTGGCCCGTGCCGCAGCCAGAGGCACGGATGATGGGGGACAGGGGGGCAGCGCGGCTTCCGGAAGGGTCCCTTCCCCGCAGGGAGCTCAGCGTGTGGCCCTCATCGCCTGCCCCGCCCAGACACGCGGTGCGCACGCGGCGGTACCTTCTTGGTGTAGAACTTGTTGAGCTGGGTCTCGGAGCCGTTTCTGCGCCACAAGCACAGCACCTTGGTCTTGGGGCAGTAGGTCATGTTGATGAGTTTCTCGTACCACCAGCGCTCGTACAGCGTCCCGATGTTACTGCGCAGCACCACGCAGTCGTCACACACCTGCGGGGCGGTGGCGGCCCTGGTCTCCTGGGTCTCTGCCGCCCCGCCCCAGGGACGGATGCAGCCCGCCGGGCGCTAGGAGCGTCCCCCAGGTCTGGGCGCTCACCCAACACTCAGCCTAACCTGGGCGGAGACGCAGACCCTGAACGGCTGGGCACGCGTCCACCAAAAGGGTTGCTGGCGAGAGGAGAGGCCGCTGAGACGAACTCGTGGGCCCGGAAGGAGGCCCGCGCCTCACCTCAGGGTTGATTGCCTCTCACGCGTTCTGGAGGTAAAGTGCGCGAAGGCCATCTCCCGCCGCTATCTTTCAGTCTTTAGGAATCATCTCTTTAGTGACGGGCACCAAGGCAGGGGACTGGGGCAGACTTAACCCAGGAGGAAGAAAAAGGGAAACGAACACATCTCCTAATCCTGGCTCAACTCCAGTTCTGCATAGATTCTTCTCAAAAATTAATTACACCAATGACACATGGACATTGCTTAATGCAGTAATAATAATAAAAAGTTATCCAGCACAGGATGATATAAATTAAAAGGCGAAGTTCTCCTTCATAGAGTTCCTCTTTCTCGCTCAGTGTTCTCCCGCAGGCCAATGAGTCTGTCCCTCTGCCTTCAGCTATGGAGGGAGTTCAGCGCCACAGCTAAGAACGCCGGGCTAAGGTCTGACTGCCTGGGCTCAGATTCCAGCCGTCACTTTACTTAGCTGTGTCAAAAAGCAAGTTGATCCGTGTCTGTATGTCCTCATACATAAGATGGGGACAGCAATAACTTCATGGAGTTATTGTGAAGATTAAGTTAATGTGCATAAAATTCTCAGAATAAAGCCTGGCACGTAGAAAGTACCCAAGAGTCAGCTGCTATACCAATAATACAACTGTGATGTAGCCAACAGAATAATTCTGACGACCATATGATGATCCTCAAAGCCTCCTGCATAGGAGACTTGTCTTCCTGAGTCCTGACCACGCTGTGTTGATCTCACACTGGCAGCACCTTAAACTCATCCTGCCCAGCTCTAAACTCTGCATCCCTTGGGCACCTCCTCCCTCTAAGCTCCTTGAGTAACTGGCATTTCTGTCCCCCAGCTGCCTGAGCCAGGAATGAAGGCGTGATGTGAGACCCCACCATTCCGCCCCAAACACCCCAGGACACTCTTCCCCTCCTCTACTCCATTAAGCACTAACTCTTCTTCAAGTCTAAGTGCAAAGATCACTTCTGGGCATCACCCACAACACCCAGGCCCTCTGCTGTGTATCCTCATGACATCTGCCCCCCAGAAACCTCTCATCATGCTCATTATCCTTTATGACACCGGGTGTTTAATTACCTGACTTTCCCAATGGCTTATCAGCCCTATAAGGGCAACAGAAACCTTACCTCCCTGATCCACTACTGTAACCCCAAAGCCAGAAAAGCCAGCAGAGTGTCTGGCTGTAATGTGTGCTCCATAAAAACTGCATGAAAGAATAAGGAACACACGAGACTATCAGTTGTAACCTACCTACATAAGACTTTGCTGAGGTTCAAAAGCCTGAGGAAGAAAAGGGCTGAAGCAGCTGCGTGGGAATTTAGAAACTTGAATTCTACTGTGGCTGAACTCTGTGCTTCTCTCCATCTTTCAGATAACCCTTTAAGAACATCATGTAGGGCCTTCCCTGGGGGTAGAGTGGATAAAAAGCTGCCTGCCAATGCAGGGGACATGGGTTCGATCCCTGGTCCGGGAAGATTCCACGTGCCTTGGAGCAACTGAGCCCATGCACCTAGAGCCTGCGCTCTGCAACAAAAGAGAAGCCACTGCCACGCGGAGCCCAACCCCACACGGAGGAGCAGCGCCCGCTCGCTGCAACTAGAGTGAGGCCGTGCACAGAGACAAACACCCAGGGCAGCCAGAAACAAGTGATTCTGGAAAGAACGGAGGGCAAAAGAGACCTAGAAGAACACACAATTTCTAGGCCAGAGACACAAAGGCAGTAACGTGCCATACTCATCAACGCTGGCGGAGGTGTAAACTGGTATAGTCTTTGGGAATGGCAATGTGGCAAAACCTATCAAGACTGTAAATGTATCCAGTGGCCACCTGTATCTGTATGGCTGTGCCCCTCTGCTGTCCACCCGCAACTACCACGTCGTTACTCACTACCACAACGTCGTTAATCGGCTGTACTCCAGTGCAAAATGAAAAGCTTTTAAAAAGTTGTAGACATATGAAAGCTTGATCCGGAAATGTCTTTTTTTTAAAATTAATCTTTATTGGCGTACAGTCGCTTTACAATGCTGTGTTAGTGTCTGCCACACAGCAGAGTGAATCATCTGTAGGTATAGCTCGACCCCCTCTTGCTTGGATCTCCTTCCCATTTAGATCACCACAAGCACTGAGTTCCCTGTGTTATACAGTAGGCCCTCATTAGCCATCTGTCTTGTACATGGTTTGACCCAGAAATTTCGCACTAAGAATCTATCCTATAGAAATTCTCATGTGACTGTGCGAAGATTTATGTTCAAGGATGACCAGTTAATCCTTGTTAAAAAAAAAAAAAAGTGGGAAGGACTAGTTAAATACATCATGGCACATCCATAGAAAACCTAACGGTTGAGCATCCATTTAAAAAAGACAGATTTCTATAATACGGAGACATACCATCGATATATCCATGATACATTAAGTGAAAAAAGCCAAATTATATAACAATATTTGTAATCTGCTATCACTTTTAGAAACACTGGAATAAAATTCCATACAGTAAGCTGTATTCATACAAATATCCTGAAGCAGAGAAGGCAATGGCACCCCACTCCAGTACTCTTGCCTGGAAAATCCCATGGACAGAGGAGCCTGGTAGGCTGCAGTCCATGGGGTTGCTAAGAGGCAGACATGACTGAGCAACTTCACTTTCACTTTTCACTTTCATGCACTGGAGAAGGAAATGGCAACCCACTCCAGTGTTCTTGCCTGGAGAATCCCAGGGACGGGGGAGCCTGGTGGGCTGCTGTCTATGGGGTTGCACAGAGTCGGACACAACTGAAGCGACTTAGCAGCAGTAGCAGCAGCATTCATATAAATATGAATTTTAAAAAGATTTTTAAAAAATTCTGAAAGGATTCACACCGAATTCTCTAACAGTGGATACCTCTGAGACATGGCATTGGCACAAAATGAAGGAAAATTTTTACTTTTTACTTAATTGACTTCTACATGGTTTGAAATGTTTCCAGCATATACTCTTACTTTTGTAATTAAGATAAAAGGCAATAAAGGTGATTTTTTTAAAGTCTGCAAATTGTCATCCAGCTGATCACACAGCCAGCAGCCTGTGCTGAGAACGGTTAACTCCGACAGTCTCACAGCAGCCAGGCGCTGGCAGAGTGGGCCCGGTGCCCGCAAGGCGGAGCGCAAGGCGCACGTCTATGCATTGATGGACCCACCCCGAGCTCCCCTGCCCTCGTCTGAGGCTCCAGTACAGTGGTGAGAGTGGGTCCTACATGTCAGAGAATCCTCTGCAGAAATTTACTCTGCTGCAAGTGTCTGAAGCAGCCCTCAGCTCCAACAGGCACTCAGACAAATTCTATCACTTCAAGAGGACATGAAAACAACAGCCTTCCCAGCTATATCACCATGTAAGTTTCCGCTGCGGAGCAGATCCCCACCCTGTGTTTGCTGGATTACCTCTTCAAAAAGCTGTGACTGTGAAAATCAAATTCAGCTGAACCAAAAGGCAACAGGGTGTTGGCTAATTTCACTGCTTTATAGAGGAGCTGTACTTGGCCCCTGAAATCACTTAGAATCTTAGAATTAAAAACACAGAAATGAAGAAAACGAGGCCAACTTCCTTCATAATACTGGATTAAGAAAGGATCTTTCTAGCTATGACTTAAAATCCAGAAAATAAATGACTAATTAATTCAACTATAAATAAAGTTAAAAGAAATTCTGCACAGCAAAAAATACCGTAAGTTAAATCAGAAAGTACTGCAGTGCAGAGGTCAGATTCCCACGTGTGAACCCTCTGACCACAAGCAGAGCTGACCATATGAGGCAACCACCTAGTCTTGCTGAAATACTGAAACCAAAACTGAACAAACCTCCAGACTGAACCACTGGTGTGTACAAATACAAGTGATAAAGAAACATGTCACACAACACCAAGAAGAGGCAATCGGCAAAAGACCCTAAAATCTAAGATAGCGCCTCCATAGGGCATATTTTTTCCAACAAAATAAACAGCAACATGGAAGAGAAACTATATGTCAGGAGATACTTTAGAGTCATAGCAACCAAAAGTATAAATGCATTTTCTCTTTGACCCAGCTATCACACTTCTGGGGATTCTTAGATAAAGTTTCCTTTCATGCATGAAATGAAGCAGGCATAGCATCATACAGAGTCACACTACTTACAATATAAAAATCTGGGAGAAAACCAAGGATGTATATCTACTGACTGGTGAAATAAAATATGGTCTAGTTACATGGTGCAACACCACACGGCTGTAAAAAGAATGAGAACATGCTTTTTGTACTGATATGGAAGATCTCCAGGATATGATTAAGGAAAAAAAAGAAAAAGGTTCAGATCAGCAGATAGGATGTGCTACCTTTTTGTCTGTGGTGCTGGAGGACTCTTGAGAGTCCCTGGGACTGCAAGGAGATCCAACCAGTCCATCCTAAAGGAGATTAATCCTGAGTGTTCACTGGAATGACTGATACTGAAGCTGAAACCCCCATACTCTAGCCACCTGATGCAAAGAGCTGACTCATTGGAAAAGATCCTTATGCTGGGAAAGATTGAAGGTGGGAGGAGGAGACGACAGAGGATGAGATGATTGGATGGCATTACCGACTCAATGGATGTGAGTTTGGGTAAGCTCTGGGAGCTGGTGATGGACAGGGAGGCCTGGCGTGCTGCAGTCCATGCGGTCGCAAAGAATCGGATGCGACTGAGCGACTGAACTGAACTGAACCTTTATGTAAAAGAGTAGGAAAATAAAAATTTATGTTTATATTTTATTGTGTTTGCATAGAAAACCACTGGAGGACATAAAGTGGTTATAAATAAAAGTGGCTGCCTACGAGAGGAAGGGGTGAGGTGGTTGGAAAACTGAGTGTAAGGGGATAAGAGTGAGACAAGACTTGCCAGTGTATACCATTTCATGTTGTTCTGACTTATGGACAATGTGACTGTATCATCTACTCTATAGAAAAAAGACAGGGAATCATCTATTACATTAACTTATTTGCATAAGAGCCTGACAATTAATCCATCTAGTCAAGGCTATGGTTTTTCCTGTGGTCATGTATGGATGTGAGAGTTGGACTATAAAGAAAGCTGAGTGCCAGAGAATTGATGCTTTTGCACTGTGGTGTTGGAGAAGACTCTTGAGAGTCCCTTGGAGTGCAAGGAGATCCACCCAGTCCATTCTAAAGGAGATTAGTCCTGGGTGTTCATTGGAAGAACTGATGCTGAAGCTGAAACTCCAATACTTTGTCCACCTGATGCGAAGAACTGACTCACTGGAAAAGACCCTGATGCTGGGAAAGATTGAAGGTGGGCGGAGAAGGGGACAACAGAGGATGAAATGGTTGGATGGCATCACTGATTCAATGGACATGGGTTTGAGTTAACTCTGGGAGTTGGTGATGGACAGGGAGGCCTGGCGTGCTGCAGTTCATGGGGTCGCAGAGAGTCAGACACGACTGAGCGACTGAACTGAACTGAAAATTAATGATAATGGACCATGAAAATGAATGAGATAAGTGGGGGAAAATATTCTGGCATCCGTTCTAGGAGTTTCTTGTGACTTTCAAATGACTTTCAAATGTTCCTCTGGGCATGAACCTGGAGCACCTACCTCCATGAAAAAGATATCTCCATTCGTGTCTGTCCCTGCATGTACCACGAATGTCTGCTTCTTCATGTGCCGGCTGCCACTGGACCGGATGGAGAGATCTCGTCCATTCTGAGGAAAGAGCGATCCTTTAGCGACACCCGAGCTTCCCTCTCACAGAGCAGTCTGGGCCCAGAATCCCGCAATCAGCAATTCAATTCCTCGGTCTCCTCAGAGAAGCGCCATCTGCTGGCCACTGGCCACCAGGGACATGTTCACAAACTTCTTGGTCTCAGGATTCTTCTAACATTACTGATGACCCCCAAGAGCTTATGTTTTTGTGAGTTAAATTTATAGATATTCACCATATTAGAAATTATCATTGACAAAAGTCTTAAGTTTTTATTAATTCAAGTGTTAGTTGCGCGTCGTGTCCAACTCTTCGTGACCCCCACAGACTGCACAGGCTGCCAGGCTCCTGTGTCCGTGGAATTCTCCAGGCAAGAATACTGCAGTGGGGAGGCATTCCCTTCTCCAAGGGCTCTTCCCCAACCCCAGGGATTGAACCTGGGTCTCTCACATTGCAGGCAGACTCGACCTGAGCCACCAGGGAAACCCAATTCAGTTAAAAGGAATTAGTAATTCATTAATAAGCTGGTGCAAGTGGTAAAGAGTATGCCTGCTAATGCAGGAGACACAAGGGATGCGGGTTTGATCCCTGGGTCGGAAAGATCCCCTGGAGGAGGAAACAGGCAACCCACTCCAGTATTCTTGCCTAGGAAATCCCATGGACGGAGGCCTGGGCTACTGTCCATGGGGTCGCAAAGCGTTGGACACGACTCAGTGACTAGGTGCAAGAGCACAGTAATAAACCCACCGCGTGTACTAGACATGACATGCACTTTCCAAATAACTCTCTCTCAGAACAACCAAAGAAAGTGGAGAGCAGCATTCTGCATTTTTGCAAGATTCATTAACGTTTTAAAAAACAGTTGCATTCTCATATCTGCTTCTACATTTAATCCACTGTGACATGTTGTTTTGGCAGAGGTATATTAAAGACAGTCTGACTTCAAAGATATGTATCTGGAAAAGGGAGGAGTATTCTACTAGGCTTTCCATATATATATGTATATTCTTCTCTGATGCCGTACCAGAACCTCAAGTAGTTTCTTAGCTGCAATGTGGGATCTGAAAACACATCAGTGAACACTTTGTACTTTGTTACAGTATGATCCATTTGTCTGCTTTACCCTTGGAGTTATACTTGGAGTGGTTCGTTGATTTTTCAACACCACACATTGAGCATCTGGAAAATACTGGTTTTTCAAGTTATGAAGCTCTTTCAAGTGTTGACACATTTCATGACATAATATCAAAAAATTACATTCATTAATTTCATCAATTCATTATTTCATCAAATTCATCATTCATTAATTCACCAATCTCACTAGAAAAGCCTTTAAATATGTGGGAAGCTTTGAGCACAAAAGTCTGCTGAATACCCAACTCCAAACAATGATAGTCAGCCATTCTTTCAAGTGAAAATGATGTCCCAAAAACAAAGCTGCAAGTTCACCATGCAACTAAAATCGTCACAAACCGCTCTTCCTCGAAACGATCATCGCATTTGGTTTGCAGCAGAAATACCCTATGTGTATTTCTCATTTTGCCACACAGAATATTAAGATGACGCATAATCAATAATCAGATTTAAGAAAACTGATGATTTTAACTGCTTCGTCGAGGACACTCTCAAGTAAACTGGCTTTCCATTTTCTCCTTAACCGAGAGAGCACAGAGGTGGGGCCGCCAGCACGCCTCGGTGCCACTGTCTACACTGCATTAAGGCACCAGCGGCTTTTACCCGCTTCTGCTTCTGAACCGTTAGTGTGCATGTCAACCCAGTGAAAAGGCAAACGACATCTCAGTGTTGTCAAGAAGACAGTATTCACCTTGTGGATCCACAGTGGTCCACAGACCACACAGATGCTGACAAGGCTGCACTGGGACGGTTTCAGTGCAGAGATTCCTGTCACAGAACAGAAGGGCAAACACCTCATCTAGAGGCCAAGCCCTATGTTCCAAACTAGGAATTCTGAAAATATCTGAGCCAAGAAATGACCTACAGGGAAGCCTCTCCATTAGGCCTTGGGGCCCATGCCTAGGCAGCTGACTAGTATGATGGAAGGAGCCTGAAGAATGGCTGAGACGTGCTCACCAGGTTGGCCAGCTGGTCAAGGACTTCATTGATTTGCTGACTGTACACAAGCCCAATATGGGACTTTCCCATCAGGCGCCTCACCTTCTTCCGGATGTCATTCTTATTTACCTGGAAAGCCAAAACAGAACGGCAATAACCAAGAGTGGCTGCAGGGTATTCTCTCCACTGGATCGACTCATGTCTTCACATTGAGAGAGGCTGGGAGAACAGGTGGAGCAAAAACCCAGGAACTCATTCTCAAAACAACTCTCTTCTACCCGCCAGGCCCTTTCAGAACAGCACTCTTCTACTTGGGAACACAGTTCTCTCCCACAGCTATAAAAACCAAATGTAGCTAAGTCAAACTAGAATCTGCCATTCACTGCTTTTCCAATGAGTAGTGCTTTTTACATCTATGGTAAAGTCTCTATGATGAAGGACTCATGCTGAAAAGTAAATTCTGAGCATCCTTTCTAAGGTTTCAGAATCTACTACTTGAAAAAAAATTCTTTTTCCACTGAATCCTCTGGGGAGTTCGACAGGCATCCTAAAAATATTCAGCAAAGGAAACCAGTTTAAAATTCAAAAGAAACAAACAGCAAGCCATCATCCATCACCTTTACAACACTCCCCAGCTGTACAGCAGCCTGGCTGCTTCAGAGAAGGGGATAAAGGAGCTGCAGTGAGGCCTCAGACCTTCAGTGAGGAAGAGGGCCCTAGCAGGATGCCCTGACTCTTCCCGACTGCCCCAGGACTGAGGCAACAGGAACAAGCCTTGTCCTTAGCACTGGCAGTAGCTGGGCGGAAGCAAGACTGGCCCTACCTTCATCAGCAGCATGTGCGAGATGAGGTTGTGCAAGAGTGTGGCCAGCAGGCGGTCTTCATCGTCCTCCAGGCGCTTCCGGTCGTGTTCTCCCAGGGACAGGTACCTGAACGGGAGACCAGGACACGTCAGCCCCCAGGTGGGAGGATGCAGAATTAACGGGGAAGGAGCCAAATTTGCCTCTTCCAAGGGTTTATAAACCTCACACCTGTCTATCATTTCCTGGGGACCCTGGTCCATGCCCATTCCTTCTCTCTCCAACATCACAGCATCTAAGAAGGCATCTTCCCAGAACTGCATCTGGTCCCATAGAGTAGAACGCTCTTTGCCTGTGTGGAAGAGAGGGTTTCTTAGGGGCTAATATAACATATAAAGAAGGCAGCTGCCAAACTAAGATAAAGAGTAAATTCCAGCAAGGAAGGGAGTCTTTACAAATTCCAGAGCAAAGGAAACATCAGACTCGCCACCCCAGATCCAGCATTCCTGCCGCCAGCCCCAGCTGCCTCCAAGTGAGGCCCAGTCCCTCCCAAGGAGGAGGGATGAACAACACACACAGAAAGGTGGTTACTTATAGAAAAGGTCTCCATAGCAGCGTCCTCTAACTGGTCCCACATCGATCCTTTGTCCCTTCCTGCCAGTTTGTGAGCAGGAAGGACCATGGTAGCAAGAAAGTAAAAGAAGACAGAAAGATAGAGACTGTCGATTAATACCGGACTTCAGTCTCTCCTAGCGTTCTCCCCCTGCCTTCCTCTCTCCAGACCCAGACAGTCGCCGGCTTCAGATACAAAAAGGCCCTCTCACATCCGCACTGACGTCAGCCAATGGCCACGCAGCTACTTGTCCGGTGCCTCCCTCTTCCCTGGCCGAGGCCTGCTTCCTTCCTGCGCGAGAGGCCTTCCCTGTCTGTTTCTCACCTAGGAGTCCCTCGTAGAGGTAGACTCGCTGGCTGACATCTTCAGAAGAGCGAACTGGGCTGCCCACCAGCTTCTCCTTTACACTTGGCTTCAGGCTATGGGCTTTACCCTAGAGAGAGGAGACAGCAGGTCAGCTGCTGAGGCACCAAGGGGCAGGGGCAAAGGAAACCGAGCAGCTTATGAAGGAGGCTCACACAGCGGCCACCATTATTAGCCACGTGTATTCCACCAGCCCTGCCTTTGCCACTCTGCTCACTTCAAACAGAAGTCTATCTGGGACTTCCCTGGTGGTCCAGTGGCTAAGAATCCACCTGCCAATGCAGGGGACACAGGTTTGATCCCTGATCTGGGAAGAATCCACATGCCGCGGGGCAGCTAAGCCCGTGCCCCCTAAAGCCCATGCACCGCAACGAGAGAAAAAGCCTTCACTCGGCAAAGACCCAGCACAGCCAAAAATAAAGAAAAGAAAAATTTTAAAAAAGAAGTCAATCTGATAATACTGCTTTTGGTTACTGCCTCCCGAAACATGTAACTGACCTTTCATTTTTACTTATTTTTACCTCCTTTCGTTTCTATAAGACTCTTTGCTCTTAAAAATTAGACAAATTCTCTGTAGCAGCGTGACACAGTGAAAAGAACACTGGGTTTAAACTGAGAATGACCAAGAATCAGATCCCTGCCTCTTACTAGCTGTGTGATCTTTGGCACAAAACTTATTAGCTTCTTAGACTCATTTTCATCATCTGTAAAAGGAAGGTTATAATACTCACTCAACAGGACTATTCCAGGGATTAAATGAGAAAAGACATACAAATCACTCATAGTGCCTGGCACACGTGTGTGCGCTCAGTTGCTTCAGTGGTATCCCACTCCTTGCGACCCCATGGACTGCAGCCCGCCAGGCTCCTCCGTCCATGGGATTCTCCAGGCAAGAACACGGGAGTGGTTGCCACGCCCTCCTCCAGGGGAGTCTTCCGACTCCCACGTCTCTTACGCCTCCTGCACCGACAGGCAGGTTCTTTACCCCCTGGCACATGGCTGGTGTTTGACAAATGTTAATGTTTTCTCTATTACCATCTCTTAGAAATATCTTCCCACATAAAAGCTCCACTTTATCTGCCACTTCCACAACATTAGGCTTTCTGTTCATTCGGGAAAGATTTTCAGCTGGGGAAGGGGTAGCTCTCACACCCATTTCACAACACATGAGGCAGCAGAAGCAGAGAAGCCGCCAATCAGAGGTTCCTGGGCAATAAAACCTATGAGTGTGTGCAAACGCCAGCTGCCTGGCTCACAGCCCAAGACTTCGTGCAGGGAACGGTATTAACTTAATATAATGCTATCTCTTGCCAAAGCAGCCTGTTTTTTTTGAGCCAAGAAATTTAGGTAACTGCTCTCAGCAACTCAACTGCAGGAAGTGGCCTTACCCAGAAGCACAGGACAAGTAAGAATCTGTCTGGGGAAGGTGCCAGGAAGGGGAGCCCACAGCTGAGTGGCTTCTTGCAAGACAGCTACGGCATAGCATGTACCTCAGCTTCCAGAACAGAAGCAGATGAAGATTTAAGATGCTCTTAATTAAAAGGGTCTGTTTAGACTCAGGGCGAGTTACAGTCCATGAATTTGAACAGCTCTGCTGATTCAATCCTACCTCTACCCCCACTCTGGGATGTCACTGGCTCTGTCGGAAGCAGGGCTGCACATGGCCCTGGGGTGGGAGTGACCGTCAGGGCTGCCTGCTGTATTTCATTTAAACTTGCTCTCCCATTCTCCCCACAGACCAAAGATGAGGGCCTCTGAGCTCAGGTGGAAAACACCCATCCTCAGCTCTGCCTAACCAAGTGGCAAGAGTGGCAGGACCCTTAACGCTGCCTGGGGATGCCTGTATACACTGCAGGGCAGTGTGTCTACAGACAGGAGCTAAAAAGAGCTCATTTAATTCCTACTGATCCCTGGCTTATTGTATAACCTAGGGCAAGAGCTTTTTTTTCCCCCCTACGGCTTTGTTTCCCTCACCTATTAGAAGAGATCAGTCATAGCAACATACAGAACTGCAAACTTCTTGAGAAGGGGAATCATGCCTTGTCACCCCTGACTCTTTCTTACAGAATCTGGCCTTTAGTCAATCACTTAATAGACGTTTATTCACAAAGGAAAGCTTCAAATAACTGTTAGGAATACCCTCAAATGAAATGCTATTTTAAGGTGCTACGTAAACACAGCAGTGACCAGAATAAAAACAGGCTGACTGGGACAAAATGAGAGCTGCAGCTGCCCAGACGTGGCCACAAAGGCATCACTTTGTTTATTTTAAACACAGGGGTTATTGCCACATAGGAGTCGAAGCCCTTATGTGACTGGGCAGGAAGCCTAACTCATCAATGATTCAGGAAAAGGTTCTCAAAGTCCCAGAGCATGGCGTCGGATGACTCTGCAAAGAGCTAATTTAAGAAACATTTTCCTGAGGGTCAGATATATGAAGGTTATCCATGCCTGCCTTCCCTTTTTCCTCCTAACTGCCTCCTAAGTTTCAGCCTTTTCTAATCTAGCCCCATCCCGTTGAGCTTACAAAGATGGCACCAGTGGCAGAGTTGGTCTCGATCTCACTGTCAGACAAGGTGCCTCGAGAGCCTGCCAAGTGGGCGCTGCCCTCACCACCTGGGCCATCGCCCGCACTGCTGCTGAGGTCGCTGTCTGCCCCCAGGGTCTCTCCAGAGCTGTTGCTCACCTGCAAAGGAAGAAAGGCGGTAAGGGACCTCCCCCAGGGGTGCGTCCCAGAGATGCCAAGCTTCTTAGAGCCTTCTGCTGCCATGAAAAAAAAAAAAAGACCCGGCCTCAAAGGCATGTTAAGACAGCCTCTGGAAGTACCTTCTTTACAAGATGAGGAGACACCCTGGGTAAAATCGCATGCTGAGCCCACGGACAAGGACCTACGACAGGCACACGCCTCCACCAAGAGAACCCAGCTGACCTGAGAGTAAGACCAGCCTCCACAGGAGAGAGGAAACCCCTTCCAAAGGGGACCCACGCCCTGCCCACCAAGGTGCCAGCGTGGTGTTCCCCTACCACGGTGCTAACTTCAGAGTCCTGACTGGAGCTTCGGATCATCACGGCGGGACTCACACCAATGACAGAGTCTGGATCGGTCCTCTGAAACGAGATGTGCGGACTCAGACACAGCAGGGGGGAGGTCGATCCACGCTCTGCTTCCAGAAGAAACACTGTGTCTCCTTCTTCCTCCCATCCCCCCCTTCTGTTGTCATCCCTGGACAGGTCGCGAGAAATCAGCCCTTTTTCCTGAATATAAAATATGCAGGACTTACAGAATAAGAAAAACAACGAATGGAAAACAAATACGTGCTTGCTACGGAAAATACATGAAAGGAATAAGGACATTTTAAAAACGTCATAAACTCAGCACCCACGTTAATCACTGTTATCAAATCTTAGCATACTTCCTTTCAGTCTTTTCTATGTATATTTTAAAAGTGAATCCGATTCACACTGTATGTAGCTTTGTAAACACTTTCCCATGTCACTAAGTTTTTTAAAATACAGTCATTAATGGATACTAATATTGCATTACACGGATGCTGGGGCTACTAAGTTGCTTTAGTCGTGTCCGACTCTGTGCAACCCCACAGACAGCAGCCCACCAGGCTCCTCCGTCCCTGGGATTCCCCAGGCAAGAATATTGGAGTGGGTTGCCATTTCCTTCTCCAATGCATGCATGCATGCAAAGTCGCCTCAGTCATGTCCGACTCTGTGCGACCCCATAGACAGCAGCCCACCAGGCTCCCCTGTCCACAGGATTCTCTAGGCAAGAACACTGGAGCGGGTTGCCATTTCCTTCTCCATTACATGGATAGATTACACTTATTCCACCATTCCTCTGCGACTGGATATTCATGTTTCAAGGTTGTCTTTTTGGCTTGGTCTTAAAGTGTTCTGAGATAGCAAACTGTTAATGCTCACGATTCTGAACAAGTTGTCACAAACCTGGGAACCGGATGTCAGGCTCACACCACTGTCTGCGCTGACCTGGGACTTTTTCTCGTCGGTCTCAGGCCCTGAGGAGGGGAAGACTTGCGTTACTTGGTACACAGGCTAGGGGCAGGCTGGCCAAGGGAGTGGGACAGAGGCAGGGCCTGGCCCAGACCTGCTCCACGTGTCCCAGTCACCTTTCCAGGGACTGCCACTCACTTGGGCCCCGCTGGAAGAAGAAGTCCCCAGACGCCTTAAGAACCAGGTGGGGAAAAATCAGACCTGGTCTCAAGGGGTTCTGCAGCCACCTTCTCAGCTAGAGAAGACTCTGACCACGTCATCCTAAGGAGGAAAAGTTACACAAACCAACCACGCTGCACTGCACTCCAGGTCAGCACTCCACCAGGGCCTGAGGGCCTCTAAGGGTCCCCCGGTCCCTGTGCTTTCCCATAAATGTGTCTGAAGGGACCAGAGTAGGAGGGGCCCAGGGAGGTTAAAGAACACCAGCTGTTTCAGTGGACACTGACCCCCCCCAACTACAGCTTCCACGTTCAGGGTTAGAAGGCACCCCCGTCTTTCCCGCCCATCCACAATGGTATGGCAGAAGGACAGAATGACAGAAAGCGAGAAAGCGTGCCTAGGCAAGCCACCAGAGAGTCAGGAAGCTGCAGACTCAACACAGAGGGACAGCAACCATCTCTGCCAACTGTGCCCACAGGCCTTCCAGTGGGTGTGGGGGATTCAGCCAATGAGGGGGCACTGAAGTAGGCAAACGTTCTCCCCACCAACTCTGGGGCGACAGAGAACCCAGCTCTGGAGGCCTTTACGCAGCGGATGCCCTGATCACCGCCTGGTTTACCGCAAGGGGAAGGGCAAGAAGCAGCCTACGAGCACATACCTAGGAGTCACATACCACCTACCTGCTTTCGTTCCAAATACCCCCCCAAGAGCAAATTTGGGGTGGGGCTGACCAACGGGGCCTGCCCCGACTGGGCCTGGGGAGTTGGCAGGTATGGGAGACTTGGGAACGGGAAGGGGCATTTGTTCCTTACTCTGTTTTTCCAAAGCTTTTTGCTTTTTCACTTCCTGGTGCTTGCTCCACAATTCTACCCCAGATGCAATGTAAGCAGGAGAGAAAGACAGAGAGAGTCAGAGGCCGGTCAGACAGATGAAATGGAAACCCCACCCACCCAAGCTGCTTCTGTCTCGGGCACAGGACTACAAATCAAGAGATCAAGAGAGATCCTCACTAAGGGGAGGGGGAGGGGTGAAACATCAAGAGATCCAATGCCTTCCCCCTGCTGCCCAGCTCAAGAACTCAATTCCTTTCCGCGTCTCAACACGTCAGTGAAAACCCTTCGGAATGTCAGAGCCAGAGAAGCCTTTGATCAAGCTCCTTCATTCTGGTGCGAGGAGACTGATCTCGAAGAGGCTGAAACACTTGCTCAAGATCACGTAACCCTGGACCAGGGAGAGCTTCCACCGCACCGTGCTCGGTCTGCCAAATGAGCCGGGGAACAGCAAACTTCAAGGGTTCCAGATCAGGCAGAGGATCACCTTGTGCAGCCACAGGGCCCCAGAAGCATCAGCACAGATCTGAGTGCTCCTCTGGGTTGGACAGAGGCCACCTGAGCAGGCAGCTAGCATCCTTCCCTGTTGCTACCAAAAAACCTGCTTACCCTCAGAATCAGAGCCTGCCCTGACAAAAGACCATCTTAGCCAGCAGAGGCGGCAGAGAACCCTAAATGGTCAAGAAGAGCGTCTTAGAGTGACCAGTCATCACAGCAATTCTTGTCTTAAAAGAACTTTAAAGTCTACTCGGTCCAATCTCCTCGCTTCCCAGGTGAGGAGATACAGACCCTGAAGGGAAGCGATCTGTCCAAAGTCATTTTCTTTGCTGGGGGCCAGATCTCCAGACGGGGGGGTCAGTACAGTTTCTAGAGCATCACAACAGGGAGGAGACAGGCATGGCTGGCCGCCTCCAGGAAAGTGTTCTGCTGGCTAGAGAAGGCCAGAGTAAAAGTTACTGGCTCATGGAAGTGGCAAAAACATGCTCCAGTTAGAAGCATGTTCCCCAGGGATCTAGAACCAGAAAAAGAGAGAGATACAATCTAGATGACTCCAGGTCAGGTGGGGAGTGAGTCAGACAGACGCCCCGAGAGCTCACCAAGGCACCGCCTCAGTGGGAATGGAGAAACACCACGTGTAAAGCGAGCTCTAATACCAAGTCTAGCGAGGAAGAGCTGACTCAGAACTCTGGACCTCAAGGTCCAGAACCCAGGGAGAGGGGGTGGCTGGACATGCCCCAGAGGAGCAAGTCCGAGGGCAGTGTGATGCCTGGGTCAGGGGGAAGCTGGCTGTAGAGACCCAGACTATCACAGAGTTACAGCCCAGAGATGCATCTGTAAACTGCCTTACAGCTTCCAGGAACTCTCCACTACGTGAAGCAATCCCAGTGTAAATAAGAGAGGGAGGGACGGGGAGACCGGCTCAGACTCCGGCAGTAAGCTCCACTGGGCCCCCTGAGCACAACTTCCACTCTTCCCTTAAGGCTCAGGTGATGGTGCGTGTAGATGAAGCATAAGGGAGAGAGAAGTAAAGAGACACAGCTAGAAATGGACACAAGTCTGTCTCCCTGCCTGGAAAGCAAAGCGTGGGGAAGAGAGAGGCGGGATCCTGGATGAACTGAAAGGAGGCAGGGACACTGAAGAAGCCAGAACTCCTCTAGCACACTCAACATGTGATACACACCAATAGATGCCACAAAGTTCTCTTCCTTTAGACTCCTGGTGTCCAGTTCCTTGGGACTCCTTCCTGGGGCACTTGGTGCCCGAGGTCCCAGCGGCGGGACCCTCAGCTGGGCCATGGCCTTTGGGTCCCCCCGCCCAGCCAGGCCAGGATCCTTGCCGACTGGTGTACTGACGCTCTCCGTGGGACTTCTCTTCCGCTTGTCTGGTTCTGAGGAAAAGATGAAATACACAAAGAGGTCAAAGGAGACGGAGAGGACTTCCTGGCGGCTCAGTGGCTAAGACCCCGAGCCCCCCTGCGCTCGATCCCTGGTCAGGGAACGAGATCCCACGTGCTGCAGCGGAGAGTGTGCAAGCCGTAACTAAAGATCCCACTTGCTGCAACTAAGGCCATCTTTGCACAACCAAATAAGTAAATAAGTGTTTCTTTAAAAAAAAAAAAGAGTCCAGGTGTGGAATGAGGTGGGAGAAGCGAGGACAGAGGAGAAGGCGGAAGGGAAGAAGTACAGAGAAAGAAAAGTGGGCCTCATTCTCTCCCACGACAGAACATCTGCCCATAAAAACACGTGCTAGAAAAAAAAGCCCAGAGCCTCAGAGGAAGCAGCCTGGCGCTGGGAGTCCGGTCAAGGGGCTGATCCCTTCTCTCGGGACAGCACGCCGCCCTGCTGGTCCCACCCCTACCTTTACTGTAATAGTGGGTCTGGGCGATCTCCAGAAGCCCGAAGATGCTGGCCATGCCACCCAGGCCGGCGTGGGCGAAGGACTGCTCCAGGCTGAGGACCGTGCACTTGAGCAGGTCCAGCATGCCCTTGTACACCTTCCGGCTGATCTCCTGCAACGACAGCCGGGGGCCGAGAGTGGGCGCCGCTCTCTCCAGCGTGGCAGCCCCGCCCCTTCTGCCCGGGCGAACCCCGGCCCGGCCCTGACCACGTCGGGGACGATGTCTCGCCGGGCCTCGTCCTCAGACTGCGCCGTGCGGTTCAGCTTGCTCAGGACGAAGACGCGCAGCTGCTCGCTCTCCAGCAGCCGCCGCACCTTCTTCAGATTGAGCCAGCCGACGCCCTGGCCGTCCAGCACGCTGTGCACCACCTCCTTCAGGAACTGCTGGTTCTCACTGTGGGTGGGGGGTGGTCCACACACCACTTTTGGGGTCAGCGGCTCCTTGGCAGAGCATCCCCCACTCTCACCAGGCTAGATGTCTGCCACCGGGGGCAAAAACTCGAAGCCACTCTCCAAAGCACCAGGTCCCCTGCGCAGCCCACCCCTCCAGACGGCTGGGTGTGCCCAAGGACCCAGTACTGGCCCCCCTCCTCCATACCACCAGCAACGGCTGCCTCACGGGGGCCGAGTCAGGGTAGGGAGGGGTTTCACCTCTCTCTCTTCAGCACCCCTCAGGTTTGGTACAGGAATCGCTATCTCCCATCTGAGAACCTTTCAAACAGCTCTGGGGACTGCTGGGGCGTGCCCAACGCAAGGGGCCCAGGCTCGATCCCTGCTCAGGGAACTAGATCCCATATGCTGCTACTGGGGAGTCTGCATGCCGCAACTAAGGATCCCACGTGACAATGAAGATCAAAGGTCCCTACAACTAAGCCCCGCGCAGCCAAATAAATAAGTCAATATTTACACAGGGGAAAAAAAACAAACCAAACAGAGCTGCCCTTCATTACCTAGAGTTGCTGGCCCGGCCCTGGGGTGACGGAGGCTCTCTTTTCACAGTCGGACTGTGTTTAATGACCGACGACTTCTGGTCCACTAAGGCCCGCCTGTTTCCTGCAGTTAGGAAGGCAGGAGGAGACGGTGTCACTCCTGGGGTCCAGGAGTGAGGCTCAGTGCAGCCCCCGGGCAGCCACGCTCCGCACCCATTCCCTGGAGGGCTGGGTGCGGGCGGCCCCGGGGTGTCAGGCACACACAGGTGGAGACCAGCCGCATGGAGGAGGTGGGGATGGAGACTCAGGCCGCTCCACATGCACCAGCAGCATGCCCCATGGGCAAGCACGGGGGCGGGGCAAGGCGGGCCACTCGAGGTGAGGCCGCTTGCTCCTGGAGGAGGATGGCCCTCGGGCAGGCACAGGAGATGCCAGGAGGAAAACGATCACGCAGCGCTCACGGGCAAGACCCACCTTCGCCACTCCCGGGGCCGGCTTCAGTAACAATCTCCATTAGAGTGTTTAGCCCAAATACTGGGACACAAAATACACAATTAGTAGCTGCAGCATGACACCACCCCCTGCGCCCCACGGGGGAGCGGCCAGCCCGGCCGTCTGAGCATCCTCCCGAAGCTTAGTGCCTGTGGCCTTCGCTCTCGGGCACCTCCAGAGGCTGGAAGCCGGGCGGCCAAGGGGGCAAGCCCAGGCTCTGGCAAAGACTGTCCTTAAGACTATGGCCTCTCCGAGCCAGAGGCAGGGGAATGACACGGGGAGCCTTTAGGTACTCAGCGGACGCATGCATACGAGACAGCTGTTTCATGAAACATCCAGCGCAGGTGGGGGGGTGGTCCAGAGGGCCCAGAGGGAGGCAGAGGGAAGCGCCCCCCATGGCGTCATGGGGAGGGGGTGGGGCTGAGGATGGGAGCGGGTAGGAGGGACCAGTGCCGCGGATGGAGTGAAGCATCTGCATGCAATGAGAGCGTGGTGAGGCCTGTCCCCTGCAGCTGTGTCAAACGAGAGCCAGCGACACTGCCGCCTTTCCGCCCCTAACCTGCTGCGCCTGGGCTGATCCGCTCTGCAGGCCTGGTGAGCTCCCTACACGCACCACTAACCGTGATGTCCTTCTGCTCATCTACCCTACACTCCCATCCCCACCAAAGAACGTTCCTGAGATCCCTAACATTTACTAATTGGTAGGGAGACAGGCCAGTTAAAAAATACACGCAACTGCTGCTCATTTGGCTTTCTTCTTTGATTAAATATTTCAGCACAAACTCCAAAGGAAACAAACAAAAGTCAGAGTAAATTCAAAAGAGCCCATCAAACTGTCAGAGATCACAAATGAAAATCCAGTGAGGTCTTAATTGCCCCTTGATGCCAACCAGTGCCTCACTCACGGGGCCTGGAGCTGACAGGAAGCCAAAGCAAGAGGCCTCTTGACTGTGGGCACTGCCAGTCTTTTCACAACCGTCCCCTGGTGGGCCAGCTCCTCGGGGTGGAGTCTGTCCTGGCCACACAGTAGGAGCCTGGCAGAAGACTGGGAGCAGCCAAGGAGCCCTATGTGGATTACGTGCCTCTGACAAAGGTTGCCCCCGGAAGCAGCAGTAACCCCCCAGTTGCCCTTATCCTAAATGATAAGACAGGGCCTTCTCTCCAGCTACGAAAGAGTTTCGACCTGACAACCAGCAGAGAACGCATACGATGTGCGGAGAGAGCCGCGAGAAGCGTTATATGAGAGGCAACAGCCGGGCCAGATGATTCATCATATGTGAGGTTCCTGACAAGCACCCACGGGCCTGAAATATTTCCCGGAGGACCTTGGCTTGGCAGAGGGAGGGCGGTAGTCACCTTTCAGACTGGGGAAGGGTGTGCTCTTCTCTCGGGCTCCTTTGGTGGGCAGCGTGAGGTTTGAAAGGCTGAAGCTGGTGCTGTGGTTCCGATACAGGCTGCCTGTCCAAGGGGCGGGCGAGAGCCATGCGTCAGGCGGGTGAAGCGTCAGAGCACTCCCCTCCAGGGGCTGGAGCACCACCTCCACCCTCCTCCTCTTCAGACGTAATCCCAGAGGCCCTCACCTAAGCTTAGAAAGGACCACAGCTAACTTAGGACAAACAAAAGGGCTACTGGCAGGAATGCTCAGAACCCCCAGGAACCACTTTCTCTGGCTGCCTCCCATGGTAACACCCAAGCCTCTCCTCTACTGCTGGCCCAGTGCAAATGCCTGGCAGAAAATGCATTTCCGGTCTGATGCTGGTACTCTCCCTTCCAGGCTTCTAAAAAAAACCCTCACCATCACAGTGATCTCCCCATGATAGCCTTCTCTGGCCCCTAGTCTGTCTTTAATCTTGAACCAACACCACCCTCATTTCTAGTAATATTCTCTATGTACAAGCCAATGTCACATAGATTTCAAGGTGTGTGCGTGAAAAAGTCATTCCCCCAGGCAGAAAAGATATTAGACATGAATCTCAAATCAAATTTGACCAGAACATTTCCAGGAAATACATGTACAAGGGTTATGATTTTAATAAAATGATTCCTTTTCAGTTCAACAGCCAGCTGTCTTACCCTCAAATAGATCGAAACCTCCAGGCATAAAGACAGCGACTAATCTGTCCTTGTTCTCTGCTGACTTCCCCCGAAAATACCTTATTTGGCATCGCTCAAATGACCGGAAAAGGAGCTTGGCGATGCCAACCCACCCCTATGTCTGAAGTCGTAAGCAGCATCTGCCGTGGTCAGGCCCTGCTGGACAGGAGATGGGATGAGGCGGGAGGAGCTGCGGGCACTTACTGGCGAAAGACATGATGCCCCCGAAGCCCTCCGTGCTGTTGTTGGAGACGGTGGAGGTGGGCGAGCTCGCTCGAGAGTCCGACTCTGCGTCTGAGTCACTTGCCAATTTCAAGCTGTTGGGCCGCAGCAGCTTTTGAGCCCTTGAACACACAGTGGCACCTCTGAGCCTCCAGGCAGGGCTGCAGAGTCCTGGGCGGAGGGGCCTGACCACACTGCATTCCCTTCCCGTGGTTCCTACAGGCAGGTCTAGATCAAAGCCTGAGCCTCTGGGGATGCCAGGCCTCACGAGCCTTCAGACTGCCCGGACTTTCTGGTCCACCCTCGCCCCAGGGCCCACGGGGTGAGGCCCTTCCGTCACCCCTCTAGGGGCATCCGCAGGCTCTCACCGATGGCCACTGACATGCTGGCTGAGTCGGGGGGTGTAACTTTCGCCCTGCTCATCGTCTTCCTCAGGGGGAACGCCATACTGGGGCTGGAGGCACGGACTGTCAGAGGCTCGCCGGCGCACTGAACCCTCTCCAGTTTCTGTCTGACGTCTGTCCACGCTGCCCTTGCCCACAACGGGAGGCATGGTGGGGAGGGACTTGGGGACGCCTCCTGCTGCCTTATCGTCCATCTCTGTTGAGTCAACAGGTTCCTGGGGACATATTAAATACAAAGGGGTCACCCGGCGCCTGGGGTGCCTTCCCGTCTTTCTCAGCTGGGCAGGGCCAAGCCAGGCCTGGTAGATTCTGAGCCTAAAGTGTGTGTGAGAAGCAGCTCCGTGATACCCCTGTTCTCTCTGCACCAAGTATGCAAAGGAGAAATCTCAGCTCACCCCTGAACAGGGCTGCGTGTCCTCCTTCTGGGGTCAGACTGCATCTCATAGGCTCTTAACTATAGGATCTATGGAGAGGAGGCTGGGGGAAATGTGGAGAAAGTAGCCAACTGAGTGGACAGTTTCACCCCAGCTTTCCTAACAGAGATGAGGCCCCATACCCCAAGTCACTGTTCTCACTCAGCCCCTCCTCCGAGCCCTCACGCACAGAGCTGGCGCCATGGATGGCGGTGCTGGGGCTGCTGCTGGCAGTGGTGCTGGAGCTGGAGCGCGGCAGCAGGTTTTCCTGAGAGTGCTCGCCATCCGGGCCGGGTTCCTCTGCCTCCTTCTGGTTTTGCAGCTCATCAATTGCCACCTCGCTGGCATCCCCCAGGGCCGCATGTGTCAGAGGGTCCACATCTGCCAAAATCCAAGGAAGATATGTCTGGCGGACTCACTGTGCTGTACCGTAGAAGCTATCGCTGTAAATCAACTATACTCCAATTAAAAGATTAATTTTTATAAGTTTTCTTTAAAAAAAAAAAAAAAAACCTCAAGGATGGCACCTGCAGACCTGCCACTGCAGAACCCCAAACCCCGCCCAGAGCGGCTAGTTTCTCTGCATATACTTACTAGGAGTATCACCGTTGATGTCGCATTTCATCATCTCGCTGACAAAGTCACCAAGGGAAGAGTAAGAAGAACTTGAGTCGTCATAATCCATGCTGTCACTCCCGCTGCAGAGTGAAGAGCAAGAAAAACAAAACAGGAAAACGGGGGCAGAGATAAGAATCGGCAAGCCGCGTTAGGAAAACCAACAGAGAAGCACTTGTGACTCAAGATCAGGGAACAAGATAGAGAAGGAGGACACAAACACAAAACCAACTGCACTGTGTGTGACACAGGCCTCCAGACCGATGTCTAAACCCTGTGAAATCTGGCCACTTTGCCAGCGAGAGCCTTCTAGCCTTTGAAAAAAACCCTCCTGCTGCTCACCTGTCGTCGGTTGGGTCAGAGTCAGAGTCTCGCTCGGGTGGCACGCTCAGGGCCTCCGCCAACTGGGAACCGCTGTCATACACTCGATAGTGAATGGGCTGCAGCTGGTGGGCGTACCACTTGGGCTTGTCGCCAATCAGAGCTGGATCGAACATGTCTACCCGTGGAGGTAAAAAAAAGGAGACTTGAGTGGGCAACAGGGGGAAAAAAGCAAGCAAAGTGTAAAAGAAAGGTGGGAGAAAGTTTCGAGCAAAGTCAGAATGGCAGGGGCAGCCTGCAGGCTGGCAGAGGAGAGAGCAAAGGGAAGAGCCGTCAGGAGGCGGGGGCAGAGGGATGGGGACTCACTGTTGTGAATCCGCTGGAAGGCGTAGTTGCTGGGGTTCAGGATCCATTCTCCAAAGTACTCCACGGCCTGAGTCCTGGCCAGTTTCTCGGCGAAAGGAGTCTGCCGGGGGCGTGAGGCTAGAAAGGAGCCGGCTTGGAAAGCCACCACGGGCCGGGGGAAGAGACGTAGGGTGCGTGTGTGCGTCTGAAAGCCCTGCAGCACGTTGGGGGAGTTGAAGAAACGGACCATGGCCACTCTGGGGAAGAAGGGGATGGTGAGATGACCCAAGTCCCGCGCCCTGCAGAGCAAGGGTCCCTACAACCTGAGGCCTCAGACCGCCTCCTGAGGCCATCATTTTACAAGCTTCCAACAGCCAGGGGAGAGGTGTCTTGAAGAATCATCAACCCCCGTCTGCACCCGAGGCCTAAAAGGCCTGAGAATATGATGAACCATTTCCTCTGCTTTTACTAAGGTGGCAGATATAACTAGGTGTCACACACATTTCATAGATGAAGAATCTCTGGGCTCAGGGAAGTGGCCCGCCACGAGGTCGCGAGTGAGCAGGGCCCGTGGCTGCCGGTCGGCTTGCACGTACCTGGTCGCGACATCCACTGAGTCCACGTCATTGCCGTATATGAGCGGGTTGAACTCAGTGGAAGGTGTGGACTGCAGGTCATTAGAAGGCCTTCCCAGGAGAAGGGGGATCTCCTGGCCCTCATGGAATTTCTCCAGATTGAGGATGGGTTGGGTGTTGAGACTCATGCTGGCGAGGGCCTGCAGAACAAGAAGAAGTCCCGCACAGATGGCTGAGTCCTAGGCGGCCAGCCAATGTCAATTCCTAGGAGAGAGCCTTCCTCTCTGAAACAAGAATCCGGAGACTTTAACCTTTAGAAAACAATCTGAATTACACAATCTTCAGCTTAAGCCGATCTGATCAAGGCCACTTGATCACACCTGAGGTTCAAGGTGATAGTTTTCAAATGTTTTAGTTATGAAATCTTATTTTTCAATTGAGATCTAGGTGGGAACATCAACAGTTGAAACCTATAAAAGTAAAGCTTCTCTGAAGCACATACGGAACCCAGAGCCTCATATGCTCAGTGGTCCCGATCGAAATCAACCCTCAGGGGCTCCATGGGCCAGTTTGAAAACCACTGGTTTAAACCAGCAGTGTTTGTTTTTTTAAATTAGTTTACTTGGGGGGCTGCACTGGGTCTTGGTCGCTGCGTGCAGGCTCTCTCTAGTTGTGCTGAGGAGGCTTCTCACTGCTGGGGCTTCTCCAGTTACAGTGTGGGCTCCAGGGCGCATGGGCTTCAGAAGCTGCATGTGGAATCTTCCCCAACCCGGGACCGAACCCATGTCCCCTGCACTGGCAGACAGATTCTTAACCACGGGGCCACGAGGGCAGTCCCAGCAGTGTTTCTTCAATGTCAGCGAGCACAGGAATCACCTGGGGATGTGACTGCAAACGGATTCTGATCCAGTGTGTCTGAGGTGACTCTGCATGTTTAATAAGCCCAGGTGATACTAATGCTGCTGGGACCTTGCTTTGAGTGACAGGGGTCAGAATGCAGGGTCTGTGAGCCCAGAGATCTTAGCTCCTATGAACATGTAAAGCACAATTCTGACTGTACTTCTCCATCTCATTAGTCATACTAAAACAATCATCGAGAATGAAAACACAGCAAAGGAAGACAGCTAGAGAATCTTCTGAACTTGCCAACCTCACCAGACTCAGCTCTAACAAGATATCATATTGTATCAGTAGTGACAGATCCAAGTGAGAGAAAGCGAGAGGGATGACGCAAAATGACTCATGTAAATTCAAACAGATTTCACCTAGAGGTATTGCTAAGTAACTGAGACAACACAGAGAGAGATTTCTGAAGACTCTCCAAGTGAGGAGTTCCTAAAAAGAAACACAGAGCTATCTACTGGTGATCCTACACAAGACAGAGAGCAGGGCAGGGGGCCAGGTTTACCTTCAGGTACTGTGTTCAGCATGCAGAGGAAGAAGAAAATCAATCAGTGAAAATGCGTTTACGGGGTTTACTCAAAGGAAGGAATTTTTGGTTTTTTTTTTTCTCTTTTTTTTTTTCAAAGGAAGGAATTTTTGAAGAAATGATTCTGTAGGGACCAGAGATCAATTCAAAAGAAAAACATGAAAGGAGCCAGACTGTCCAAACTGCTGACTCCCTCCTTAGGAGACAGAGACTATTCCGAGGCCGTTAAGAAGGGCAGCTGAGACAAACAGCAGCAAGTGAAGGGTGGTTTTATGCACTAGAGGATGGTGGGAGGGGTGCACACAGTGAATGAAAAGGAATCTAAATGGCTCTTCTTCTGAGATTCACCCCACCACCCTGAAATGAGATACCCTGCTTTTCTGGAGTTCACCAACAGCTAAGGAGACCTACTCGTTTGCTCCCCTGTTCACCCACCTGCTTCAAATGCTTCTTCAGCTCTAACGATTCCGGTTCTGGCAGGACTGGCAGCACCTCCGCATTGGTGGGGGCAATCACCTGCACCAGAGAGAGAGCAAAGGTGCGACCTTAGAATTAGTTGCTCCAGAGTTTCTCTCACGTAACGGTAAGGAACAAGAGCAGAAAATTAGATACACAATGTTGTTGTTTTTGGTCATGAAGTTGTGTCTGACTGGAGAAGGCAATGGCACCCCACTCCTGTACTCTTGCTGGAAATCCCATGGGCAGAGGAGCCTGGTAGGCTGCAGTCCATGGGGTTGCTACGAGTCGAACACGACTGAGCGACTTTACGTTCACTTTTCACTTATGCATTGGAGAAGGCAATGGCAACCCACTCCAGTATTCTTGCCTGGAGAATCCCAAGGACGGAGGAGCCTGGTGGGCTGCCATCTATGGGGTTGCACAGAGTCGGACACGACTAAAGTGACTTAGCAGCAGCAGCAGCAGTTGTGTCTGACTCTTTTGCGACCTCATGGACTGAAGCCTGCCAGGCTCCTCCGTCCATGGGATTTTTCAAGCAAGAATACTGGACTGGGTTGCCATTTCCTTCTCCAGGGGACCTTCCTGACCCAGGGATCAAACCTGCAACTCCGGCTTGGCAGGCGGATTCTTTACCATCTGAGCTACCACGGAAGCTCCTTGTATATATACAATACTATATGTATGCAAACACACGTATCGTATATGTGTGTATATAAACATACATATATATGCGTGTATGTGACAGATATACACGCCTGAAAGGAAACAGTATAACTAAATGTTCTTGGCGGCTCTCCCTGGCCAACAGGCTCACAGGATTGTGCCAGTCCTAGCTGGGGCACTGGGGATCTTCCATCCTCGTGACGGCATGTGCACTCTTCAGGTGCAACACGCAGGATCTTTTAGTTACAGCACGCACACTCTTAGTTCTAGTTCCCTGACCAGGGGTCGAACCTGGGCCCCCTGCGTTGGGGGCATGGGCTCTTAGCCACTGGACCAGCAGGGCAGCACCAGGATCATGGTTTTTGTTTCATTCTTTGTACTTTTATTTTTACTCTCTAAAGTTTTATGGCAAACACGTATAAGGGCTACCTACCAAAGCTTGAATGTATACACATCACAGAATGTTAATAATATACTTTAAAAAAATCTGCACTGAAATGCAGTTTCTTACTAGAAACTACACTCCCAGAAAACCAGTAGGTGACCTATGCCACAGGTAATAATTCTGCAACCTTAACTGCTCTGCTGCTCTTGGAAGATGCGGGGAAACACTTAACTCCAGAAAAACTAAATCTTATAATTCTCTGGGTCCTAACCAAGAGCCTATCAAGACAATAAAGTAAAAGCAGCATTTTTTAAAGAAAAGTTGTTTCAGTGAGTTTCACAGTAGCAATCACCCACAAATTTAGGACCTTCCTGGCAGTAATCTAGGAAAACAGAACACACTCCTATTCTAGGCCCCACGGAGCCTGAGACAAGGGCCTCACCCTGTTGCTGTCCAGATCTACCAGCCACACGTCATCAGGCATTTTGAAGTCCAGTTTGTAGAGGAAGAAGCTGGCAGGGACCCCGATGATGTACGGTGTTGGAGCCAGCAGCAGCTGTGCAAAAGACAAGGAGCAAAACCAGAATCTACTGTGATCACTTATCAGGTCAAGATTTTTACAGGGGAGGAAAACACAGGTCCACAATCCCTCCTTGGAGGCAGATGTGGTCCAAAGTTCAGAAAGCTTCAGATTTTCGAGAAGTAATAGTGTATACTATACATGTTATGTACTACCTGCAGCGAGGTAGTCAGTAGCATATAATCCCTGACATTAATTGTGATCAGTAAAAACTATAAATAGTGGATCCATGTATAGGTATGGCCGAGTCCCTTCGCTGTTCACCTGAAATTATCGTAACACTGTAATCAGCTATACCCCGATACAAAAAAAGAAGTTAAAAAAAAAAAAAGCCTAAATAGCCTAGGTTTTCCCACCAGATCAGTTCAGATTTTGTGGACAAATAAGTTATGACAAGGAATTCAGGACCAGGACTGATTTACAGCTTCTTTGGGCATGGAGCCTTCACCTGGGCAGCGTCAGAAGAGAGGTGTCAAAGCCAGAAGGCCCCTTGAGACTCACCTGCTCTGCCGACGCCATGCAGGTGGGCAGCAGTGGGATAACGGGAAACATATACTCCAAGGGGTAGAGCATCGCCACAAAGGCCATCACGGACATGGAGAGTGCATTGTAGTCTCGGGACTGGAGCACGACCTGCAGCAAACCGTACCAGAGGGATTGCTCGACAGAATCAGTAAGGCTGAAGTGAAAAGAGCCTCTGACACTGCAATTTAATTTATTTTCACCAAGGCCACCGCCCTGGGGCCTCGGTTTCCACGCTTAGCACTGCCCGACACCCTGCCCTGCCTGTCACTCCCAGTGTAAGTGCCGCCCAAACCCTCCCTCGAGCCATTCCTTTACCTTCTTAGTTCTTCTTCCCCAAATCCCAGGGTCACTCATCAGTACAGAATTACTGAGATTTCCAGAGAATTAGGTTGGTACAGTTGAGGATAATTCAGCTGAGTGCCAAGCTCTCTGAATATATCCCACACGATGCTCAGTCGCTCGGTCACGTCAAACTCACTGCGCCCCTATGGACTGTAGCCCGCCAAGGCTCCTCTGTCCGTGGGATTTCCCAGGCCAGAATACTGGAGTGAGTTGCCATCTCCTCCTTCAGGGGATCTTCCCAACCCAGGGATTGAATCCATGGCTCCTGCACTGGCAGGCAGATTCTTTACCACTGGGCCCCCTAACCCACGTGACACTGGTACCGTAATTCGACCTTCACCCACTGAGAACCTACTGTATACCTCGGATCACGTTATCTCTTGGAGAAAAGTGATGAAGAAGATGTGGTGCCTAATCCTCATCTTTGATGGTCTAGCCTCTGCCACACTTAGAAGCCCTTCCCCTAGAACGGCCTAGAACGCTGCCCTCTCACCTTGTGCTCTAACAGGATGCAGGTGAGCACCTGTAGACAGGCGTCCACACCCAGGAGCTCCAGGGGGAGGTGCAGCGGGAAGTCCACTAGGGTGAATCGAGAGGGGTCTGGGAGAGCAAAGGTCAGAGCCTGCTGGAGCTCCTGGGGCAGGACCTCGATGTCCACTCGCTTCTGCCCCGAGACGGGTACCGGGGAGTGCAGCAAGCGGTAGATCCAGGCCTCAATCTCCCGGAGGTCGTGCAGCAGGGCGCTCGACTTCTCCTCCACTAACAACGATCCCGTGAAGATGCGCCACATGGTGTCCCTGAGGAGCAGACGCGTAAGCAGCGGGAGCGGACACCTCCCAGCAGCCTTGCGCAGCCACAGAGCGTCTGACGACGGCAACTGGAGAAGACCTCTATGGGCTCAGCCAGGACCGCAGGGGGCACACAAGGGTGATGACAAGTGCAGAGACATGCACAGAGCAAGGACTCATGTCCTGCCCATCCTCAAACACCCAACTCCTCAGCATCACTCCAAGCACGATTACGGAAGGAGGTCTAACTCTGCAGCAGTCTTTCGCTTCCATGGATTAACATTAAGCGTTTAAGGAGGTCTGAGGGACCTCAGGCTTTAGAGGGAAATCCCTACGCCCTTCACCAACCAACTACACCTCAGCTCCAGACACCTCCCCTGTTCCGAGCAGCAGCGGTGAACCATACCTCTGTATGCCTCGAGGGAGGCCCAGTTTCTTGCCCAGCAGGCGCTCACTGCAGCAGTCCACCAGACGCTTGAGGGTGTACAGACACTCGCGGAAGGTGGAGAAGAAGGGGTAGTGGCTGAGCACGCACAGGGACGTCAGCGTGCTGTTGCGGGACCGGCTCCCCGCCTTGGCCCGGCGTCTGGCCCGCGGAGACTGGCTCACGTCCGGGGTCGAGTCGGCACTGGGCGGCTGCAGGGACGGGCCACTCTCCGAGGTCTTGGGGCCCACCTCCTCGGACAGGCAGGGGGCTCGGGGCCCTTCCTTCCCCCGGGACCCTGGCCCGGCCTCCCCTTTCTCCTTAGGCACGCGCTTTTGGAAGGAGCGGTAGAAGTTGACGCAGATGCCATAACGGGTGACACCAGTGTCCTTGTCCGTGAGGGTGAAGACAAAAGAGTTGTCGTCCCGCAGGGTCATGCGCCGCTGCCGCACGCTCAGGCAGCCCTCCGGCTGGCAGAAGAACACGACATCCGGGGGCAGGGGAAACTCTGCGTGGTCCTCCAGTGGGTACCGCCGTAGCAGTTCCGGAGTCTGGGCCACACTGTCACTGCTTGGGTGCCTGGAGAATATACAGACAAGGTCAGCAGCCTGAAGGGACGGCATGCTCTTTCGGGTTTTAACCACAGTAAAGAAAAAAAAATAGTTTAACCACAGTGGAGAAATAAATGCTCTTTTGGATAAAGTAACCTAGCTGCAGGACCTGGGAAAGCATGCCACGCTGAGGTCTGTGCTGCCATGAAGATGCCTATCCTGAAATGAAAGGCAAATGGCGACAGTAAGATTATCGCCAACACCGTAAGATGACTGGCATCTTCCAGGGTGTCTTGGCTAATGAATCCCCCAAAAAGCATGGGCAGACAGGAAAGGAGCACAACGTACTTTTCCTTTTTTACAAAATAAGGAAGCTGAAGTAGATAAGAGTGTATTTGCTCAAAATCACAAAGATGCTCTTTAGGAGCAGAGGTTTGCTCTTTCTCTTCCTCCAGGCCAGTAGCCTCGCTGGGCCTGTTCTGTTTTTCCCACGGGCAGCCAAGGTCCCCTCAGGGTAAAATAACAGAAGAATGAGAATGCAAAGCAACGGGAAGCAGGGAAGGGGATTCCTTGCAGATTCTGTGGCTACCCCACAGGACGAGACAAAATCAGTCACTTCCTGGTTACCTGGCCCCTACGATCACCAGGTAGTCAAGCAACCGAGGGCAGGACTTCTTCTTCTGCACCATGGCTCCAATTCATCAGTTCATCTCAGAGAAACTTCAAGGCACCAGGCACGGAGTCAAGGTTGGCAGGACGAACTCTGATGTTATCTGAAAAGCCAAGTCTGATAGGAAAAAAAAGTACTGATAAGATCCACTGCTTCACCTAAGGGACTCATCCCTCTCCAGGTCAACCCAGGTCAGAAGATCTTCCATTTTACTACCAAAGATAGGAGGACATGACACTTTTCCCAGTCTAGAGCTCCGTCCGGGCTTATGAGCTCACAGAGTCACATGTCAAGAAGTGGGATAAATAATGGCTCACCTCCCCATCCCTACAACCCAGGTCGTTTCCAGCCTCACTTCTGGGGCTGTTTCTGAAAAACAGGCCCGGTCAGTCCAATCCGGACTCAATTATCATAATAACAAAAATGAAGTCACTTTCAGGACTGTTTCAGGGTGCATCAGGATCAAACCAGACTCTCTAATCAGAACTAATCTGCATGCCTAGCTCCAGGTGGAAACCTAATTATTCTGCTCCAGCATTCTGCGTTCAGCTTGATGAGAAACTACCCTATAGACTATACTTAACTGCACTCAGACAACAACAGATGGCTACTCTACCCCACGTGATCTCAAACGAGCACTCTCTTTGCCCCGGCTGCTGCCTCCATACCGTTTTTCTTCCCTCTTTAAGCAGGAAAGGGGCCGAGTGGCTACAGATACTAGCTCTGCCCTTGGTGCTGAATCATAGGCTTCCACCTCTTACTCTGGTTCCAGGATTTGAATCAGTAATACAATATACAAGGATGAGGCCCTGTCCTTCTGGATCTTAGAGATAAAGAATCTAAAGGCAGAAACAACAGGATTTCTGTGAGGGAGAGGGAGAGGTGCTCAGGGAAATTTCTAAACCACAGTCCAAAAATTAGGAAAAGCTTCCATGTCTTACCCTGGAGAAGGAAATGGCAACCCACTCCAGTATTCTTGCCTGGAGAAGCCCATGGACCCCTGGTGGGCTTCGGTCCCTGGGGTCGCAGACTCAGACATGACTGAGCGACTGAGCACGCTCACTCCGTGTCTTAACTGTGACTTATTTCCTGGCCCATTTCCCTACACTTCCCTAAATAAAATGTCTCACTGCATGCCAAGGCCCCTTTCAGCGCTTCCAGCACTGCACCTCTGTGCTGCACACAAGGCCACACGGGGGCCTGTTCACTGCACACACAGAGCCCCCCTGCACACACACACCCACACAGCACTCCCTTCTTTGCTGCTGCAGGTACAATGCACACACTCCCTGTAGGCTTACGGCTCTATCTGATCCAGATGAGAAGTTATATCTTTTTTCTCTCCTACTTAACAATTTTTAAAAACTATTTACAGCACCTCTCAAATCCTCAAAATACTTCTCCCTCCTTTCCCTTGCTCCCCATAGAGGGCCTGCAGGTAATAGGATTCGGTTTTGTCTCCATAGCAACTCTGGCTCCAGCACTATTTATAGCAGAGCTGCCACCCCTCCCTGGCTTGGTGACCGCACAGTGCTAGCAGCTGCTACCCCAGAGCTGCCCGGTGCCCATAACAATTCACTCTCCTTGAATCTAGAGACGCCTCTTCCACTGACAGCATCTACTGATTATCAGGTTATCTTCTCCCTCGTGTGCCTTTAGTTTGCACGTGGTCCTAATTCTGGATTTTGTTAAGAGATTATTTCCCTTCTGTACAAACAAAATCAAGTTCCCAAGCTTGCCGTATACTCATTTCTAGGCATCACTAGCACCGCAAGAGCCCTCTGGGTCTCCCCACTGCTATGGAAGCATGAGCATACTGCAGAATGTAGGGCGCTGTTAACAGAGCTCCTCCCAAGCAGAATGAGAAGGGGAGGGAGACACAGAAATGAAATGGGAAGACCGGCAAAAGCATAACTCATTCTCTAAACAATTATGTGTTTGTGGTGGTCATTTTATGATGCATTTAAATGTCAGATCACTGTTATACATCTGAAACTAACATAACAGTGTACTCAGCCACACTTCAATAAAAATGTCTGCTCCAAAAAAAAAAGAATCATGTGGAAAATGCCTGGTGAGAGCCAAAGCACCTTAAAATAAAACAACTTGCAGGACCAGAGCTCAAGGCTGAGCCTTGAAATAATCTATGTTTACACTGAAAACCAGGAGCCCTTTACAACCAAAACATCTCGAAGATCACACCTGGAGCATCTTCTACTGATATACTAGGCATCGGACCCCTATCCTTGGTGGGATCCCAGCCCCCTGTGAACTGAGAATCATTTGATAAAACTGAGATCATTATCACGCTCTACAGTGTTCATCTCCCTCCAAAGCCACAAGGACCCAGAGACGTCGTGACCATTCTGGCCATTAGCGATAGGATGGATTTTTAGCCTCAGCTCATATCTCATCAACAGCCACTGCCTTCAGTTATTCAGATTGCAGAGATAACCAAGGCCTTCCTAACTGTTCTCTCCCTCCTCCCCTCCTCACAAAGATTCTACATCCTCTAACATGACCTATAATTCAACACTGTCTTCACATCCACCCACTCGGCCTTTAGCCTCAACCACATTCACAAAACGTAGAACCCATCATTAGCCCCTATATTCCAAAGGTATCAAGCTCCAAAGGCAAACCTACCTGCTGAAGTTCTACACAGTTACCATCCACTGCATCCACAGACCTTTAAATTATCTGTGTCTTTTCAGCTTACAAATGGTCACACGGACCAGCTCCTTGGATGTGTCCCCCGTTTGGGGCAGGATGTTAATAGTAAAACCACAGGAACCAGAGAGCGATATGACATCTTCGCTGACGTGAGCAACGACAGGAGGCTCTCTCCCCTCCCCCTCCTCCCCAGGCAGTGACCTTGCAAGCACAGCAGCACAGACTGGTCCAGCTTGGGGAAGAATGAGAGCAAGGAGGCAGGCGCTAGGAAGGGATGGGGAAGAGGGGAGGACAGGAACAGGAGGACGAATTTAGAGGTGCACGAGGGCGAGCAGGGAAGCTGTTGCAGGAAAGACTGAACAACGGCGTCTCCACTCACCAAGCCAATTTTGAAACACCGAAGTAAAAATAATAATTTTTTTAAAGAACCAAATGTTCTTCAAAACCTAACCAAAGATAAGCCGCGCGCGTGCACGCACACACATATACACACGCGCAAACACACACACACACACACACACACACTCGCCATGTGCTTAGCACGGCTCGGGCCCCCGGGCTGGACAGCTCTGCCCGCCCCCTCACCTGCTGGACAGTTCTCCC